>CM043120.1:22707155-23307155 GCA_023701765.1 Hylyphantes graminicola | reverse complement strand
AGATAAATTACTTCGGTCTGATAACCCGCCTACAGCTCCCACTCCCCAATACCAAGAACAACTTTAGCTTTATGATGGAAATCGAAAAAAGAATTTAAAAAAATGTAATACTTCTGCGTTTAAATCTATTGCTTAAAGTTATAAATAAACATTAGTTTAATTAAAAAAAATTCATTTTAAGGTACACTTATTAGAAAGTCATTCAAACGAAAGAACAAACGTAATAATTGGCTATGATTAGAAAAAGGATTCGTGCATTTTGAGCAACAGTCATGGAAGTTAAGATTATGAGGTAATATCTATGTTTTAATGGCAGTCTGCACATTGGTGACTTGTGGCAAAGCGTCCTTGACTTGTGGCTAGCTTGAAAATTTAAAGTTGAGTTGCTACATCTATCGAGTTGAATAGAATCTGAAGTGGAATGTTTCCCACATTTGGACATTTTCGTTGCTCGGCAATGTAGCGCAAATCGCTAAATCAATACCTGCCATTATATCATATGTGTTCCTTTAGTTTTCCCCTTCTTTAAGTTGAAAGTAGAGCGTTTTTAATTCATCAAAAGTATCCCACGCTTTAATGTCTATATTACACCAAATTTTAGTAAAATAAGAGCAAAACTATATGAAGAGTACAGGGGAAAAACAACTTCATTGCATGGAAATTTTTCCGTATTCTGTCGTGCTTGGAGGAGTTTGGTGACAGAAAACCGGGTTTTCGCTTGTTTGGTAACCGGTTTTTCTTCTTTTGTAGCACAAACGACTGATTCGTGTTCACCGATCTCTGGCGTGGGTTACCACGATAGAAAAAAAAGAGTAACCGATTTTCTTACACCAGTTTAGGCGATGACTCGCCATTGTTGCCAAAAAATCTTGATGCCGACAGATTCCTGTGCAATGAAGTTGTTTTCCCCCTGTACCCTTCATATATGATGATGGGGGTAAAATAATAAGTGCTCCTTGTCAGTCTGACCAATTGTAACATCTGCTACATTACACCCAATTATCCCTGGTCTCAAAAGCCGTTGTGGTCACAGCTTGGGACTTGTCTTTCCCCTATTTTTTAAATGAAGTTACTGTAACAGAGTTACTTTTAACTTTCCAATCCCTGAAACTTTGTAATTTCCCTCCGTTTCTTTACAGAATATTTTTAACCTGTAAACGTGTCCGACACCAGCCCCCTCTGGTAGAGCTGGTCTGTGCCGTTGAAGGCGTAGGGATAGTTCCCACCGAACCTCAGTATCATCTGGGCGGGGTGCATCTTAGGATGTTCCGCCATCGGATCCAGGAACCCGAACATGAAGTGAAAGGGATGTTCCTCCATTGGGGTTGCCTCGCATACGTGGGATAGTGGGTCGTCTTGGATGTCCACTAAAATAAAATTGCATTGTTATGCATCGATTTATGTTTTAAAAATATTTAGTGCAAAATGAAGCTTAGGTAATTTTTACTTCATATTATACAATGAAAAAGTTCAGCAGATCAAAAATTAATTATCACAAATCACTATTCCTCAAAACAACGCTCAATGGGATGAAAAAAGCGTTAGCAAAAGTTGGGGAAAGGAAAATGGTGGGAAAACGCTGATCGGCCGTTGAGATTGCAACTGCTTTCCTCAATTGGTGCCACTCTTATATACTATAGTATATAAGAGTGGCACCAATCCATGTATGGCAGTTTATGCCGAGACAGCCCTTCCTTGACCAGTCTTTTTTGAATTGGAAAATCTTTTATTGGATAGAAAAATATTTATTGAGATTTTCTAATCGGAGAAAATAGATTTGGAGTCGAAGATTCGGGAAATCATTGGAATCGTTGTGAAATGTGCTTGAATAACAAAACAGGAGAAAAGATGTTTTGGGGTTAGCTCAACGTATGACAGTTTATGCAGTGGTGCGCTTTTTTTACAGTTTATGCACTTCTTTTAACTGTCTTTTTTGGATTTTTAATTTTCATTGCGTTCTTAGTGCCTATCAATTAACGAGCGTGGGTTCTACTCGCATTAATTTCAGGGGAGTTGGGTGTTTGCTTTAGATTATTCTATCCTTAAGTGTTTAAATTTAGCCCCTAAAGACTAGCACTTAAAAAAGATTATAGGTTGTCAAACAGACGTCCTGAATTGTTTTCGAGTCCGTGCCCAGACTTCGTAAAACAGCTGTACAATACGCAAAACTATATTTCATGCGTTATCTATCTGTAATATTATTTCATGATTTCGGAAATAAGTTTTAACGTAAATATCATTGTATAATCTTTTTATTTCTACTTTATGCAAGTGCATCATGCTAATGTAAATGTGGAAGTGCAAGTGCATTATCTGGATGTAAATTTCCTAACTATACCAAGTTTTCCATACCCGTAATTTTGCACATTCGTGGTGGAATATACTTCGTGGGGAATGATTTTGATCGAAAATTCACCGGTAAAACTAATCGTAGGCTGGCTGCACGATCGAGCGGACATAACCGATGAGTTATCGACGTAAAGGGCAATTTTCAATGAAAATCCGATATTCGAATTCTCATCGGCTCACCGTCCAAAGATGAAAATTCGATTATTGGTCGATGAAAAAATTTCTTCTATGGTACATTACCTCCTGGGTGGAAGGCGTCCCACTCCACCACTTGTTGCACCTCATAATCGAACAGAAAGTGGTGCTCTATGCCACGTAGCAGGTACACGTACTTGGCAAGGTTGTTGGCGTAGTCCACGTACATTTCATGGTACGCGGCTGTCTTCTGGTCCAAGTTCAAGTTGTCCCCCTTGAACGCGAAGTTGTTGGCCAAGGGAGGGGGCAGGAGACCTGGATTGATACAAGATAATTGTTAATTAGGGGAGTGGGACAGAAATATACATTCGAACCCCGTTAACACGAATTTGAAGGGTGCACCCAAACATTTCGTGTTAACCGAACTCCATGTTAATCGTCAGGAATATTTTTTTTACCTTTAAGTCTTGAATAGTTTTTTTTAAAAATAACATCGAAAAAGTATTCTAATTTTATAGTGTAACACACCAATTATACATGTATAGAATTAGCATTTCAATTAATAAAGGTCATTTGGAGTAGTACGTACTATAGAAAATTTAGGAAATTTTTAAGGAACACCAATTAAAAACAGCAGTTTACTATTATAAAAATCAAGGTATAGAAAAGTTATAAAAGAACTAAAATTGCCTGCTTTCCTGTCACTTTAATACTTACTGAAATTCTTTTCATAACACAAGTATATTTGTGACAGTTACTGTCACCTGTAACCGCTACCACACAACATTTATAATTTTTAGAAAAATTCCCCATTCACATAATTACATTTTAAATGCTATAATTGGCTATATTTTTTCCTTTCACTAATTAAAATGACACGAGTCTTATTCATGAATAAGAATCAACATATAAATTTGTAAAAAGGTAGTTCGTCATAACAAACATGAAGCAACTCTACATTGTATTTATAAACGAATAAATGTAAGCAAAACTAGCAGTTTTTTCTGTCGAAAAGAATAGCACAATGCCGCTTTTCTAGTGAGAAAATATTGGACATCCAAAGAATCAAATTGTGCTGCATTTAATGACGCCTTTCTAAACTTATTTATGTGGCAAAAATACTTTTCTTTCTATAATATTTAGTTTAAATAAATAAAGTATATCATGCTTTGTTGATGTGGCAACGGATTTATTTAAATAGCCAAATATTAAAAATTTCAATTCGAATTAAATGGTTAGTTCGTCGAAAGACAGGTAGACGGATGATTTCTGCCGGACGTACAGACAGGCGGGCAAAACGTATGAAAGATAAGTTTGTGAAAAAAATTATTATTTTTTCTTTAATTTTTTTTTAATGTACGTTCGATCCAAATAATAGAATGGTTTCTCCACAGATTGAGTCTTGAATGTCTTAGTTTTGAGGTGGCCGTCTTAACAACTTAGCATTACAAAGTCAGGACGATTACTACACAGCTCACAACAATTAGGGGAGTGCATGGTTTAAACTCTTTCAACCAATGTTTCCATTTGGAATCATGAGTTAGCGATTTTTTCTCACTAAGTTGAGCTTGCACTAAATTATCGTTAGATGGAAGAATCATGTCTTTTGAGGATGTAAATAATGTTTGTTTTAATCAAATGAAAATATGAAAGCATGGTAAAATAAAATTCACTCCCAAAATATTTTATGAAATAAATTGGCCCTAAATTCTTCACGCTTGCATTCTCAGATGTTTAAAAAATACCTCTTTTTTGCAAATAAAAATTGAAAAAAATTAGTGTTATAATTTGTTCTTAATACTTTATTCCAATTTCCCCCCCTTAAATTTTAATTAAAAAAATTAGTATTTTTCCGCCTGATTTTAACCATTTCATTCTGGATGGGATTCAAATCTTAGATTTTTAGAATGAAAAACAAAATGCTGAAACTGAAAGGGTTAACAAAAGGGCGCAAAGTGCTCCCCTAATTGTTTTGAGCAGTGTATTTGTCATCGGTTCTATGAGCAGCTTTAAGCTCATAGAGGTTGAGGCCAGAAAAAGTAACCGGAAATATTAATGTGTAACATATCGAAAGAAACACGTATGAAAGGAAACATCATGATAAAGTATTGCCTTTTGTATAGGAGGAGGTGAAGTATGTTTTCTTATCTCTGAGTCTGGGATAACACTGTTTTATGTATCGGGCGATAAAATAGCTGAATTATAATGTAGATATATCTTGAAAACAAGTGTAAGTTTATCTACAAATAAATATAGCTTAAAAAAGCTATTGATTATATAGAAATTTATATTCAACCATTGTAAAATAGCAATTATTGCAGCTAATTTTTTTTTTTTTTTGTATCGGTTCGAAGATCTTAACAATCATTTTGTAGATGAACTAAAATGGAAATTTTTTAAGGTATTCGCAGTATGAAAGAAGCCTAACCCTTCTAATTGTATATTTATATAAATTAAAATAAATCCGTTTGTAAAATATTCAATACAGCCGGAGAAATGCGGCAGATAAATTTTTCTTTTCTCCACTAGATTAACCTTGAGTCATTTGAGTATGGAGACCTGCTGGCCAGCGCGCCCATTCCCCCTTAACGTACCGGAACCTACTTACAAGTTTATACTTCATTTAGTTACTTAGTTTATACTTCATTTAGTTACTTAGTTTATACTTCATATTATGAGTTTTGAAACTACATATCCTTCACTTATCTAATTTACTAAAAAAATATCTTACACAACATCGGAATTATACCATTGGATAATTCAATGCAAAATTATCCTTTCTGCAGTGCAAATCACTTGTGTAAAAAGTGATTATCACAACAAATTTTAACTGTAAATGAAAAAAATAGTGTAATAGCTGATCTGCACCTTTTAAAACCAAATAATATTACTTTCCTTATTTAATTTGGAAAAAAATAAATTTAAATTCCTTTTAATATCTCTTAAATTGCGGCTAACACTACAGTTGCATGGAACTTACCTATTATAAACAGTGATGAGGCACAAAAATTATTTTTTACAGAACAAGATAATGCCCTTATTTCGTCAATAATTTTTTAAATATAACGAAACACTCCTCTTTCCTCTTTGCTTCATTTTTAAAAAAATCAGCAATGTAATACACTATAATATATGATATGTCTTAAGAGAACAATTTCACATTAATTTATTTAGTGGCAGATTATAATTTTAGTTGGAGTCCCTCAATATTATCTTTACTAATTCAGACAGAGCTACGCTAAGTTGCTTCGGTCGGTGAAAGGAAGCGTTTTTAAACTCGCTGAAACTACTAATAATTGTGTCTTTTTCGTGCCTATTACTAGTACAAGTCTTTATTGAGTCTCTTTAGCATAAGTCAAGCTTAAATTCGGCGCCAGCTGCGTTGTTTACCCAGTTTCCTCAGCGCAGTACATTTCTGTGCTGCAAACTTAAGGTCGGTTTTAGTTTAGGTGGCCGTTTCTATTACAAACATACTTGTTTACTCATAATTTCATTTAAACTTTTGATGAATTCAGCTGTAGTTTACATAAAGTTATAAGATCATCTTGATTTTTTCCTCCAAATATCTGTCTTTTCAATTAAAACATATATATTATATCGTCATCTGGTCTTTTAATAACTAACTTTTAACCTTTTTTAGAGTTAAAAGGGCTACCAAAGTCTTAGAAAGCATTAAAGTAATGTGGAAATGAATAATAGAAAAGTAAATTAGCACTCACCATTGCTAGTTTTGACAATAGAACATATTTCACTGTCGTAATCTGAAGAGGCCAACAACGTGACGCTTGCCACCAACAATAACCTGAAAAATTAAGAAATAATTTAGCCATAGCAGACAAAATATGTGAAGAGTACAGGGGAAGAACAGCTTGATTTTTTAAGAGTCGTTCCGTATTGCGTCTGCTTGGCGGACATTGGCGACAGGAAAACGGTTTCTCTCTTTCTTCTTTGCATCGTCCAAGCGTCGGAAACGTGCATCGCGTGAATCTCGGTAGGTAGAAACAGGTGTCCTTTCACCAGTTTAGGCGATTACTCGCTATCATCGCCAAAGTGGCCTGCTGAGGAAAGTTCTCTACGAAATTAAGCGGTTTATCCCCTGTACTCTTCATATATTTCGATTATTTGGAATCTTTTATATTGGAGTGTATGGCAAGAAGATTTTTGATTTTTTTAAAGTTGCTGATTATACTTTTTGTGGTTCATAAACAAAGATGATCTTTTTAGGTAGTTCTATTTCTCTTCAGCCAATTTTTTTTATATCAACCTCAATTTTTTAAAAAATAAATACTTATAAATGTTCCGCAATTTAGTAATGATTGTTATAGAAATAAACACGCAGAATTAAATAAACTCCACTTTAAATTTTTGATAAATATATTTTATTTATAAAGCTCAAAGGTTTGCTGATTTTTTTTAGTTATTAACTAATAAAAATATTCATTATTGATATTTAATTAATCACCTAGTATGAAGACGAAAAATACGAATTTCAACTACCTTTCGAAATAGATATTTACAAGAAACGAAAGAGTTCAATTACTGGCTAGGGGGTCCAGTACCCGAAAATCCTGAAAAATTAATTTTTTTAGTTTAATGTGTGAGAAATTTGCAGGAGCGCATGGATTTAGTATCTCTATGGCTGAAACTAGTGTACAAAATAGTTATTTCTGAAACTATAGTGCGTAATGTTAGTCTTTTTTAAACGAGTTGAATGCATTATCCCGTGGACGAACCCCAAGTGAAATAAATTCACGAGTTTGAAAAAGAGTAATCCGCTCCCGTGTCGGATGCAAAAAATTTATAAGATCACGTATAATCCCGAAAATCCCTCTTATTCTAATCAATAATCGCTGATGTAGTTTTTTTTTTCTCACTGGCATTTTAAATGAAGTTCTTTTAAACTTGTTTACTCACATAGTAGTTTTTACGCAAGTTTTTATGAATTAGCAAATGAAAAAAGTTACCTTAGAGACGACTATTGAATTGAAAAAAACGAGATTTTTTGCAATGGATTATTAAAAAAAAACATTGATTCACTCACGAAAAAATATATAGACGGACGTACAAAAAATATATAGACGGACGTACAAAACAATATTAAAACAGTATAGGTCTGTATGCCGTAAATTTTAAACAAACCAAATTTAAAAAACAACAACTGCTGTTTAGAAGTTGAAAGAATGGAAATTAAAAGGAAACAACGGTAATAACTATTGTCTTTAATTTTGAGTATGCACACTCTTAAAACAAAAGAGTGAAATCCACTCCAGTTGGAGAAGTGCATTTTCGACACTGGAAAGGATTGAATATTAGCTCAGGCTGAGTTGAAATCACTCGTTTGGAGTGATCCTGTCGTTGGTTTAACACACAAAGAATCCACTCCTTCCGGGAAAGTGCATTTTCCAGTCTGGAGGAGTGAAATTAACTCAGACTGAGTTCAAATCCACTCTTTTGTTTTAAGAGTGCACGAACATGTTATACAACTTTACAATAAAATTTTGTTAAAATAGCAAAATAATTCCTTTTCATGTAAGCCTCCAACAAATATTAATAAAACCATACTATAGAAAACATAAAATAGTAAATGAACTAAAAATATTTTTTTAAATTAATGTAGTAATAATTGCCACCTACTTGATCCACACAGCCGCCATGTTGATCTATACACCGCCTCTCACGACGAATGATTTCTACCATTGTTCTTTTCATCGGTATCTCATCAACAGATTAATATTTCAATGAGGTCCAATTTAAAAAACTAAAATAGTTTATCTGATAAGACACTCAATATATTTTCACAATACCAGTGCCTGGGAACTAAAAAAAGATAAACTAGAACCAGGGGCTGATACAGAAAAATTTGACAGCGGGGGCAAGAAAATTTAATAGTGAAAGTAATTGTTAAGAGGGCTCTCTTGGGAATTCCATATCTTGAAATCCCAATGTTATTCCTCCTATGGAAAACATTCGCAAGTAAGTTACCGCCACAATTTTAATAAAAGGTTAGTAGTTTCTTGCATCATTGTAAAGAATGAAAGGAGTAGATTTCATAAAACTAATTTGTTTTGTGAAAATCACATATTTAGTATTTTTACTAACTTAAAAAAAATTATTAAAAATACTAAATATGTAATTTTCCAAAAACAAATTAGTTTTAAGAAATCTACTGCTTTCGTTCTTTACAATGATACAGGAAACTATACTAACATTTTAATAAAATTGTGGCGGTAATTGACTTGCGAATGTTTTCCATAGAAATAACATTACGATTTTTAAGTTGTGAAATTCCCAAGAATGTCCTCTTAATACGTTAACAACCATCAAACATTCCGTTCTTCCCCATTCAATGAAGTACAATTTAGTAAATGATCCATTTACATTCCAATGTATTGGATCATTGTATGTAACCATGTCCAATGTCTTATTGCTCTACACAAAGAACTTAATAACGTAACATACCAATGTTTTACAGATGCTCAGTTTGGCAATCGTGTCCAGTCTCCAAGCGAAAGGCCGTTACTGCAATATATCTAGAAGATCTGGTTAGGTTAGGTTTTGAATTTATCGTCGCACTAGAGCTACACGAGGACTATTGGCAACGTTCGTCGTATTTTAGAACCACAGTCAGGTGACGAGCCAACACCTGAATGTAGGAGATCTGGAATTTTACGTATTAGTCTAAGAGCTAGCAACGTTTTTGAGAGAGAATTTCAGGAGGGCCAGTTTTAAGATATGCTATCTCTCTCACTCTCCCGGACATCATACGGGCTATCTGGCTGGCGGTAGTGGTTGCGTTCATCAGTGCGCATCCTACTAATACAAGTAAAAAATTGATTTTTCAAATCATTTTAGGACGTTTTATTTTTTTATTGTTATTTTTAGTGAACTTTTTGCAACATAAATCTATTATTGCCAGAAATTTTTATTGTTGTTAAAGCTGTGCCAGACGCCAATTTTGATATTGAAATCTCAAGTGTTGCCCAAATTATCAGCTCATTACAAGTATTGCCACATGGTATTGCGCAATGAATGACGATGACGTAATTACAATGATCGGTGAATTCACACCTGAGCTGGTAATTTGGGCAACACTTGAGCTTTCAAAATCAAAATTAGCGTCTGGCACAGCTTAAACAACAATAAAAATGTCTGGCAATAATAGATTTATGTTGCAAAAAGTTCGCTAAAAATAACAATAAAAAAATAAAACGTCCTAAAATGATTTGAAAAATCAATTTTTTACTTGTATTAGTAGGATGCGCACTGAGGAACGCAACCACTACCGCCAGTTAGATAGCCCTTATGATGTCCGGGAGTGTGAGAGAGATAGCATATCTTAAAACTGGCCCACCTGAAATGCTTGTTTTTCCGACGTTGCTAGCTCTCGTACTATATTGTGTCCCTCGATTTCTAGTTCTTGCATGATTTCATATAATAAGTTATCATCAGAGTTTGTCGCCCCTACACTTTTTATAATCCTTTTAGTTGATAAAAATAGTACTTCGCCATTAATTTGTGACAAATATAAGTTTTACTACACGTAATCATAGGCTTTCAAAAATCATTAATTTCTTGAAATATAGTAAATTATAAATGAGTTTCTCTTCCACATAATCATGTTGCTTCTGATAATATTTTAATTATTTGTTAACTATTTCAAGCGTTATTCTTTATCAAACACATTCAATGAACGCATATCAAGCACATTCAATGAGTTAGGTTTTCTTTGATTTTACCAGGGTTATCATTAATATTTAAGTTTAGAAAATATCTGTACTTATCTATCACACCTATCTGCGGTCGGCTACAACGGATTTCTTTGTAACCAGCTGTTTTTTTTATCCGTAGCGACATGCACAAAATCTTTGAGTAATAATATATTTAATCCATTCGAAAATTTTTCCACCAATGTCTGGTGTTTTAATCAATTTGGTTATCGAAATACGGTCGGATGAAGTTTTAAACTGACAAAACTATGCTTCTAAGGTTTTATTTATTTTATAGTCTTATAGAAAGTCTTATAGGATCTAGAAACCCAGTATCTCGTGACCATCCTGTCCATTATCTTGGCTAGGATGGAATTTAATGATATTACCAGGGATTGGAAAGTTACTTTTAAAAAGTAACTCTGTTACAGTTACAGTTACTTGAGTAAAAAAGTAACTCTGTTACCGTTACAGTTACTTAATATGAAAAGTAACGCGTTATAGTTACTTTTACAAAAAGTAACGAATCACAGTTACTTTTTGAAATTCCAAGTTATAACAAAAAAATGAAATTTATCAATTTTATCTTAAAATCAGGGGGGGGGGGAGCGACATGGTTAATCAATACTAAAAATTAGTTATCTATATACATAAATGGCGACTTCTGTTTGTGTGTTTGTCTGTATAGGACGCAAAAACTTTTGAACCACGCAACAGATCGTCACGAAATTTGGCACAAAAATTCATCTCATCTCCAGAACAAACATAGGCTAAGAATTTTTCGTATCGGACCATTCCTTCTATCGTTTTCGAACGTTTTAAGGGAAAAAATACACCACTTTCGCTCAAATCCGATCATTTTTTCTCTTTCGTGATGCCATCAGGCAGAAAAAATTAAATAAAACTTTTTAGAAAACAATTGAAATTGAAAATGTTTAATTTATTTAATATTTGTTCATTGCCTTCAGAAACAAAATTAATAATTTGAAAAAATAGTTGGATATGTTTCAAGTTACGTAATCCTACCAGTCTCCATTCTATTATTTTATTGTGTATGTATGATTTTAATTATGAATTTTTTAAAAGCATAGTTAAGCTTTTACTGAATTATGTTGCTTTTTGAAGACCGTTGCGCTACAGATGCATATTAGGGTTTCATTTCTTCCTTCTTTCGCCAATTACTTTGCCAAACTCGCCAAATTATTACAAAGAACGTGAAAAAGAGCATTTTTTTTAAATAGCTGGTTGGTTGTGCGATGGTCTTGGCGCCAGAGCTGAATGGGTGTAATGGTAGCTATATATTTTCCTCGCCAAATTCTTCAAACACGCCAAATGAGCTAAAATGTTTTTATTCGGGAAATAACTATGACATTATTCGTTAATTTTATAGCATTTTTTAAATTTTGAATTTTCAATGTAATATAAGTAGCGGGATTTTGTACTTTAATAACGAACGGTATCAGCAACATAAGCTTATTAAAAAGCAAATAAACTTATAAAAAAAATGCAAATCGTTTGCTGTTTGCTGGAGTGGCTTATTTTTAATTCTTACTGATTATTTATTTACTTAAATATGTATTCTCTTTAATTTCAGCGTCTTATCAAAGGTATTTTTGAAATTAATATTAATCATTACTATATCCAAGATGGGTAATTAAATGGAAAAATTACTGGGTAATTTTCATATCTTATGTAACTCAAATGAAAGAAAAAATAGTTAAATTGACTATTAAATTATTTTTTCACATCTACCCGTGCAACGTCGGGTATAACAGCTAGTCTATACATAAAAGGCGACTTCTGTTTGTGTGTTTGTCTGTATAGGACGCAAAAACTTAAGAACCACGCAACAGATTGTCACGAAATTTGGCACAAAAATGTATCTCATCCCCAGAACAAACATAGGCTAAGAATTTTTCGAATCGGACCATTCCTTCTATCGTTTTCGAAAGTTTTAAGGGAAAAAGTACACCACTTTCGCTCAAATCCAATAGTTTTTTCTCTTTCGTGATGCCATCAGGCAGAAAAATTTAAATAAAACTTTTTAGAAAACAATTGAAATTGAAAATGTTTAATTTATTTAATATTTGTTCATTGCTTTCAGAAACAAAATTAATAATTTGAAAAAATAGTTGGATATATGTTTCAAGTTACGTAATCCTACCAGTCTCCATTCTATTATTTTATTGTGTATATATGATTTTAATTATGAATTTTTTAAAAGCATAGTTAAGCTTTTACAGAATTATGTCGTTTTTTGAAAACCGTTGCACTACAGATGCATATTAGGGTTTCATGTCTTCCTTCTTTCGCAAATTACTTTGCCAAACTCGCCAAATTATTACAAAGAACGTGCACAAGAGCATTTTTTTTAAATAGCTGGTTGGTTGTGCGATGGTCTTTGCGCTAGAGCTGAATGGGTGTAATGGTAGCTATATATTTTACTCGCCAAATTTTTCAAACAATGCCAAATGAGCTAAAATGTTTTTATTCAGGAAATTACTACGACATTATCTGTTAATTTTATAGCATTTTTTAAATTTTGAATTTTTAATGTAATATAAATAGCGGGATTTTGTACTTTAATAACGAACGGTATCAGCAACATAAGCTTATTAAAAAGCAAATAAACTTATAAAAAAATGCAAATCGTTTGCTGTTTGCTGGAGTAGCTTATTTTTAATTCTTACTGATTATTTTTTTACTTAAATATGTATTCTCTTTAACTTGAGCTTCTTATCAAAGGTATTTTTGAAATTAATATTAATTATTACTATATCCAAGATGGGTAATTAAATGGGAAAAAATTACTGGGTAATATTCATATCTTATGTAACTCAAATGAAAGAAAAAATAGTTAAATTGACTATAAAATTATTTTTTCACCTCTACCCGTGCAACGTCGGGTATAACAGCTAGTGATAAATAAAAGAATCAAGGGCTTATCAATTAACTAAAATTGCTCATTAGTTATAATTAGTCATATGAAAGGACACATTAATTATTATCAATTAAAATTAATTTTTAAAATAGATTAATTAATTCATTAAAAAAATTCAAATTTAATTCCTCCTAATGATTTAAAACTATTAACTTAAACGTAACTATTAATAAACAATTAAACTCCGTTTAATTAAATTTAATTTATTATATTAGCGAACACAAATTTTGCGAGTCTTGGGGAAATCTAAGGAGACTAATTTAAATAAATGTAAATTAATAAATATAAGCCAAACATTATATTAGTCACTGCAAATAACATTACAAAATGGATAACTATAAACAAAATAAATTAACATAAAACGAAAAAAAATATTATCACATAAAAGATGACAAATCATTACTTACATTTTATTTCTTGAAGACTTTCGTAATTCAAAGTACGTAATTCTGTTTAGCAAAATTTAGTAATTTGGTTATTAGAGAAACCAAAATTTATTTTTGAATCAAAATATCATGGATTTAATACAAAAAAAATTAAGGAAATTAAATTACAAATACAGGGCAGGGGTTTTAAGCATCAAGTGCGAGAAAGAATGACTGTATTATTGTATAGTGATTTATGTTTCCTTTCGTGAAAAAGGCACGGACCACGCACTGTGCTGCACGTGGACTTACTTGTAAATGAGGTTGTCAACAGCAGAAGGGGGGGGGGGGGGGTCAAGGGATAGATAAGGAGCCGAGGGGTCCGTCAAGATCAGCGGGTACATTCCTCTAGACGACACCGGAAATGAACCAAAATCTCTCTTCTTGGTCTCCCTTGCTCGACAAAAATTCTTGTCTGCCCGCAGATTTTTTTTAAGTAAAGGTTTTCATTCATTTTACGAGTCAACTAAAATGTGATAACCGGACATCCTTTAATGAGATTTATTGTATAAAAAATTACTATTTTTAGAGCACTAATGTTTGGTGCATACACTACACAATACCCATTTGACAAATCAAAAGTAGTATATTACAGAAAATAAGTTTTATAAGTTCAGTTTTATTCTTATTATATTCACATCTCCAAAGGTAAAAAATAAAATGGAAGCAGTGTGGTTAACAAAAAAGGTGTTTTTTTAGAAGCTGTAATATATTGTAGTTTTTTGGGTTTTTTTGGACTTTGTTTATATTTTTGTAATTAAAAAAGTAGTATCCTTTTTGGGTTTATTTCTCTTTAACACAATTTTTATTTCAAACTCAATTGTTTTCAATAAACGCTTATAAAGGACCCGTGTTTAAATATTAGTATGTCGGTAAAATAATGTAATAACATAATTAAATTACCGTAACATTGAATTTTTATATTCAATAAGCATATAATAAGTATTTTTTTTATTCAATAAGGTCAATTGGACTGTATTTTTTTATATTAATTAATAAAAAATATTTTTATTTAATATTTAATCAACCATTTAGTATGCAGACGAAATAGATGCCATAAAAGTACTATGTTCTCAGCTAAAAATAAATAAATTCAATAGCTACTAGCCATTAACTCTGATATAAAAACATCTATAAAAAAACGTAATTTTAGTACATTTTCATTCTACGTAACTTCCCGAACAGCGTGGCGAAGAAAATGTGGCTGATAGTACTGATCCTCGATACTCTACTGATTTCTCGATCGTCGATCGTGAAATGCAAACTTTTAGTGGTAAGATAATGGACATTCAAAAATCACTGTCCTCGGCTGATATTTACTTCTTACAATACCCAAACCCTTAGAGATAAAAGTAACCAGTTTTTCTTATCTTATGGGTCATAAATTCCTCTTCCCCAGATGTGTATATAGTAGTAGCAAACCTCGGAACGGGTAATTCGACACCAGGTTCGGGGAAAAGAGTTCGGCACCCTTCACCATCGTCCCGTTCGAGAGAGATGGGGGGTAATTTATCCCCCGACCTTCCTTCTGTCCGGGAATGCGAAATTTTCCCTTCTTAGGAGTGGAGTTTCAAAATTGGCATCAGCCTTCAGAAAGTAACGGAAAAGTAACGACATTTTCCGTTACTTCGTTACCGCTAAAAGTAACTAAGTTACAGTTACAGTTACTTTCTGAAAAATCTAACGGCGTCACTCATCGTTACCCAAAAAAAGTAACTGTTACAAGTAACGGCGTTACAAGTAACGCGTTACTCCAATCCCTGGATATTACTTTGTAACTTAGGACAATGAAGCGCCTTTTCTTATTTGGCTATTGGGATATAATGATATATTTTCGCCAAACAGCTGGAACATGAGAATTAAACAAATATTTATAGAGTGTGAAAAGGGTATTTAAAGCCTCTATACTCAAGTGATTATCAAATTCGGTGTGAATGTTATCAGAGCTCTGGATCTTCCGAGTTGTACCATCTGGACAGCATTAATCCATAGAAAAATATTTAACCAACCGAATATTTACGTCCAGATAATCTTTATTTATGTACATAAAATTTATTAAAAGTTTCAGCTTTCTCTTTTTCAGTTGTCATTTGCCAATCACAAAACAAAACAAAACCACTTATTTTTCTTTTCTCCTGATACTTATATTTACTTTTTTGTTAGAAGATAGAAAATTTCATAGATTTTTTTTATAGATTTGTTACAATTTAATTTTTAGGGTAACAATAACACAGCCTTAATGCTTCCAATGATAATCCATTCGATCAAAGTGTATCGTGATAAGCAAAGCACGCTTCCATTGTTTGACATTGCATTCCATTTCCCTTTCTGATGCGGGTGGACCTTTCGGTTTTCCGCATCCTAAGCGTATGAGGAAATTACCGCAATAGAATGGTTTGAATGAATCAGTTCAAATAGAAACTGTGTTTGACATTGAACTATTTAAGGACATTGTTTAGTATCCTGGCATAATTTACTTTTTTGAGCTTAGAAAATAAATCATAGTCCGACCAAGCTTCGTGGCACTCAGGAGGGTTGATCCGAAGCCATCGGAAAATGGGCGGAAAAAGGGAATAATAAAATAACGATAATATTATTAATAATGCTGATTATATATGATGATGGTCACAATAGCAATAACATAATAATAATAATAATAATAATAATAATAATAATAATAATAATAATAATAATAATAATATAATAATAATAATAATAATAATAATAATAATAATAATAATAATAATAAATAATAATAATAATAATAATAATAATAATAATAATAATAATAATAATTAATAATAATAATAATAATAATAATAATAATAATAATAATAATAATAATAATAATAAATAATAATTATTATTATTATTATATATTTGTCATTTGGAGGTTGACTTTTTAACTGAATATTTGTAAGTTTTGTTCTCGCTGTGTATTGTTGCTATCGTGTATGTTTGTGTACAAACGCGAACGGTTTATAACACCCTGTATATAAATTCACAATGTACAGCAGCAAAACCAACAACACGCAATAAACTAGAAAGTACATGAACCTTTTTATTTCAACGGAATCAGTGAGATTTTTTTTTGTCATTTAAAAGTAAATTTCATTCCATATTCGGAATAAATACTCAAAATTAATGCAAGCCCATATATTTTTACGCAAAAAAGGTTATATTTTTTTTTAGCCCACTCACTTTTCTTTTTTTATCAATTTGAAGAATTTAAAAAAAAAAAGGAAAGTATGTAATATTAATGGTGACGATCGTCCGCATGTACGTACCCTTCCAGATATTTTAAAAGTATTTCAGCGTTTCCGGCTGCCTATTTCTAGCCATCCTAGTAAGGTACTTAAACACAGCCAATAACGCTTCGTAGTTAAAAACCCTGGTCAAGTGAGCACGTATGTCCCAGTATACTCGGGCCATCCTTCAGGAGTTGATTTTTTAATACTTTATCCAGTACATAGATCCGACTTACAGGATGACTGGCAGTAGGTGGGATTTGCATTCAAACCCCCTCACTTCAGATTATTTGTCAATTATATACCAAAACTAGTATAGATGCGTAATCACATGGTCACGATGACGTAACTGTTTTGTAATCGCAAGAAATGAACACGTGATGTTTGATTTCTTCAAAACGTAAACCGAGAATTTTAGTTCAGAACGGAACTATTGAATAATTTCGTTTTGTGTGATTATGAGTAATATTCTGGCATGTGTGTTGTTTCTTAATCATTAATCTGAACGTATGGAACTCTTATACGTTAATGAATGCCGAAATTAACAGTATTATAAATTTACATATTCGTGCAAAATGACGTTTCTTAAATACTTAACAAGTGTGATATTAATATTTTGCTTAATTCATAAAGTATGGCCTAGTTGTATTTTAAAAGACGGAAAACATGATTTGTCATCGTTGGATTGGTAAGTTAAATTATATTATAGGAATAATGTGATAAAAATGTAATTGTAATATTTGTTGACATAGTTTCATATTCAAAGGTTATTTATTTACGTTCGTGTGTCTGTCACCGGTACCGATAAACAAACCGTACCACTAACTAAATTTCGCGTTTTTTTAATGCTTTCATAATTATAAAACACAATCGAATTGAATTATTCATATATAGTATTCTTACAGTATAATAAATTTAAAAAAAAATTCTCGTTCACGTTCTAATTCGAGATCTCTTTGACGTTGTTTGTTCTAGTTCGTGATTTTCAGTAGGTAACCTGCTTAATTAGGAACATAAAATTACGATTGTGAAATCAAAATGGTAAGTGTTGTACTGTTTTTCTGCGCATAAGTAGATATTGAAAATAAAAAAAAGTTACAAATCTGTCTATGATACTGTTAAATAAGTTTTTTGAGTTGAAGGGCAGGTAGTTCTCATTTATAGTATACTAACGATTATCCGCGGGTGGATTATTCGCTTTGCGGATTACCCGCAGGCCACGATCCTCCTTTTTTTCACCTGCCAAAATAATAGTTTAACAAAACACAGAGAAATTTAATTTATCTGTTTCAAAACTAGGAAGAATGCATTCCAAGAACAACAAAATTCCTTTCAAGAACAAAGAATACATTTAAAGAAGGAAGACTTCATTATAAAAAAAACCCGATTGCACTTAAATAAGGATTACTAGAATGACTATTAAACCTGATGTGTGCCAAAGTGTGTTCGGCCAGGTGCGTATCACCTGCTATTTGTCAAAAAGATTCAGTGGTGAAATAAACTGTCCGCGATTTTAATTAAACTGCTTTGCGTAATTCGTGCGGATTTCTCTTATGATACTACTGTTACTCTACTTTACATTTATAAAACCCAGAAGCAATTTTTGCGGATTATCCACGGGTAACAAAAACTTGATAAAACAGTGACTAAGGGGTTTCCTGAAAAAATCGATTCAGTTATCTCATAGGATTTTTGGTAGTTTTTAATTTTCCAGGTTAAAAACTCACCAATCAATGAACCTGTTTTTTCTCCTGACATAGTAAATTCCATAAAGGTTATAGGTTCAAGACTAGATTTTAGCTATCAAAATTAGAGATGGTCAAATGTTGTAAACTTTATTGTAAAATGTTAAACATTCTCTTTATGTCTATATATCTAAAACAATTAACTTTATATCGGCATCAACTTATATCACAACTATTTTTGTATTAATTCTGAAAGTTTTACGAAAATAGGACTCCTGTAAGTGAAACCAAGATAAACTCCATCCTTTTTAGGTTTTAATTTGATATATAATGTGGTATTTTTATCTTGTAAAATTTTAATTAACTAACTTGATACTAGATAAATATTTAGAATGTTTATTTTATACTTGCAAAAAAAAAAACTTATTCTCACTAAGTATAAAAAAAGTATCAAATTGATCCAAGTATACAAAAAATTTTATATTGTAATATAAGCTTATGTTATTGTTTCTATTCGTTTTAAATTATTATATCCAGTCACTTAATTTTACTTATAATTTCATATACATCATATAATACATTCATTCATCATTCGCTATTCCATGCACACCCTTCATTTAACACAAAAATGGTCCTCAAAATGATTTTGCTCTATCATTGAAATTTCTCTTGAATACAAGTTAAACCATAGTTGTATATTGTTATTTTAAGTTAATTATCAAATTGTGGTAAAAACCAATATTTCCATGCATTTACCCCACTATATTGCAATAACTAGGCTAGAATTATGACAAATTTGATAATAAATTGAAGATCAACACAAAGAAAAGTGTATAATGGCTCTATAGATTTAAGAGATGACTTCCAAACAACCAACCTGTATAAAAAGCTCTTTAAAGAAAAACACACGCTTTTCGCACATTTGTCGACTTTGGCTGAGTTTGTCTAGATCAGGGGTTCCCCACAAAATTTTCTCGAGGACCCCTCATTGAGCCGCTATTGTGACAAGGACCCCCATTAATTCCTAATCCTAAAATTAAAACGTGAGAATCAAATTAAGAGTTTTTTTCACAGTTACGACAGAGTACTCTATCAGTTTGCAGTTAATTTTATTTTTCATTTCTTAAAGAGATGAGTTAAATCTGTCAATTGAGTCCATTATTTCTGAAATATTAGGTTTCAAACTTGAAACTTTGACTCTGAATTCCGATCGCATACAGCAGAACTACTGCCTCTATCAATTCTAGTTTTGCGCTAGACTCTGCTCATGCAGGTTAAGCTGCCAAAACAAAAAAAAATCTGTAATCATAAAAATACATTAAATATATTTTTTTATTCTAATAGCATCTTGCGGACCCCTCTGGCATAATTCACGGACCCCTAGGGGTCCGAGGACCACCGTTGGGAACCACTGGTCTAGATATAGTAGCGGCTAAAAAATTAGTATCAGAACAAGTTCAAGTTAAAATCTTACATATAAGGCAAAAGGAAACATATTTTGTTTTCTGTATCTATTTTAGCATGCTTGGTAATATATATTTGGAGAGAAATTTTAGATCACCACGACCACATTGTATAGCTCTATAACGTGATGACATCCAAAAGCATGTATAACTTATCTAAGCAGTTCTCGCATTTGGCATTCTCAATTCCATTATATAGGACATTAATTTGGCAAACTAAACATTTTTGAGGAGAAAATTGATATTGCCTAAAAGCCTATCATTAAAAAATTTATTTTGCTCATTTGGCCCATTTTGTTAAATAATTCAGTAAGAAAATAGAGACAGTTGTAAACTGACTTTGACCTTCAAATAACTGACCATATAATTCATCATCAAAAAACAAATTTCTCGAATTTGGTGCAGTTTTTGGTGATAATTTTGAAAGCTTGGATATGTAGGGCAAAAAAATTGAAGCATTAAGACCAAAATGAGTGCGATTGCCTTTTTAAGACCATAGTTACAATTTACATTAATATCCTTATATGCTGCCAATAGAAGTCTGCCACCTGAACCATGTTATCTGGAGTCATGGTTGGAACTATGTGATACGAGACATGCCTTTTATTTTTTCATTTTTCCAATATTGAAGTTAGTTTCTGAAGCAAATTTAAACAAAGCAAAGTAAACATTTTCAATTTTATTTTTGCAAGTGTTTAATTTATTAAGCTGATGTCAGTAGGTAAAAAAATATCCGAATTGAGCAAAAGTATTGTAATTTTTTAAGATAATTTGAATTTTCTACCCAATAGAACATTTTGAATTCTTGAAAAGTTAAAAATCGTAACCTGTGTAATAGCAACCTGACCTGTGCAAACGGATGTGTAGTTTAAGATTATGTAAGATGCACACCTTACGGGGAATTGAGTCTCGGATTGGGCGAGGTTGATTCATCCTATTCCTTCAAATCCTTAAGTGGGTCAATAAAATGAGGACTAAACACGCTTGAGAACTAAACACTGGGATTCCATGTGAGGCTGACCACCTAACCGGGACGCATGCCTAGCACTCTAGAGCCCATTGTCACATAAGCCAAAAAGGGTATGGCAGGCCTTGGCCCACCAACAGGCTGTTACACTAAAGAATTTAGTTTTAGTTGAGGGCTAAGGTACATGCACTCTTCTTTCTACTTTAGAAATGTGGATTTATATTAGTTTCAAAGTAATTGAAGTAAAATAAAAACTTGAAAGATAATTCAGTAACTGGGAATTTCTAACAGTTTTTTTAGAAATCACCGGAAAGGAAACCGAATAACTTTTAAACAATGTTACTAGTATTTTCAATGGAGAAGTAATAAAGATGATTAATAATCGAAAAACAATAAAAAACATCTTTCCTCTAAAAAGCAAACTATGTTAACCCACTGTTCTAACTTGCACAAGATTTATTTGCGACTTTTTATATTATATTAATCTATTATCTTTACTTACAGGCCTGGTGGCTGGAAAATTGCTTTTACAACATCTGATAACATTTCCCTTCAATATGTGATAAACCCCTGTGGCTCAGTCAATTCTACTTCAGGGGAAGCTAAAGGATGTGAGAACAGCTCAGTTTGCCAGATTGGTGGCAACAAGACCCTAAGCTTTGGCGACTCCATAGCAGGCAATGAGAACTACTCTCTGTCAAGTCACGCCCAGACTGGCTTCACTATTTATCTTGTCACCCAAACCCGTTGTGGCAACAAAGGTCACTACAGGTCCGCGATCACTTTCGCCTGTGGACTCAACCTGGGAACCCCACAGGTAGTTCTGAGAAGTGATTGTCAGGTCAATATATACTGGAAGACTTCCGCAGCTTGCCAGGTGAAACCAAAAACGCATCAGGTTCCATGTTATGTGACTGACGATAAAGGAGAAACCTACGATTTATCGCATCTTATTGAGCAGAAGGGAGGTTACGCTGTGAATACGATCGACCCGTCAATAGATTTTGTCATCAATGTCTGCTCAAATATTACCCTTGATAACTCTACAAGAAGTTGTCCAGAAGGTTCTGCTGCATGCTTGATTGATGGTAGTAAGGGTGTTATGTTTGGCAAACCTGATGGAAGACTGCAGTACACAAAGGAGGGACTGTTGCTGACCTATACAATGTCAAGTGAAGAGTTTTCATATGATGGACACAGTTGTCCTCTTACTCCCAAAACCACTGTCCTGTTCAAGTGTCCCCCAAGGGGGTTCAGCATGCCCCCAAGGACAATATCAGACTCCAACTGTCAGTATGAAATCGAATGGGAGACAGAATATGCTTGTCCGCAGAGTAATCTCAAAAGCAGTATCAAGGATTGCCAGTTTTGGACCGAAAGGCATGGCATTGAAATAGATCTCAGTCCCTTGAAACCAACTACAGAAAAACCATATTATACTGTAAAAAGTAGTTCCTCGAATACCACCAACTTTGTAATAAGTGTCTGCGGCTCGTTGAAGAATTTTACTTGTGGAACCAACAAACCATGGAATGCAAAGTCAGTTTGCATGATCGACACGGCAAATGAAACATCGCATCATGTCGTTGGCAGCACTGCAGGATCCACTTTCATGTATGCTGATGATGTGGTTGTACTGATGTATCCTAAAGGCGAGATTTGTGAATCGGGGGTAGAATATTCATCCGAAATTAACTTTGTGTGTGATCCTAATGCTGAAGACGATCAAGCTCCCAGGCATTTGTATTCAGAAAACTGCATTCATGTTTTTGAGTGGCCTACCAAACGAGCTTGTCTGAAGCATCCCCTTGACACTCCCTGTTCTGTCACCTTTGAAAAGAAGAAATTTAATCTCCAAAACCTTCTCCTTATGGAGGGAGATGCCTGGGTAGCTGTAGACAGAAGAAGTGCTTCACCTACAGGCTCTGGATATTTCATCAACGTGTGTGGTCAAGTGTCTCACTTGGGCAACCTGAGCAAGTGTGGTGAAGGTTCTTCAGTTTGCCTGTCTCGCTCTGATGGCAGCTTTTTGAATCTAGGAAATTTCACTGAGGCGCCTACGTATGATGACTCATCAAATTCCGTGAAATTAGAATACAGTGGGGGCAGTCCTTGCAAGAATGATACATTTTGGAGATCAACTATCCATTTTATTTGTAGATCCAGCCATATTAATTCTGAACCGGTCTTGACAAGAATTGATGAAGCCAACTGCCATTATGTGTTTGAATGGCGCACATCTGAAGCTTGTCCGGAGGGAATTGTTGAAGGTACTGACTGTAAAGTGTATGATAGCAATCTTGGTGTTGACTTTGATTTGAACCCTTTGAAATCCAAAGTCTATAATGTTGAAACAGAAGATTCTAAGTTTTACTTGGGAGTTTGTGAACCAGTAAACACCTCGCCTTGTGCCGGGCATAATGTAGGTGTATGTCTGGAAGATAAAGTAAGTCATGCATCCTGGAATACAGGTGAACCCAGCTCTAACCTGTCATACACAGATGGTGTTGTTAACTTGACTTATATGTCCGGTGATCTTTATGATGGAGCTCTCCAGATTGCCCGAATGACTGTCATAATTTTTATTTGTGAATTTAATGCTGGACATGGTGTTCCTGTTTTTGTAGAAAAAGTAAATTTCGCTTATGTTTTCCATTGGTATACCAATTTGGTTTGTCCAGCGGTGATCTCTACATCTACAGAATGTTTGACACATGATCCAGAATCCCATTTGATTTATGACCTATCTGGATTGTCAATGTCTCATACAAATTGGATGACTGTTGTTGGTGAAGACAACAAAGAACTACGTATTTACCTCAACATTTGTAGATCACTGGTTCGTCATCCTCTGTGCGACCCAAGTTCTGCTGCATGCGTGGTGGAAGTTGAAAAAGGTGTTGAAAAGCCCTTTATACCTAACATTGGAACTGCTGCAAGTCCTCCTGTGTTTGAATTGCAAGGTCATCTCATGCTTAACTATACCAATGGGAACCCTTGTAATTCTTTTGGGCGAAATTCAACTTACTCAACTATCATACATTTTCTCTGCTCCCCTCAACACAAAAAGAGAGGCCCGATATTCCTCCACAAGGTTGGCAACTGTGAATATGCATTTCTGTGGTCCACTTCTGCTGCCTGTCCCACTGGCAATGTAGAAGTTAAAGAGAGCTGTCAGCTAACCGATCCAGAATCAGGCTTCACTTTTGATTTGGCCCCTCTTTTTCTGTCACAATCACAATATAAAATTGCTACGCCTCGTTCAAGATACCAGTTGAATGTGTGTGGTAAGGTATTTGGAGGGTGCAGCAGAGATGGTAAGCCTCAAACTGGTAATATCAGTGTTTGTGAGGTGGACAACGACGACCAATTGGTGACCGCAATAGCCACAGCTGATACATACTCGTTGAGTTACTCTATTGGACAAGACTTGACTTTGACCTACAAACCTAACACTAGCGTTGCAGACTCTGTCATGATTAGGTTTCCCTGTTACAATAGAGATGATGATTCCAGCCCAACTCTGGTAGAACATGAAGATGGGAGATACATATTTGAAATGAGGACACGATATACATGCATGCCAGACCATGTTGGTTGTAATGTTGTAGACGACTTGGGCAATGAGTATGATCTTAGTCCTCTTCGAAATCCTACTAATAACTGGGAAGTCAGTGGCCCTCAGCCCACCAGATTCCACATAAATTTCTGTGGACCACTCAATAAGGTCAATTCATACAAGTGCCCAGGAGGTGGTTCATCAGCTTGCCAGACTAGTATTACAAAAAAGGAGGCATCTGGCCACGATCTTGGTTGGTTCTTGAATCCTCCTGTTGCTAACCGTAATGGTTCTTTAACATTACTTTTTACAAATGGATCTTACTGCCTTGCTGGGTTACAGAGAAGAACCACAATTAATTTGTTATGTGCTAATGAAACAGGACAGTTGATTTATGTTGGAGAGACCCCAGAATGCGAGTACTTCTTTTCGCTTCAGACACCAGCAGCATGCCCTCTTGAAACCTCACATGGCAGCAGCTGTATGGTCAAGGACCCAGTATTCGGTTACACTTTTGACTTGAATCCTTTAAAGAGTAAGAACAACAATTACAACTTGACTGTTGGTGAATATGAATACTTGTTTAATATCTGTGATAAGTTGAATGGAGCCACTGGCCAGTGTGCAGATTCAAGTGTTTGTCAAACAAAACCTAGTGACACAAAATTTGCTAAAAATCTGGGGCTACCCAATGACAACCTTGTTTATCGCAAGGGGGTGATTACATTAGAATACAAGTCTGGCAGTGGTAAATGTCATGAGAAATATAACCGTTCTACTCTTATCACATTCACCTGCCATCATGGTCATGAAGACAAAGACGGGCCTATGTTTGTGTACGAGACTGAAGACTGTACCTACTTATTTGAGTGGCCCACTGTCCATGCTTGTCCCCCATTTGATGTGATAGAATGTTCAGTCGTAGATGACAATGGTGTCACCTATGACTTAAGTCCTCTTTCTCAATTGGATGATAACTACTATCTTAAATCTCCAAACTATGACTCAAGAATGTTTGCGATTAACATATGTAGGAGCGTTGTTCACACTCCCTCTTCCTTATGTCCTTACACAGCTGCTTCTTGTCTTACTGATATTAAAAACTCCTCAATTTCAGTTAATCTTGGGAAAGTCAGCCAAGCACCATATATTGAGGATGGGAAGATAAAAATTAAATATACATCAGGAGATCCATGCAGTGAAGGTGGAGGAACCACTTCCCGCTTCTGGGAGACTGTTATAGAGTTCAGCTGTGACCGAGACTCGCTGGTCAGCGAACCTGAATACGTTGGCAAAGATGACTGCACCTATTACTTTGACTGGCCCACCATTTATGCTTGTTCTGAGAGGCCAGAAGTAATCCCAGGGGATTGTAAAGTTATCGACCCAGTTACACTTCACCAATTTGATATTTCACCCTTGGGTAAGTTGAAAACGATAGAGATCGAAAACGCTATCCATCGTTACTATTTCAACATCTGTAGCAACAATGGTACTAGTCCCTGTGGCTCTAACGCAGCAGTCTGCCAGGAAGAAATGGCTGGTGAGAAAAGGTCCTGGAATGCTGGGCGACCAAACTACGACCTAACAATCACTGGATCCTCTCTTTTCCTTAACTTCTCTAGCGGAGATAAATGCCATGATGGTAAATACAATAGAAACACCATCATGGAGTTTACATGTGGCAACGGCATCGGTCTTCCGAAATTCCTGCATGAATCATACGACTGTACTTACTATTTCCTCTGGGAAACCCAAATCGCTTGTCAGCATAAAATGCATTGTTCAGTTAGAAATGGCTCAGAATTATACGACCTAAGCAGCTTCACCACCAAATATCACTCAGCCGCCTCTAGGTTAAAAAACGATGATTCTTCTTACTACATTAGTGTCTGTGGCACTCTTCCAGCAAGCCTGTGCCCGCCAGGATCTGGTATATGTCGGATATCCAAAACCCACACAGCCGGAACCTTTGCCCAAAGCTTTGGCCAAATGAATCACCTCCCAATGCTCGACTTCCAAGGTTTCATCACAATTCTCTACAGCAATGGTTCCGCCTGCGAGGCTATTCCTTCGCAGCAGAATAGGGCAAGAATCATATTCATTTGCGACCCTTTGGCTGGCATGGGTGAACCTGTTTTAATAGAATCGCCTGAGGAATGCTACTATTTGTTTGAGTGGAGAAGCAACCTTGTTTGTTCAAAGTCACAGAAAGAAGAAAAGGTGATTACAACCTGCAACTACACAGACTCTGGTCGAGGAATTCATTTTGACCTTAGCCCCTTGAGGAAAACTAGTCAACCCTATGTTGTTGATGATGACAAAACTGGCAGGCACTTCGAACTGAAGGTGAATTTCTTTTTTAGAAAACATTCTTATATAGAATTAGGATGTATTTAGTTATTACATTGTACATAACTGGAGGTTCATCGTCAGATTAACCACTCGGCATGGACAGTGGCACCTCAGACAAAAAGTCTACTAATGGCACTCCCCTTAGGCCAGTAGGTTCAGACAGAATTCAAAATATACCATGTAAACAACTCAAATAAAAATAATCACAATAACGAAACTTGCAATTTCAAGCTCGTATATTGTTAATGTAGTACTTGAACTTAATTGGTTACATTAAATTTTTGAACAAATACATACAACGAAATTCCGAAAAATATACAAAAATTTGCCTTAAAATTTTTTTTTGATGTATCTCTGCTTTAAGAAACCCCCTCTTTTTTAAGTATAAGATAGAAGTTTTCCCATAAAGATGCATTTTTAATTTTAATGTATGATTTAAACTTGTCTTTTGAATCTTCCCCAAGGTATGTTCCACATTCGATCCAGAGCACCATCCTGGCGAATGCAAGAGCGCTGGTGTCTGTGCCGTGGAACCAGGCAGCGAAATCAACTATGGAAAAGCCGTATCTCAAAATTTTACCTATGATGGACGAAGACTTAGGCTGACTTTCTATGATGGCGATAGTTGTCCCTCTGGAATAAATGGAAGATATACATCAGAAATCTTTTTTATGTGTGATCCGTTCAAAGGTAAAATTCATATTTAAAAAAATTACCTTAATTTAAATTTTTTTTCATAATTAAATTTCCTTTTTAAGGTGTACAATTTCATTATAAATTTTTTCCGTTGTCATATTTTGATATGTTTGGTCAGAATAGTGTATTATTAGTAAAACTGCTTTAAATTGTATTTTAGTTAGTTTTTCATTTTTTATGGACTTAATCATTTAGTTTGTATGAAACAGTGCCTTTAAATTTTATTGATAAACGAGGTTTCTGCTTCTGGTAACATGTGTTCCTTTCCCATGGACAAAGTAAAGACTAAATTTTTTGTGAGTAATTAAACTCAAGCTCAGTCAATTTTCCTGCCAGAGCGTGTAATATATGGAAAATTGATTTTAAAGCAAGTGTTTTGCAGGTTCAGTTGTAAGTAAATACAGGGGTACAGACGGCAGCTATAGTTTTTGATTTTTTTAATAGTTTCCACCAAATCAATAAAAACCGAGATAAGCTCTCGCTGTACGTAGCCACATGCGCTGAGAGGCCATGACCATCTGATAGTTTTATACAACCATTATCATCCTTTTGGAATCCATAACACTTCATGCTGGTAGAGGACTTATTATGGCTTGAAAGATGTTTTCTTGAGCTTTGTATGGATCCTTTGATTCCTTTTAAACAATGTCTGAATGTCCGAAGTATGCAAGTATCATAGATCAATCACAACAAAATGTGTTAATGGTGTACCATGACGGGGATTGATACTTCCAGTAGTCTAGTACAAAGCTCCTCAGTTCAAAGAGCCTAATGGGACTTAACCTGGCTTCGTAGACCTGCACTGTCACCAGATATCATCCCAATTCAGAATTTTCGGGATAAGATTGAACGGAGCATCAGGCAGATGAATCCAGTACCACTAAATCTTAAGGAATTGGAAAATGAATTGGTATCAGATTCTTCATACTACCTACCAAAATATTATAGAATTTATGTTAAGAAGAATTCATGGAGTGCTACTGGCAAAATATGGTCAAATATTATATTGAGGAGTGGTCATAATAATTTCTCACTCAGTGTTCGTAGAAATTTTATTTAACTATTTTATAATTTATATGTAGTGCTAAAAGTATTTTTTTTTCTAAATACAGGCCTTGGATCCCCGGTACTGTTCAAGAAATACACCTGCCTAGCTGTGTTCATGTGGAAAACGTCTCTCGTTTGCGAAAACATGCAGCACACCTGTTCGTTCGAAGTCAACAACAGTTATTACGACTTCAATCTATTAAGTAGTCTGTCTCATAACTGGAACACATCGAAGGACGGACGTAACTACTGGATCAACATTTGCCGTGGCGTTCAACAGTTTCCTGAAACCGATGGGTGTTCGCCAACTGCGGCTGTGTGTATGGTTGATGATAAAAATAATGAGCGTGTCACCCTGGGTACCATTCAGACTATGGAAGTTAAGCCCATAAGTAAGTAATTCTTGTGACTTTTTTGTGTGTAAAAAATTGGTTTTTTTAAGAGATTATTTGATTCAGCTGTTGAAAAGGCTTTTTATACACTGCTCATAACAATTAGGGGAGCACTTTGCGTACTTTTGTCAACACTTTCAGTTACAGCGTTTTAGTTTTATTCTAAAAATCTAAAATTTGTTAAATATGATTCCTTATGCATCCTTTATGAAATGGTAAAACAAAAACAATTTTTCTAAATTTTTTTAAACTAAGATTTAAGGGGGAAAATTGGAATCATAACTTTTGAATAAAATATAACAATTATTTTTTTTAAAGCTTTATTTGTTAAAAAAACATTGAAATCGATTTTTAAACATCTAAGAGTCTAAGCGTGATGAATTTAGGGTCAATTTATTTCATGAATTTGTTTGGGAGTGAATTTTATTTTACCCTGTTTTTCACATTTTCATTTAATTAAAACAAAAATTATTAAATTCTTCAAAAGACATGATTGTTCCATCTAACAATAAATAAGTGTGAGCTGAATTTAGTGAGAAAAAAAATCGCAAGCTGATGATTCCAAATGGAATCATTGGGGGTGAAAGCATTTAAACCATGCATTCCCCTAATTCTTTTGAGCAGTGTAGTTTTATCTGTGGGTCAAGTGTCTTGAAATTTTTGTATTTTAAGTTAAAATGTGTTTTCAATTGTTTTCACCAGTACAGAAATATGCACACTTTCCACTATGAGATGTGTGCAAATAACCATAGGAAGGTTTTTATTCTATAATAGGCATTTTTAGATTTTTGCATTTAGAATATAGGCTGAAAACTAAATTAAACTCTTGCGCAGCAGCCCATTAGTGGGTCAAGGACTGCCGTGCCCATTTCAGCTTTCGTGACCTAGGACTCTGGGGTACTAGGCATATGCCCCGGTAATTTGATCAGCCTCGGGCGGAACCCCCAGTGTTTTTATTTCCCATGCATGCTTGGTGCCCATTTAATCAATCCACTTAAGGGATGAAAGAATTGGTCAACCTCACCCAATGCGAGATTTGATCCCCTGACCTGTAGCGTGACAATGCGAAGCACTACCACTAAGCCACTTGGCCTTTAGAATATCGGCTACAATAGTTTATATCATAAAAATTATAATTGATGTAATTAGTTGAGCAATAAATAGTAAGTTAAGGTTGTAGGTAACTATTTAATTCAATATATTTGTGTTATTCTTGTTAAGGGGACACAAAATTTGATGCAATAACCTTTTTACTTTAAAAAGAAACCTTAAATGTTTGTCTAAAAATAACTTAATTATTTGAGATACAAAAGAGTTGCCCTGGTCGTTTTCACAGATTATTTTTATAAAAAATCTAAATTTACTTGACTTAACAATTATATTCTTTTCCAGGTAACCATCCAAAAAAAAGAAAAAAAAATTGGGATAACTCAGCGCTCAATATCAAATTAATTTTATATATACTTGTTCTATAAGAATTACTCTGATAAGGAAAGAATTAAAAATAATGTTCAAAGATAAAAATTAAATCCCATAGTGGTTTTAAGGAATGTATTTTTACTGATAGGAACCATTTGGATTTGTACTTTGTTGCGGATTGAAATGACTCGGTATTCATTCTAATAAAGCTATAACTTATATTTTAAAACAAAACTCTTATTAATTTATTGCTATTAATCAATTCTGCTGCAGTTAAAAAAACACATTTTATATTCCTTTCAGACTCAACAGATCTTCTATTGAGTTTTGAATCTGGTGATACTCGTGCTTGTGAAGGTCTTGGCTCTGATAAAACTCCAGTGACTAGACTATTCATGCGATGTGGTAAATCTTTAGGCTACCCGCGGATCTTCAATGGGCCCGATAAAAAGTGCTACTATGATTTCTTTTGGGAATCCAGTTTGGCATGTCCAGAAAGATCGTAAGTAATTTATACGTTATCTATTTTAAAAATGTGAGCCTCGATAGCATTTTCCTCCCCCGCCCCTCATGTGGTTTTCTTCGAAACGGCGTGAGTGTTTTTCTCACCCTACTTGGGTGTGAACTGTTCCTATTGTAAACCTCGCAACAGAACCTCAAGCGCGTTTGGTTTAGAAAAGCGAAGCACACCCTGTTTCCTAGAAAACCTAGCAGAGGGATCAGGGATCAACCTGGGTCAAAAAATGCTGTAGCAAAAATGCTAAAATGTAAAAAAAAAGTTGTAGCAAAATGCTAAAGAAAAATTAATTGCTTATAAATCAACGTCACGCAAATTAAATCACTTGAATCTATATACAACTCAATCTTTGTTAGCAGTTCATTTTGTTAAGCAGTATAGCTTAACAATACTACATTGATAAGTTTTTTTTATGAATCACGACATGACGAATTTAAATAATTATATAAAACTATACTACTAAAAGTACTTTTAACTTTTTTATAAACATTTTTAAATAAGTACAAGTAAGTAAGTGGGTATTTACTTTGATTTATGGTTTTGGACTATCTTCAGATTTGTCTATGAACATGTTTTTGCTGTTCATTTGGTGTATTAAATCAAGTTTTGCTTGTTTGAAATCCCAAACTTTTGGTCTAATACATATCCTTATTAAAATGGTTCAAACATTTGTTTAAAAGAAAATCCATGCACTTTTCCAGAAAAATTCAAGGACTAGAAATTAACTTGCAACATAAAATCTAAGTCCATTTTTTTAAAAAAAAAAAACTAAATATTGTTTAAAATCAGAAACCCCAATACAGTCGGAAGTAGAATAAAAGATTCAAACGTGAACAAAAAGTATTTTAACATTCAAGCTGATCACGACTCACGGACATCGTGAATCGGATACTTGATCAGAAAATATATTCTGGTTGTCAGAGTTGGCCTGAACCGGAGCTACAAAAGTAACAAGATACTCTTTCGATCACAAAGAACCAGACAACTGTTAATCATTCTCACGTAATGTGACATCATCGGTAGATTTCGTTTAAATTACTAGGCTGTAATATGAGTAAATCAGGAAGCACAATTGGACTGATTTAAAAATGGTAGGTTGCACTGGGCTGGCCGAGATTTGAAGGCATCTTAGTGTATTCTAATCTGAATTCATCTTATCATTTTGATTAAATTTATTATTTTCATTATTAAAATTGGTTATTTGAACTTGTTGTTTATTGAAATTTAAGTTTAGTTTCACCGAATTACGTCGTCGCATTTTCGCGACGGCCAATAATATTTTTTTCGCATTTTCGGGCGACTCGTCGCATTTTGCGACAAATGCGACTGCAGATTGATCCCTGAGAGGGATGAGGGATGAATAGACAAAGTATAGTTCAGTTTAAAGTCAAGGTTTACTAAAGTCGCCAATGTTATTGGCCTTCACACTAACTCTTACCTTACAGCAAATATTGCCCATGATAATTTTTAGTGATATTGCCTAAGCAGTGATCTTCTTGTTATTAAAGTTATGATAATGCTGCTTAAGACCCAAAAGCTTTAGGTATTTGTTAATTTTTTTTTTGTAGTATACAGATTTTAGTAAAATAAAGATTAGATATGGTCAAAGAGTTTAATTTTTTAAAAACGTATGTAATCTTAGGTTATAATTGCTACATTGAAATTCACTATAACACAGTTAGTGTTCATAGCAATGTGTGTTGCTGGTGCAATTATTTTTTAGTATTTATAAAGAGTGTCACTTAATGAAGCTTTTTTTTGTACCTAAAAATATTTATAACTTTTCAACCTGTTACGAGTTTTTTTTATTCCTTAAGCAGACACTTATCCTATGTTTTTCTGAATTTTCATGTCCTTTGTACCATGCTTACCACTTTGCCTTGTATTGCACAGACAGAAATCTAATTATAAACATTTATAACACTTTAACATGTTAATAGATTTACTCTGTCCATGAAAACAAAATCTACTATCTCTTGTTGACTGACTTTTCTTATTTAGTGAGCAAGTATTGTTGGAAGATGATGGAATAATTGAAGACAAAAAGTTTGGATTCTTTCTAAATATAACTAATATCTTAAACAGGTTAGTATTATTGCAATTTCATGGCATCATTTGCAAAATTTTCACTTCCCAAAATTGTCCTGTACAAATATTTATAACTGTTAGTTTGATCTAAAATGATGCATTGTAATGCTTGTATTGGAGTTCTTAAACAGAAGTATAAAAAGAATAAACATGTATTTTCAAAGAATCTGACACTAGTATTATCTAGTAAAGATTAAACTTAAAATAAATTCTTATCCTGGTAGAAATCCTGGTGTGGCTATTCAAAAATAAGAAATCAGAGAAATAATCTCAGAATTTGGTTAACCCTTGTTTGTGAATACCAGGGTTAGGGGGCGTCCAAAAATGCAATGATGATGAAATATGTGATGCAATTTTTATGATTTTTTTTATCCCTCCAGGGAAAGTACTTAAAAATCACATGTGATGCACTTTCTGTTTACTCTTTCCATGTTAAGTTGTTAAGTGTGACATTTCTTTGAACACATGTCCTTTGGTCTGAATTGAAACTTATAAAGAATTCCGAATGAAATGAACGCTGTATCCTAACACTTTAAGAAAAAGAATGGTTCGGAAATGATTCGTGAATTTATTATCATGTAAGATTTTGCAAATTTTAGTCCAGGAAAAGATTTAGTGTGGTTTAATTGCATTTTTTGCTTTTCTTACATTGATTTTCATGGGGAAAGGATTGCATAATTTTTGTCGTGGACCCTCCCCCCCCCCCCACGTAAGATTAAGTGATTTTTGGCTGAACCCCCTTCCCAATTAAACATTCACGGAATTTATGGAGGTCCCTTAATATTTGAATAATTTTTCAGAACTTACAGTACCGCTGGCTTAACAGGAGCCGACAAGTACTTTTACGAGATCAACTTGAGTGGCCTACGTCACAATTCTTCGTCTAGTAATTGCCTGAGTGCTGCTATTTGTCAAGAGAAGCCGTCTTCAAACTTCACTAGAGATATTGGCACATTTGATACTAGGCAATTCATACTGAGAGGTAAGCGGGCAATGTTGCTCTGACCTGTGTGCAGTATCTGCATGGATGACTTTGGATCATTTTAGTTCAGACAAACAGTCTTCACCATTTAATTGTAGATTGTGTAGTCGTTGAGTGTTTCAAGAGAAAAATGGTACATAACAAGTTGTTTATGTTGATACTTCCATTGACCTATTCCAGGGTGGTAACAGAACCTGGAAAACCTGGAAATCAGGGAATTCTCATGGAACTTTTTAATTCTGGAAAGGGATTATCATGGAATTTTTAAAATTTTGTAAAATATCAGGGAATTTTTTCCATTTTGGACTATTTAAACAGCAGGTTTTTAAGTTCTTGTGATCACTACTAAGGGACACTTGATAAGAAAAAATATATATTTTGGTTGATCCGATTTTCCTGAAGCACCAATCTTGGAGTATGGATCATTCTCTCTCTCATGAATCTTGTTTTAAAATGATTTTCTGATCACATGCATAATTCCTCTAAACTTATTAAGATTTTCGGAAATTTAAAAAGTTAAGTAGGTACCCCTTTATTCGGAAAGTCTTAATTTCCGCAATGTCTGAATTAAATTTTCTGTACTGCATTAAATTGTGTGTATTGCATGTTATCTAGGTAATTGTAAAATCAGGGAAATTTTTGTGAAAATATCAGGGAACTTTTTTTTGAAGATTTTGTTACCACCCTGTATTCTGTCTTTAGTTTAATGCTTCGTAAAAACTGATTATATTTATTCTCCCAGATCAATACAAGATTTTTGTGACAGGGTTAAAGTGTTCTTTATTTTTACTGCTTTGTTGTTTTAATTGTTAATCTTGGAGTAAAATTTAAATTTTAAAAAGAATAAACATTACCATGCATACCAAACAAAGAAAGAAGAGGAATGGTAGCAGGATGGTTTTATATAGATAATTTTTAAAACGTTACACATTTACAAGATTTTATTAAATCAAGAATATTGATTTGTTTTCCCTTGTACAGAATCTGAACTTCATCTGCAATTCATTTCAACTACTAAGTCCTGCGGAAAGAACAAATCGAAAAATGTCACATCCATTATCAACATGCAGTGCAGTTCTGATAGTGACAAAGTAAGATTGGTCTTCTTAGTCAAAATTAACTATGGTAGTGTTGGTCTATCCATAAGGTAGCTTCTCTGTACATCATAATTAGGTTTAAAATTTAAAAAAAAATTATAACAAAGTTTTAGTTTACATTATTCTTTAAGAATCAAATAGTAAGATTTGTATTCGTCGTGGTAGTTCCTATGGTTTCTATGGACACGCACTTACTGTTTCATGGTTGCTATGGAGCCGTTATATGGTTTCTATGGGAACTTGCCGCTGTTGGCATTCTTTTGTGTGTTGTTAAATCCTTACCTGTTTTTTGGTGCTGTGTTCTTTAACTTGTTTCTATAAAAAATTGCTAAATAAAAAAATTTTCTCATCCGAAAGCTGGTTTCTAATTTACTATACTCACCGCCAACCAGATTAGAACACGTTAGGGACAGGGTTTTTTTCAGAAAAACCGTTTTTTTTTCACAGCGACGGTCCACCCCTAAAGTGTAACAAATAACGGTGCAGGAACTATAGCTTCGACAAAGATCCAAAAAAAAAAATCTTATGTGTCACTTTCATAATTTTTATTTTTAAGAATTTTTTTCTTCGTGTAAAATTAAATATTTTAAAACTCTAATTTGTGTTTTGCCTTTTAGGGTCCTGAATTTGTTTATGAGTCTGGAGATTGTGATTATATTTTCCATTGGGAAACTCCAGCAGTATGTCCAAGTTTTGGAAAGTGAGTATCATTTCTTTTTAATTAGATACATGAATGTTACATTTTTATTTGAAAACAACTATTTTTACATTTATTTTATTGCACATGCATTTATTCATTTTATTTTCAGGGATAAAAAATGCCACTTTTAAGACAACTTTCTTAAGAAGTTTCTAGCCGTTAAGGGTTATATATGGTAACAGATCTCTATACAATTCCAATGGGTAAGCTTTTGACCCTGTTTTGGAAATAAAGTATAAGACACATACTCACGAAAACTTACCAAAAAATACAAAAGAAAGTTATTTTACCATTAAAATAATTAAAATAATTTTTTTGTTTGGATATTTACATGATGTTAGTGCTGCCATATGTAGTTTGTGAATAATTACTAGAATTTTGTTTTAATTATAACTAAATATCTTTAAAAATTATGCTGTAAAATAACTTCCTTTTGTAAGTTTTTGTGAGTATATGTTGTATTCTTTAATTGAAAACAGGGTAAAAAAAATTCCCCATTGGAATCACCTAATCTGCTACCAAACAAGACCCTCCATGGTTTAAGGAGGAACTTAACACTTAACGTGTCCAAAATTTGTGTGCCACTATATTCTCTCATCATACCTTATTACAAAAATAACCCTCTAGATCTTTCCAAAATTAAATTAATGCTTTGTATTTAATTTTATCACCTACTAGTATTGTCATTATGATCCTAATAATTTTGTTCCAGGGTGGCTTTCAAAAACGACACTAATGGCAATGATCCAGTTCCTAACCCCTTTATTGATGGAGGGTCACAATCTAGTCATAAGACCCTCCTCATCACTGGTCTTCTAATGGCAGTCCTAATTGTTCTGCTCGTTGGCTATGTGGTTGCAAAGCCAGAAAGGAGGTAGGGATAGTTTTTCTGAGTGCTTTTGTCTTTCACAGCAACAATAATGACATTTTAACACACTTCAAAATACTTTTGTTTTGGGACATTCCAAAATCCTGAATACCTTGAGGTGTTATGGGAGTGGGTTTCTAAGCTAAAGTGTTACTCCGGTTGCATTGACTATTTTTACAAACTGTTTTTGCATATGATAAATGTAGCTGACTTACAGTGCTCTATTATATAACTTTTTGAAATTGGTTTGAATATTTATTTTCAAAATAATCTTACCACAAAATATTTGAACCAAGTTGAAAAAAAAGTGGGATTATAGGGACCTGTACAGCTACGTTTACCTTGTGCACAAATATTTTGTAAAAATATTCAATACAGCAATGTGGCTTGGAAAATTATTCTCATCACAGACACTTTGATTTGGAGGCCCGCTCCTATTCCCACTTGAGTCACAATAATGCATATGTTGTGCATGCAATATTTTCAGTCATTTAAAAAATATTTAAAATATCCTCACTTTCTTAATTAATTTTTGCTGGTGGCCTTTTGTAAAGCATATCTTAATTTAATAAAATTACTATTTTGTTGAATGTTTAAATAGCTCTGTTCATGGTTGATTCAAATTTATTTATAAGTTAGTATAATTTAAGTTAAATTAATACTTTTGCAGTTCATATTGATGTTATTAAAAATATTTCAACTTTCTTTTACTTTGCCATGACTAAAAAAATGTTTTTTTTTGCTGGAATAGTTGAATATTAAATAAAATCGGAACAAATGGTTTTAATGAAAGGTTATTGACTACATATTGAAATTGTACAGTGCAACAAATTCATCTACTTTTTCTCTTTGAATTGTTTTATTTTGTTTAGTAAAAAGGTGAAAGTATTGCTACTTATTTTACTAGGCTGTACCTAAATCAAATGTTTTCAAAATTCTATCAATATTTACTGTTCTAATCCATATAATTTCAAATCTTAGAGCACGAGTTTCCCAACGCTTTAGAATACTTTTCGGTCGAGTCAACCTGCCATACTTCCGATACAAAAGGGTAAGAGCTAGTTTCAAGTCTTATTTCTTATAAAATATTTGCCATGTGTTTTATATGTTGACTTCTTAATAGACATTTATCCTGTCCATAGAACAACTGAAAACAAAAAGTTAAATATTAAACAAACTTAGATCAGTATTTTCCCCAGATATATACTAAGTCAAGTCACTACAAGAAATCAGATGATTTTTTTAAAGGATGGTTTAATTTAAACTATATGAAAGCATTAAATTCCTGATGGGATTTTTAAAATTTCCTTGTAAAGTTGAACTATGTTATAGTTTAATCATAAATTAATGGCACATTAAAAATGATTATGTAAAGAAGGGATTGAGAGATAAAGAAAATTTTAACTAACTTGAATTTTAATATAAAATGCAACCGAGTTCATATTAATAGCTGTTAAGGTGCATGATTTATTTACCTACAATATTTATAAGTCATTATAAGTCATATTTCGCGTACATAATTCAATCTTATAGAAAATAAGGTGTCTGCATGTTAATTGCAATGTTAGCTTATTTTTACTGCAGCTTTGTTTAAATTATATTCACTCTGTTTTTGTGCTGAAACTTGAGTAATATCAGGCTAAGTTCAAACTAAATATATCAGTTTTTAGTTATGTTGTGGTCGATTTATTTTGAAGTTTTAACTGAAATACTGCATGTTTTAATTCAGATATATGCTCCTTTTTCTGTCTCTTTTGAAAGTGAAACCGACATAAATGTTGACTAGTCCTGAATTTTATGGGTAATGAACTTGAATGCTTTAGTATCGCACAATGATTTCAGATCTTTCCTCCGAGATTTTTTTTTAAGTCTTTCTTCTGTATAAATATAATTTATTAATGTACTCGCTTTTACTTAGTAATTATTCATGTGAGATGTATAATTTTTTTGGAAAATTATTTTAGAACTTCTTAACATATAATTTTTGGGTTGGAATCTTCTAATACTTAAAGCTTTCCAACTTTTATGACAAAGGAGCTTCAAAATATTTAATGTAAACACAAAATACGAATAAACATCTACCGAACTAGGCGCTGAACAAAGTCAAAATCAGAGTAACATTTATGTTAAAGATTTTGTATATTTTTACATTAAATTTTTTAATTATTAAAGTACTAATTGAAAATATTTAATAAAGTTCACTGAAACTATAATAAATATTAAGTTCTTGGTGGATATTTTTTGGCTTAAAATAATTTAATGTTTCCTTCCATTGTTAGTATGTAACGTATCTATTTTAATTATTTAGCTTTAGTTCAAAGCTTAATAGGTCAGATTTTTTTTCATGCACCATTATTTTGTATATAACTTGCACCTGCTTTCTTGTATATATTTTTAAACTACTGTCTTTCCATTTTTTTTTGTCGCAGCAATGTTCAAGATACTTTTGATGGTTAAAATACCTTTTTGTATTTTGTTTTTATTGCTTAAAAAATTCACCAAATCTAATAAAAAAACCTTTAAATATATTTTTAATTATTTGACAATTTTGTTTCAATTATTATTTATTAAAAGTCCCTAAATTTCTAAAACAGTTTTAGTGGCCCTCTAATTATGTTCCAATTTGTTTAAAATATATAATTGCTCTTGTATAATACAATAAAAAAATCAATTTTTTGATCTAGTCCTTAAATTACTTGGTCCAAGATAGATTCAACTTTCAAAATTAGTCTAATTGAAGTAAAATTGGTTTGCCATAATGCATATGAATGTAAAATATATTTATATCTATATAGTAAAACCGAGAAAATTAGTCAAATTTCATCAACATATATCTAATGTTTGTGCTGTCCTTAACAACTTTTTAAATTCCATCAAGGTTTTTGTATAAAGACCATTTTTTTTAATTGACTGAATAACAACTAGCAAGAAACAATATTTAAATGTGGACCACATTTTATTCTAATTCAGTTTATCAATGATTGAGTTAAATTATTTTTTCAAAACAAGATTATGTGGGAAACCATTTTATTCCAAGACCAAATTCGGTTGAGTGGTTGCAAACGAATGATTGATGTTGCTGACCTTCTTTTAGGGGGACGTACTCACAGAGTTGCAATCGGATTTCTAAGTCAAAAGGTAGATTTTTGATTATTCTGGTGGCTGGGGCTTTGGGATTGCACACTACTAACACACTAACTTGCATGGGTTGTGACTAAACTGTATTTAGGAAATAATACATGGTTTCAGAAGTCTGTACAAATGTTGTTTTTCTTCCTTGTTTATAGATTTCAACGGATGGTTCTTGTTTTTTTAATTAGATAGGAAATGGTTACAAACCTTAGCCTTGTATTTAGCATGTATGATTAATAGTTAAAAAGTATGACGCTTTGGATACTTACAATAGGCGATTTTCGAGAAATTTAATAGGTACAATTCATCCCTCTAACTTTTACTTCCTATTGCCTCTATGTAAAATTTTTTTCCTTGAAGTATTTTTTTTGTACCCCTGTGTGCATGAAAGTTGCTGATTATTTTAAAGTTCAAGATGAGTTTCATTTTTGTAGTTTTCTTTCGCTTGCTTAAGCTTTCAAGTGTCCTAAATAGTTGCATTGAACCAACAACATCCCACCTCCTAATGCATGCCTTACATAATTAAAAAGCGCCTCATTTCCATGCATGGTCTATGATGCTTCACTATTTATTTGCATTATATTTTGTTTTATGAAATTTTTATATGTAGTTTACTCTAATGTGTCTTCTTTTTGTCATAATTGTATTTTTATACATCACTATTTAATAAATTTCCTAAATTAAAATTAAAAGCTTGTGAATCTTAAAAAATCTTCGAATAGGAGAAAAAGTATAACCTGATTAAGTGTAGGTTATTGTTTTAAATGTTTAGTATAATATAAATATGTAATTGTTGGCTGTTCCAATTCTGTAAACTGTTGCTTTGTTTGCTCATTGAAAACCATTTCAATAAATATTATGGTAAAAAGTTGAAGAGTTAAACAAACTTTACCGACAGGAAAGTCTTTATAATTGTCAATTTCATGTTGACAGAAATATTTATAATGCAAAAAAAGCGTTAAATTTTTTGTGTGTAATTTTTCAGTTCTATATTACTGTTTAATTATCATACAAGTATAATTTTTAACAAGCTTCAGTTCTTTAAGTGAAGGCAATAAGAAATCTTTTCGGTGTATAGTTCTCAATATAGTTCCTAAATCTTTTTGAGATCTGTTTAACCCTTTCCTTACTAAAATGGCCGAACCACTAAGGATTCAATAATGTTATTCCTATCAAATATTACAAAGAAGCAAAAATCCTTTGTAGCGAAAGGGTTTAGGTATCCATATACCTTAGACAAGTTTTTCTTTAATTTTCGATAGTTTTACGACTTTATTGAAGAGCAGGCACATAAAAACTAACATTAAAAAGTCTGTAAAAAATTTAATGTTTTTTACAATTGTTATACAAAGCATGGCCACATACCCTGATTCATACTCATTAAGATACACTTTAGGTTTTTTTTTAAATCAAAGCATATTAATTTGAAATATCTTGCTGGGAGTACAAGCAAATTATGAAATAATTCGTTCTTCAGATAAAGAGTTAAAGATTTTCATTAATTGCCTTTAAAAGACTGCCTGTAAATTAAAAACTGTTTACAGTGCAAGAAACCTACTTGTACCATTTGAAAGATAAAGAATCGGATAATATTTTAATGCAAAAGTATCGGAACACATATTTTGATCAATTTTTTCCCATTTTCTAAGGTGTATGGATACCTTGCATCTTATTTTGAAGAATGTAATCTTTCAAGTTATCGTAAAATGCTTTTTGACCCATTTCTTTGATCATTATAACTACCTTTGTAAATGCTTCAGCTTAACTTAGTTAATAGCACACAAACTTGTACAATGTCCTTTTGATGTTGAATAGTAATTGAAATGCCAAAATGATGTCCTAAATGATATCAGGCTATCACAAATCATACAAATGGATCATGGAAAGCAGTTAGGAAGATATCACATATACTTCAGGGTGGTAACAGAACCTGGAAATCAGGGAATTCTCTGAGAACTTTTTAATTCTGGAAATATCAGGGAATTATCATGGAATTTTTCAAATTTTGTAAAATATCAGAGAATTTTTTCCATTTTGGACTATTTAAACAGCAGGTTTAAGTTCTTGTGATCACTACTAAAGGTCACTTGATACGAAAAAATATATATTCTGGTTGATCCAATTTTCCTGAAGCACCAATCTTGGAGTAAGGATCATTCTCTCTCACGAATCTTGTGAAAAAATGATTTTCTGATCACATGCATGATTCCTCTAAACTTATTAAGATTTTCGGAAATTTAAAAAAGTTAAGTAGGTACCCCTTAATCCGGAAAGTCTTAATTTCCCCTGTGTCTGAATTAAATTTTCTGTACTGCATTAAATTGTGTGCATTGCATGTTATCTAGGTAATTGTAAAATCAGGGAAATTTTTCTGAAAGTATCAGGGAAGTCATGGAAATATTTTCAGGGAACTTTTTTTTGAAGATTTTGTTACCACCCTGTACTTATAGGTTATCTTTATTATTAAATATGTTTTTCTTCTCTTTTAGAGCAATGAACGACTGGTTCTCGTCGATGCTTCCCAACCCAGCCCTTATGACGATCATGACGTTGAAATGTTGAACTGATTCCCAGATATTTTATTCAAGTTGTTTTTATAGCGAAGAAAAAGTCTATTTTTGCACCCGCACGGTCACCTACCTAAGAGGGGTTGTATTTTTGTGATTTTTCTAATTTATTGTGGAGGGAGTACAGTGTTGGAAATGATTGTTTCACATGTAAAGCTCAACTAAATTCAAGCTTGTATTATTAAGTTTCTTGTGAGTCTTAACGTAATATTTCACAAAGAAAAGTGTTCAATGACATAAGGCGTACCTGTTAAATTTTAATTTTTACTCAATGTTAATTTTCAATTCGAATATTAATTCTGTGTTCCGAAACTGTGCATATTTAAATGTTTGTATTTTTTTTTACTTCCTCAGCATTAAGGTTTGTTACTGTATTCAAACAAACCAGTTTTATTTTTGCTTTTCTCTTCTTTTTTTGGTTCTTAAAGCATTTTTCATACATAATCATGTCAAGGGTATAGAATTTATATTTTAACAGGTATGCTTTAATAGCATTTTTATTTTAACATTAGTTCAATATTTAGTTTGTGGTGTTCATTTAAGTTTTTTGGTTGTTTTATCTTATTAAATGACAATGATATTGTTTCTTATTTGTTTTATCGCTATAGTTTCATTTTTAAGAATTTTTGTTTGAACTATGGTTCTTTTTCAGTTTAAATTTGATTGCATGTGCATTGAAGCATGTTGCAGTTTAATAAGTATCTTGTATATATTTTCCCCTGTTTTTCCTCCTGAAACCTAACATTCCTTTGTGTCATGTTCAGTTTTGTATATTTTGAGTTTATATTTGAACAATTTTGTTTTTTAGTTGTTAGTGAATGTTAATCTGTTATTTTTTGGGAATATTCAAGTAAGTAAATACTGATATGATTCAAGTAAGTAAGTAATCCAGACAAACAATAAATTGTAAAAAAAAAAGAGTAATGATTAAAATATTTCAAAATTTTCTGTCCTAAGTTTCTACGACTCTTTTGAATTTCAAATTATAGTTAAATTTTTTTGTCACAAAACCTTAGTTTAATTATTTTTATTTACTTATACATACAATGTTATTTATTTTATTTAAACAAGCAAATTGAACAAAACTATATGACTTACTTCTTCTTCTTTTTTTTATTGCTTAATCTACATCTTACAAGAAGTACTTGACATGGTACTTAATATGTCGCATTTTATTTACAGTGTTTTCAACTGGCAAGATCTTTAACAAAAAATACCACTTAACTTTCAAAAACAGTTATTCACTAATTAAAATGTTATTTTTTTCATTAAAATTACCTTTATATTTTAATAGTTCAAACAGCTCAATTATTTTAATGGGAATGTATCATAGCTATTGTATCTAGTAATGCAAAAAGCATTGACTCTAAATTGAAAATATGCACAAAAACATAGGGATTTTTAATTTTAGACATTTAATATTAATTTTTGAGTTAATTAACTTTGTTATTAAAAAAAAAACGTTGGTCACGTTACTAAATAAATAGAAATTATATCAGAACGAAAATCTTAAGTTGCAAAAACATTTAAATTTTTAATAGTGATAGTCGGTACCAATTCTGTTCTATTATTTTATCATGTGCCTAAATGGGTATGACTTGTTTACCATTATGTTTAATTAAATTGTGCCTAAAATAATGTATCTATTGAATCTTGATGATGTGATATTGTTGCCATTAAGATTCTACTTTGATTAAAAGTCTTAAAAAATGTGTGCTTTCAAAAGATAAGAGCACTTATTAATATTTGTAAATAGGATTATTTACTTTTGAAAAAAGTGTGTAATTTTGAACTGTATTATGTGTGTTAATTTGTATTTCGTCAAATATTAAATGAAACTCTGCAGTTTATATACAACTTTGGCAGCCCAGGTAAATTCAAAATATTTCTTTGTTATTTCATTATAATATTTTGAGTTGTTAACTTACCTATTCTTAAATAAATATTATTAACTTTGTCTTGCTATGTATATATATGAATATAATTTAAAATAGGTTTCACTTAAAGATTATTGAATTAAAAACTAATTACTTTTTTTCTGACCTTGAATTAAAAACTAATTACTTTTTTTCTGACCTTTTGATGTTATTCTATGTAGCACTTCTAGTTTATAACTAAACCAAAGCGTTTTATTTTAGTTTATTTGTGTATAAACTTATTTTCTATGTGTTTGAAAACCGTGTACAGTGGTGATATATTGGTTCTTATGTTACTCTAAGATTGCTGTAATATTGCTTGGTTTAAAAAATAAAAAGATTATTAATATTTTAAGTTATACATTTTTTTTTTCATTTGATTAATAGTATCAGCCAACCTTTTTATATTGGATCTGGTATTAAAATTACATTTTAATTTAGATTTTCTGCGACTAATGTGGGCAAGCTGTTATAAAAATCATTCAAATTTAGGCTGTGTGCTGCAGCGTAAGTTTGTGTTATGAATAGTAATAAGAGTAGAAAATGTTGAAAGATGTTATAATATATGTAAATTAAATATTACTTGTGAACTGAAACCTTGTCCCATACTATTTCATTATTTACCATTATAATTAAATAAATGTGTATGCTTAGGCTTGACACCTTTTTGCTGTGGGAAAGGCACTTTTCGCGCTGAAAAAAACCATTGTTAGTTTAGGCGGAAATAATCTTTTTAAAAAAAAAAAAAAAAAAAAAAAAACTTCCTTCCCCTTTTCTTCTCCCCAAAACTGATCTAAACAAGACTTTGTATGGTTCTTTAAAGTTTTTATTATGTAGCTAAAAATCTAACAAAAGAAATTATTTAGTGTAAAGTAAATTATCCTTATCCCTGTCACCTTGTTTGGTATCTTTTTCGATTATGTTTGATGCTCGCTTAGATGTTTACGCCGTCCCGTGACTGGACTGTTGTTTAACTTTGCAACATACTTTTTAAAATTTTCCTGAATGTGAAAACTAATTACAACGTTAATAAAAAAATAAATAAATCGTAACTTCCCAAATCGTCAATAGTCCACGTGTAGCTCTAGTGCGACGGTAATTCACTAAACTGCCCAAAAAGGGATCTTATTCTTCTTACATTTGTGTTATTTCGTTTGGATAATTTCTGCACCTGCAGTCTTTGCACTAGAATAGATTTCACCGCCAATTACAATAAAAAAAAACTCACATTTTCACGCCAACTTCTGACGATATTCTATTTCCAATATCAAATCAATCATTCGCCGAGAGCTCTGAATGAAGCGTTCGCACGTGTAGAGTCGACAACTGAAAAAAAAATCCTTTAACATGGAGATCAATTACAGCGTGAAGGAACGAATCGAGATGATTTTTATCGTTTTCGCGCGCGTGCCTCCCGTTCCGTATTGTTCTTTTTATTCGATTGTTGGGGCATTCGCTGTAGTGGCTCATGCAGGTGCAATATTACAGCACTGGGGGTTCGAGTCTTGCAGTGGGGGGAGCGAGTGATTGAGGGGGCGTTTGGATTCTTTGTTGTTGTTTTCTGGATAAAAAAAAATATCCCTCCGTGTATATGGGACTGTTTGACACGTGAGTTAAAACCATTGTAAAACTTTAAATGAAGGAAGGCTAAAAAACCAAAGGAAATTTATTACGGTCAAAATTTCAATATGTAGCAGATTTGATGCAGCCTTGTCACCTGACCGCGGTTTAATCCCAAAATTTTGTCTCCGAAGGCCTTGTTGTAACTCTAATTATGGTCTGTAACGTTAATTCATTCTCAAGGCTGGATTTAAAGATTTGCCGCCTGTAGGCTACAATTGATTTGCCGCCTAATATTCTCCTCCTTCGGGGAATGGTAGCTGTTGGTTAGCTGCAAAATAGGATGGTATGTGCTGTTCAAAATAGATGCTTTAAGCCTAGAATTTGCCGCCCCCAAAAATTCGTCGCTCTAGGCTACAGCCTACTTAGCCAATTTAGAAATCCGGCTCTGTTCATTCTACCAAACCTGCAATCTTATGCGGGGCCCGGGTGACCTAGTGGTTAAGGTCGCTGACCATTACGCTAATAGTCTGCGAACTACAGGGCGCGGTTTCGATTCCCGCCTTCACCTTGGGTGTTATTTCTATCTCTATGTCAGTGAAAATTTTAATCCAGCACACAAGATTTTTTTGATCACACACACACAAGCCGGAAATACATGTACCAACACACCAATTACGAGTTCTGTCTCCAAAGGGCCTGGTGTAACTAATTTTGGTGTGTAAAACGTTAATTCATTCTAACAAACCTGTGATGTTGTGCAATAATTACAGAAAATGAAATGACTTTGATCAGTGTTATTTTTTGTGTGCAATAAGAAACTTTCTCGACTTGTTTTTAGAAAATTATGTGATTAATTCAATAAATTTATGTGTTGAAATGTTTGATGCATTCTGGGATAATTGCGCTAATAGTTACTTAAATAAAAAAAAATTGTGAACTGTTATATTTACATCTATACAAAGGTTGGACAAACTAATTAAAACCCATAATTTTTATGTTTTGTATTTCTTCATATATCTCCGAAACAACTACGAAATAAAAAAAATGCTTTTGGTGACTTGTTAGGTACACATTTTTGCGCAAAAAGATAGATCGCTGACGCTAATGAAATTATATGGTACGCAGAATGGATACGAAGATTTAAAAAAAATGCGTCTTTGGAGCAACCTTTTATTAAAAATCCAAAAAACAAACAAACAACAACAAATATTACCTAAACAAAAGTTAAAATTTATTTTAACAAGAACATTCTTTTTGGCCATATGCGATTTACTTAATATCTGAAACTGGCAAACTTTATTTACAGAGAAATGCGTCTTTTGTTTTTTATTGTTACAAAAATCAAATCCCACCCTATAATTCCTGGTTGAGTCAACATTAAAGTCATTTTTGACCAAACATTAATTTTAAAAAAAAACCTTCCAAACATTTATCGAAGCACCTGCACTTTACTTAAAACCTCCCCCGTATCGAAAGTCAACACAAAAAACGATTTGCCCCAAAACCGCTTATATATGTGATCAGATTATCGCTTTCCTCATCATATAGCATAGGGACTTGTTGAAAAGCTGAAGGGGGTTTGTGACCCCCACATATACGATTTGTGGGCAATATCACCCGGGTTATTGCTCATAAGCCCCTCTTGTAGTCATGGCAGGGGAGGTGATATAAGTTGGGAGGGTGAAATGTAATAGCGACGTAAGTCTGAGAGGTCTTTTATACAAGACCGAACTTCCAGGAAATGGGCTAATATGTATGGTTGTTCTCACTTATAAAATTTTTAAAAATTAATTTATTTAAAATAAAATATATCTTTTAAAAACTTAGAATCGGGTTTATTTTGAAAGAGATGCGATCATAAAACCATTTCTAGATGAAAAAAATACATTATATGAATTTAAATTTAAAAATGTAAAGTTTAAGATTAGTGTGGAAAAAAAACCTGATGCACAAAATATCGAAAAAGACGGGTCTAACGATCGGAGGTATAGTGTCTGTTACATAATAACGACAACCGAAAACCCGGTAACTGAAATCTCTAAGGCCATATACCCGACTTAAAAAAAAACGAGAAATACTAATGAAAACATTAATTAAATTGCCCTTAATTAATAATAAGGGCATTAGTTCATTGATTTGGCGGTTCTTCATTTGTCTTAATTTTTGCTTTATTAAATAAATGTAAGCAGGAAACTCATTTTCGCTGGGAAAATTTCCTGGTCAACCGTCGCCAATGAATTAATACTAACTTTTCTATGATTAAACTAGAATGCTTCTAGTTAAAACTAGAATGCTTCCTAAAAATACCGACACCGAAGCAGCTGATTTATTAATTGTATGAAAAAATTGACGTATCAAGAGGGTTGGATGTCTATCGAAAAAGTTTTATCAGCTGTTAGTTTATTAAATATTTTGGATAAAAAAAAACTTAGAATGAAAAACAAAAACACAAAGCTGACAGAGCTTGTTTAATTATAGCACACAAAATATTTTTATTAAAAAAATAAAATTACACTAAGTTGATGTGACCCTTATCAAAGGTGAAATCTAATTTTTTCAAAATTACTTGCAAACATACTTCTAAACAAATGATTTGCTGATGGGCAGTTCATATTTGGCTCTAGCATTTATCACATCAATGACTCAAGCCACTATTACCATCCTTTCTTTCGTAATATCCACTAAATACCAACTTCCCCCGCGATTACAAACCCAATGAAAGAAAGAGGGGGCGACTCTCTCATCCCCCGCCCTCCTCGATAGTCAACGGGGGGCAATGTGTTCCGCGTTGCGCATTACTCGTCGATTATGCACGTGCACCGAGAAGGGGTGATTTCACGGTGTTTCAATTTCGGAAAGAAGGGTCGTATAAATAAAGAATAGATGTTTTTTGCCGCCCTGGTGGCTGAATGGTTAGTGTAATAGCCTTTGGAGCTGCTGGGGTCGGGTTCGAATCCCGGTCAGGCATGGATGTTTGTGATAGTCAATAAATGTTGTTATTTGTCTGTGTGTTATTCATTTCTTTGTGACTGTAAAATTACTTTCTGTGTCTGTCCCACTTGACGAAAGCTTATAAGCGGTTCTCTGAACAAGCACACAAGCTGGAATATATATGTATTGTATCACACCACACCACACAATCAGACTGAGTTAAAATAGCTCGTTTGTTTTAAGAGTGTAGATGTTTTTCGTTATTATTAGCAACTCCTCGTTATATCGCGCTTCACGGGAGACAAGCAAAAAACCGCGATATAACGAGTGACTCGATAAATATTATACTTTTGATATATTAGGCTCTCAGCAAATTTTTTTAAAGTGAAGCACAATTTGTATTTGAAAGATAAAACTAAATCATATTAAATAATATAACTATACCCTAAAAAAAGAAACAAATAGAATAGAACCAATAGAAAGAACCAAAAGAAAGGACTTTCATTCATTTTCTATGACAAAATCTTTCTAAAGCAAGTTGCTTCGACTTTCTTGTAAAACCAGTTTTCTAGCAAATATCAAGGTGGAAAAATTGGGAGACATGATACAAGGCGCGATATATCCGAATGCGTGATGTAATGAGGCGCGATATAGCGAGGGGTTACGGAATTGGGCAGTGAGTGTCTTTGGTACATGTATATTCTGGCTTGTGTGCTTGATCAGAGACCCGCTTATATAAGCCTTCGTCAATTAAGACAGACACAGAAAGAATTTTTACTGTCACAGGGAAAGGAGAGTACATCCAGGGCGAAGGCGGGAATCGAACCCGCACCCGTTACAGCCCGCAGACTGCTGTACAGTAAGTGGCACCATATTAAAAACTCCCCTTATCCTTTTCGCTCGAGATGTATACATATGTAGAACTTTGTAGAATTCTCTTCACCAGTTTCAGTTTACACATTATCTTAATACTTTTTAAGTTACCTTTTTTTAAAATTATAAACTAGAATGTTCAAGCTATCCAGAAATACCGATACTGAAGCAGCTGATTTATTAACTTCTATTGACAAATGACGTGAAAGTGGTCAAACAGCTTTCGGAGGTTTTGGAAAAAAATTACTTTTTTCAGGGGTTGGACATTTTGGATTGTAGCAAAAGTTAAAATTGTTCGAAAACCACTTTTTAAAATCAGAACCTTTCAAAACTTATAGAATACCAAAGACCTATTTAGGATTTTCAACTCTACCGCAATACTTTTATTACTATATATTTCATGCAGGAAATTAATAGTTAAATCACACATATTTAAAAGAAAAGGAATATTTTAGGTGGAAATAAATAATGATTTGTCTAATTTTCTTTAGAATTGAGGTATTGTAAATAAATTGGTAAAATTTTAGTATATTAGAATATAGAGAGAGCTTTGTAAGTTACTCCATCTTTGAAATATGGGTTAAAGTGGAGTCTTTTAGTTGTGGAAAACTAAATTTATATTTATTTTACAGTGCAATAGGTTTGCCAAACAGGCTAAGTGTTTGACTCAAGACATTCTTTTTTCTCAGACAGCCAGTATAATTTCTTTACCATCATGCACACAAATCCCACCCACACGCCCACCCACGATTCGATAGACCAATTGACGACTTTGCCATGAATAAAAACGAAAGTGATTGGGGGAGGAAACGGTTGCCATGGTTACCATCGATTACGTCGCCACAGAGACAACAGAGAGCTATTTACGCTGCTTTGGTTGACAACACAAAGATATTCTTATGCAACTCCAAGCTTACTTTATTAGGATAAAGAGGTTCTAAATGAAATCCTCTGCCACCAAAATTAAATAAAATTAATTTTTAAGTTTAAAGAACGACATGGTTAATTTGAATATAAGGTTAATTTGAATTATTTTGAATATTCGGAATATAAATAGTTTTTTTGGGGGGCTTTGCATGGTGTTGAGTGTAAAATTAGGCTACAAAATTTCTACTTAATAAAACTTAAAATTTCGCAAATCAGATATATTTTTAACTGGATTAAATATATTTTTAATTCTTACCAATGTATGTTAAGTTATGAAGTATAAAAAGAATTTGTTAAAGATATTTCAACTTAAAAAATAATAATTAACAAATTATGTTGGACGTAATGATGATGATGGATAGATAAGAAAAATAAATCTTTACGATAGACACAATGAGTTGATTGTACATATTTTACAAGTTGAAACATTTTTAGAATATTTCCGTATTTAATATTTTACAAACATAGTCTAACATTAAAAAATATACCTTCTTTTCTAGTTAAAAATTATTTTATTCTAAGAATTTTTTGATTTTATATATAAATTTTTGACGCATTATTATACTTCCAAAAGTTTTCCTTTCGACACATACATATTTTGGTTTCAGTATTGCATGAAAAAAAAACACAAAAAACACAATATATCAATACCACATTCGATTATAAATATCAAATTGAATAGAAAACTTTGTGTATATTTTTACCCGAACCTTTTTCATACAGCGTTGTGTAAGAATGTTTGTTTCTCCGCCTTGTGTATCAAGCCAAGGTAAAGATACATGTACAGAAAATAACTTAAAGATATTATTCGTTTAGTTTGTATACATTAATTATTATTACTTAATGTATGTTATGTACATTTACTTTAACACTATTTCATTGGACTAATTTTCATAAAATACTTCAAGTTTTACGATTGAGGGATTGATACAAACCAAATTATGGTTTACTTCACAAACACAGTAGGGAATTATAGAATTTTTTCTTGCTGCATATAGTCGTAAATTGAACAAAACCCCCTAATTTTTATAATCTCCTAAATTTTTAATTTTTAATAGTAAAATATCTAGTTTCGATATAATTCTGAAATAGGAAGTCACGTGATATACTTCTGAGTGACGTAGATAGCGTCTCGATTTGTAAAAAAAAATCGGCAGAGCTTTCTTATAAAGTGTTAAAGCTTCAACAAGACGAGTTTGCGCAATAACAGTCACTGACACTAAATACCCTACGACTAATATGAAGTCATTTTTATTTCCGGATATTTTTAATGATTAAAAATTAATATAATTCATTATTTTTAACAATTAAATTATTGCAAATAATAATCACCCCTCCAATGACTTGAAAGACAGTGTTTACATGTAATGTAATCGTTTCCGGCTGCCTAATTCTAGCCTCCTTTCGGAGCTTTAACACAGCCAATAACGCCTCGTAATTTAGAACCCTGGTCAAGTGACGAGGTCGACACCTGAGCGGGTACCCAACGGAACTTAGAGCGACATCGTGTTTACTTGTAGTAAGGAATTTTATCTGATGGTGACTTTGCTGCTGTAGTTACCTAAAAATATTTGGATAAATTTGATAAAGAATCTTTTAGTTTTTGTTATGTATTTATTCTTAAGTAAAAGAGAATGATTAAGATTAAAGTATGCAATATAAATTTTTAAATCTACATTTTAAAGTAAATGTATTTTAAACTTTGAATTTGCCTGTTCGTCGGGAAGCTTAAATTTGTTGAAATGTCCTTTGAAGAAAGTATAATAACAAAATAATCATCATTAAAAATTTTATTTCTTTTATTATAGTTTGCAATCGAAACTCTGTATTCGTTCAAATCTCAAAAAAGATTGTTCATATCTTTGTAGTCAGTAGTTCTTAATACACAGCCATTAAAAAAAACATTTGTAAGATTTATTGAATCAACTCCAACTATTCCCATATTGAATCATTAATCTTAAACCAGTCAACAACCTAGTAAATCCATTAGAATTCCTGGAATTCGTAATTTGAAAAATACTTAACAATCATTGCAAAATACTTGTTAACAATCATATCATCATCAAATAAAAAGACGTAAAATTTCTCTGCTATGCAAACACCCACTATAAAATAATACCTTCGCCTAAAACAAAGTCAAAACAGCAAATTAACTTGAAGAAAAAGTTCCGAAGAGTCATTAAAAAAATCCATTAGAACAAATTTTTTTAATTGCGCTATCATCATCCAAAAGACAAATTCTTTACTTTTATTATTGCCATTAAAAACCAGAGCGTTACTCGGCATAAAAAAGATGAGTTATGCGCGCTTCAGTGTGGGTTGTTAGTGAGTGTAAAAAATGAAATGGGATAGGGGAAAACACGGGGAAAAATATGAAGAAAATTTGAAAATCCATCTTTCTTAGGGGAAAATGAAGCGTCGTTCCTCATCACTCCTTCAAAATGGGTCATTAGTTCCCTGAGATGTGAAAGATAATAATATACTTTCCCTTTTCTTCTCATTTTAGATTCCACATTACGTTTATAACGTAAAAAGTAGTTTTATAACTGTTTCATCCTTTTTCACAGAACAAATCACAAGTCTCACAAATAAGTTGGATACGTCAGATAGTTTGAAAAATTTCCAATAAAAATTAAATGATATTAAGATAAGTTTCGTTTTCGGTTTTACATACGTTCTTATTTTTCAAACAAAATAGCAACAAATAGCAAACTTTAAGGCCCTGTATCGAGAATTTCTTTCTAAGATGTATAAATATTGTGTTTCCCGTTGAGTAAAATATGTGGAAGCGGTATAAGTGACATATTGTGTTACGAACTTCCTTGTTTAACCAAACAAACAAATAGGTAAGTAATGGTAAATGTTACTAAAAACAGCCTAAGCAAAAATTTATCCACATTTAAATCAAATTTCACGAAACAGAGCGCTCTTTTTTAATTTGTAAGACAATTACCACCGAATTGCCTATCTTGAACTATTTGCAAATCGAAAATCACAAAATAGAACATTTACGCATTTTGCCTTACAATTTTAATTGGTGCTCACATAAAAAAAAATAGTTCAACAGTTCATTTTGTATTTTTAAAAATACAAAATACTTACAAACAGATGAACAGAATACCTGACAGACACACAAAGAACAGAACAAAATAGCTCTTTTATACTTAAAAAATTAAAGCTAAAAATGATTTCGAAACGACAACAGCTTAAAACTTCCCAAAAATCATAAACTTGTGTCCATTCAAAATCCATTCGGCTTTAATGTGACGTTTTACAATTGTTTTTTACATTTGTAGTGAAGTACACTCAATCAATTGAAAATTGTCTCTCTTTCATTTGAAATAATTTCATGTTTTCTTACCTTAGATCTTAACCAGAATGTCATTGTCTTTAAAATCCAGAATCGCATATCACTCAATCTTGAGATCTCGTTTTGTCACTAGGAAAACTAAGGAACAGGTTTATAAAAGTTTCATCAGGCCGGTCACTGTATACGGTTCAGAAACGTGGCCTCTAACCAAAACAACGTAAAATTGCAGTATTTAAGAGAAGGGTTTTCAAGAATTCTGGGATTTGAAAATTAACCAGTTTTTTTTATACCAGAAGTGCTAAAGTTTACCGTTATTATAAAATATTTGTAAAAATATTGATCGAAAAATAAAATGGAACATTTTGTTGAAAATAGCTGTTATTTGAATGGAACACTGATATAATATTCCTATAAGTCACATAGCTTCCAGAAGCTGAAAAAAAACGTCTTCATTTTGTGAGGTAAAGTACACAACGCTATATAAAAGAAAAACGCTCGCTTTTATTTATTTTTTAGTGGGAAATAATTTTTTTAAAAGACTTTTTAGCGTATAAGAATTATATCACAAGACGCTTTGTACAATAATACCTTTACATCTTTTTCATGAAACAAGTTTTTTTGTGTATTATGATCAGGCTTTAAAAAGATTTACATATTTATTTTAAGTAAATGTATATTTTTAGCGAGGAAAGAATTTAAAGATTGTCATGTACTTTATAATGGCTAAATACTGTGTTAAGTAAGATTTTAAAGTTTAGTTGCTACTTACTGCTACGTTTTATGATTAGTATTATCTGCAAATTTATTATCGCTCACACTCTTCAAAATAATTAAAGCACAGTCCCAATACTGGAAAAGCGCAACTGTTTGAAGTTACCATCACAAGCTTTTCATCTCTTATACTAACCTAAACTGTAAAAAATGTCTGTTATTTTTACAGAAAACGCCAGCTGGTGTGGCAGGAAAATACCCTATAATTTAAGGAAAAAAAATCTGCTTATTGTAATTTTAACAGCTGTTTTTTAACAGACAAATTGTATAGAAAAACAAAATACTGTCTTACCCGGTGAGTTAGAGCTACAGGTAATCCTAGTGACAGGCCGGGATACTGACCATAATACTACGGAGGAATAATAAACTACTGAGCCTAGGATCGAGCCGTGGAACTTAAATCTCCAGTTCAATCCCCTCAATGCTGAACCAGTTTAGCATACATCGTTTCAACAAACGGTTAAAATGCTTGTTCGGTTGTACTGTAGTTCACTTTACGAGATAAAAAAAAACGTTATTACTTAAAACGGCATATTTATACAGGAAAAACTGTTTAAAGAAAATGACACTTTTTTTTTATAAATATACTTTTTTGTGTGTGCGGATTTAAATTTTTTTATACAGTGCACCTAGCTACCTATCAAACAAACAATTAGTTTATTAGATAGTGATATTAATGGATATTCCCCCAATTAAATTTCCCTCAAATATTTTAAAACTCTAACACTTTGTTAAAATGCCCATTAATCAGATGCCTCCACATTCTTAGACACTTCTTGAAATGATTTCATAGTAACTAGTCTCTTATCTGTGGTGCTCTCGGCCCACTTCAATAAAACTATAAGAGTATGAAAAGTCCCTTAACTGTATTTGTCTCTTAATTTGTCGTACAATAAAAAATATGAGAAGTATCCAATACATGCCTTGTTCTCTTTATTTGTCATAGAAATTATGACATGCACTGTTTGCCATATCAATTCGAGTATGTGTTAATAACGTAATCGCTTATGTTCTGCAAATGAGTCTCGATCTCTATCTACTCTACACCATTACTCCATGCGAACTAATTGATAGCGGCAGTAGCATCGAGATTCATCAAGAATCGCGACAACACGTGTAAAAAAAAAGAAAGCAAATGACAAGCATCGTGCCGGTTATTCGAAACTTCCCCTCTTAAAATGAAAAAAAAAAAAAAAAAAAAACTCAAGTAAACGGTTGAAGCAGAACACAAAAAAAGGACGCTGAAGAGAGGGGGCAGAGTGTCTGTCGGTAATTAATTTTATATTGCGTGCCCCCGTGTAGTGTCACCCCCTGTTGATGGTTGCCACAATTTAAGTAGCGTGAGAAATGAAGAGCTTAGTGGAAGAACGTGCTAAGTGACATTTTTGAAAAAATTGAGATTTTTGCGTCAATGAACACATTACTAAATTCTTTATCCATAAAAAGTTTCTTCTTTTTCGTAAACTTGAAATTTTGTCTATATTTTACGGTTTGCAAATGCCGTTTTCAATAGATCCGAGTAGATAGAACGAAAAACTTTAAAACTTATTTTCTCGTTTTCACCTTTTTGTCACTTAGCACGTTCTTCCCCTAAGCTCTTCAAATGTGTTTGAGGTTGGCGGTTTTTTGAAATGAAGAGGCCAATCTCAGAGTTATATGTAATGTAATTATGATGACTTTATTCTGTACTTCCAGCAGAAAATATATTTTCCATTGTTTTAAAATTGAACCTGAGCCTTATCTTCCCAAGTACAGTATTTAAATGTGGGATATTTTTTTATACATTGAATGCCTGCAGTCAGTGATTTACAGTATCAATATGTTTTCTCCATCCTATTTACGTTTCTTTAAAACATCATCTTAGTATACAGTAGACTTAATCTTGACCAGATTCCATTAAATCGGATCTCTGCTTTAACCTGCCGAATTTTTTCTTAAATTAAAAAAAATGCCAAAAACTTGGTGTTTTTAACACTATGAGGCAAGTACTTCTTCTATAAAGAACTTCTAGGCTTGAATTTAAAAAAAATTACCGTTTTTTAATGGTATGAACTTATACGTAATATTTAATGCATCGAATCAAATGATGCATTATTTCTATTGTGTTTCTATTTATAAGGCAAATAACATCAAAGAAGAAGTGTGCAATCTTAACTTTGGTTTATTTCCCTTATTCGCTTAACCCTCTAATTGCTTGTTGCCATATGGCAACAAGCAATTCACTTAATTCTATTAAAGTAGAATTCCTTCTCGACAAATCTGTGTGTTTTCATTAATTACATTAAATTTTGAAGTTTTAGTTATTAATAACCCTCAGATGACAGTAGTGAAAGTGTATTCAAAATTAAAGAGTGAAGTTATAAACTGTTGTGAAATTACGTCTTTGGCAGTATTCAAAGTATAATAATATTAATACTAAATTACAAATAAATTGTTTTGAAAAAATAATTAATGTTCAAAAGGGTTATTTTAAAATATACTATTTAGTAGTTTTCTAGTCATTCATATCAAAATCGGAATTTTGTAGTTGTTTTTTGCCATATGGCAAAAATTTTAAAAATTGAAATTATTTAAATTCCAATGCAGTTAATTTTTTTTCTGTATTTTTCCCATAATGTATTATTATTAAAGATACAAATATATTTTTTTAGATGAAAAAAATTCATGCAACAGGATTAACTGGTTTACTCTTGGTACCATTTAAAACCGATTAATACGGTGTATACTGTGCGATGATAAACAACTTTTCTGCATCGGTATTTTTTGTTTTCGATTTGCATCTCTTTTACTTATACAGGGGAAAATAATATCATTTTAAATCTAAATGAAATTCAGTGAATTTTACCTACTTATTAATATAATATCGCATTAATACTAATAAAACACTACTGAAAAATTAGGTTCCTGTAAGAATCTTCAGACAGACAGCTCACCATACAAGGTCATCTCTTTTACTTATACATGGAAAAAACAATATAATTTTAAATCTAAATGAAATTTAGTGAATTTTACATACTTATTTACATAATTATTAACATTACATTACATTAATCACATCAGTACTAATAAAACACTACTGAAAAATTAGTTTCCTGAAAGAATGCATTTTCGCAAACGTAGGGCTTTCCATTCTTCAGACAGACAGTTCACCATACAAGGTCATTCTTTTTACTTATACAAGGAAAACAAAAATAATATCATTTTAAACCTAAATGAAATTTAGTGAATTTTACCTACTTATTAACATAATATCACATCATTACTCATAAAACACTACTAGAAAAATTAGTTTCCTGAAATATTGCATTTTCGCTCACGGAGGGCTTTCCAATCTTCAGACAGGCAGTTCACCATGCAAGGTCATTCTTTTTGTACACCACACGCAGAAGACTGTTATGTAGACTAAAGAGGCCACCATCTGCAATGCACAGAGCTTGTATCCAGCACTATAAAGCCCGTCCTTCATGTTAGCTTCACAGCCCGTTGGGCACTCACTGTAAGGAAGAGAACACAGTGTTTACATACGGCGGCAGGCGACGCGCTCGGCAGAACATAGAATATCTTAAGGAAAAAAAAGGAATTAAGAAACTTATAGAGTTCTGTTTCGGATAAGGCAGAGTGTTGTACCTTGGGACACAGATAATTTCTAAGAATCTATTGGCAATATTCATACATTGTTTATTTCTAATAGTACACTGTAAATAATTTTGGTGTATCTTTACACCAAAAATGATGGCAACAAAGTAGCCACCAAAACGGGTGTAAGGGAACACCACCAGGAAATCGGTGTAATGAAACACCGATAATTGACTGGTGTGTAGAAACACCACATTTGGTGGCTACTCTGTTGCCACCATTTTTGGTGTGATAAAACGCCACCAGTATTTGGTGTACTTTAACACCTAACGACCTAACAGGATGTTCTGGTACTAAGTTTAGAATCAAAAGGATAAAATGGTTATTTAAAAAAAAAACACTTTTTGGTGTAAACTGATTTCTTTCAAATCCTGAACAACAGACATTTGTTATGTTAAAAAATAGCTAATTTTGTAACTTGAGTTGATTTGCGACTTGAGTTGATCAACGAGGATACCTTTATCCATACAACAAAATATAAAATGAAAATGTACATATATTATACAAAAACATAATTCAAACAAAATTAATGTTTAGGATTATGTTTTAATCGTTAAATATTTAACGTGAATTAAAGATATCAATAGGGTGGCCAGATATTGTTTAGTTCGTTACTCAACTATTTATTTGGCTATAAAATAGTTCAATTAACCTCAGTTTAACTATTTTATAGTTTTTTCAAACTAAACGTAAATAATATATCATTTATTAAAGTGTAATGAGGATTTCATAATCGAAAAGTTCATCACTGAAACAATTCGGATATCAATGAGCTAAATGACTTATGGAAAAATACTGTAATTATACTTATCATTTCAATTTCTTTTAATCATATATACTAGCACAAATATATAAACACAACTCTAATCTTCTCGTTACAACCAGAATTGCTAATATTGAAGTTTTAATTAATTTATTCGGCAGTATAACTCAGTCATCTAAAATAACTAATAAATATAATTGTTCCGCTTACTTTGCATTTTCAGCAAAAACAAACACGATTTATCATCATCAAAATCAAACTCATGCTTTTATTTAGGGCTAACTGAATGTAAACACACAGACAATCATTTAAAAGTAATAACTGCACGCTGAAATAGGTTTTCTATCTAGCAATTTTTAAAGTAAGACTCAAACCATGCACATCACGAATAAATTATCAAATCACAGCTCTAATTTTCATGTTACAACCATAGAATTGCTAGATTGTATCGATCTGTAACACCGAATTTGGTGCTTCGTTTTCAAAATGTCGTTGAAGGGCTACAATTAAATCATTCTTGGTGTATGTTAACACCAATTTTTTTTAAAGTTTAAATAAAAACCATTTTGAGTGAATGATAACACCTATTTTGGTGCTGACACCACAAGTCGTGTATATTTACACCTTATTTAGCATTTCATAAACCCAAAACAAGTGTAATAATACTCCCTTGTTTTTACAGTGTAGCCTTAACCAACAGACATCATCAAAATAAAATTTAACGCTAGCATTGTTAAATAAACTCAAAAATATTCTTTAAGGATTTGCAGAACAAAGCATCTCTGAGCTTACTGCTCCTATATATCAAAAAAATGGACGAAAGCAAAAACCGTTGCAAACTCTAAGACTTTATTTCGAAAACTGATTTTTCTACAAAACAATGTTGCCACCGACAAAACTTTAAACATAAAATTAAATAAATAAACTACAATTAACAAGCATCATTGAATTGATGAATTTGTGACAAAAAATAATATTTCATTACCCCAAAGTAAATATTTTTCTTATTCTAATATAATTTTTTACTTTTGTAATTTTACAAAAGTCAACTGCTTTTTATTTTCTTCATAAAAGAGAAGATTTTAAAATATTTTGGTTATGAAAAAATAATGATAATGCATTTAGATTGGCCCCTATCTTGCTTTTATTTACACCATGTAGTGTATTGTGCCTTGGGACAGTGAAGCATATTGTATCATCATATAATGTTAAATAATTTGGACTTGCAATTTTGCTGTATAATTTAAATTATTCTTGAATTATGAAGTTTTATTTGTGTATTTCCTTGAGAAAAAAGTAAAGTTGGTTTCCTGACACAAATTAGTTCAAGTGTATGACTATTGACTGAATTATAAAGTATGTCCCAAGGTACAACATCATGTTGTACCTTGGGACACAGGGCCGTGTGGTGTGTTTTTTACATATGATGCAAATCGTTAAAATGCCGCTCTTGATTTTAAAGTTTTCATACTAAATAAATTTTAACTAAAAAAACTGGAAATTTTTCTATCCATCACCCATATGAAAAAAAAATACCGGCTCAGTCTTCGATTAATTGGTATTTGAAAAAATATGACCCTAGTTACACATCATATCATCCTTATATATTTCAAAGCCTGTAATTGACAAGGAGTACTTTAAATTTTATAAAGGAATAAAATGAAATATTCATATGGTAATAAATTATTTGTGGAATAATATCTTAAATAAAATGCTTGTGTTTAATTTTTATAGAATTAAAATATTTCAATGAAATAGGATATTTTAGTGTCGTACGGGAAACACTAAATCAGTATATTATAGGAACTACACAACAAGGCAATATTTTTATAGGAACTACAATTAACAACTAAAAAATATATAAAAATTATATTAATACTTCTTCAAGCTGTATTAATACATCATATTTTTTACTTCAACTTTTTAATATTTCATCAATAATTTGGAGTAAATAAATATTTCACACATCTGCCCCTTTTTAATCCTCAAAAGTTAATACCACTTTTAAGCACCAAAATTGGAGATAAATACATTTATAAAACAAATAGTATATAAAAAATCATAAAGACGTACCTATAAACAGAAATACCCATCATACGAAGAAAGGCTAGATTTAAGTGAAAATAAGATAGGAGCAAAATTTTTTGGGTGTTTACTTCGAAACTAAATGTTATACAATGACATATCAATAAAAATCTACTAACCACCTATCCTCAGTTGACCATTTCCATGTTCCCAAGCTTTTCGAGTGACTTTTAACGATGTTTTCCCATAGCGCAAGCTACAGATTGTTGCTGTGACCCCCCTTCCGCATTTCGTAGAAAATCCCATTTGCTTTTGTACTCATCCAATTAAAAAAGCAAGGCAAGACGGCAATAAAATACGAAGTTTTTTTTTACTACAATAGGCTCACACTTTCCGTTTCTGAAAAAGCATCGTCCCTTTTGCCCCCAGCTTCCTGATCGAAGTTTGGGAGGGCCACTAATGTCTTATCTTTTAAAGCAATAAATTTTCCACTATCAGGACAAATGTCCGAGGCCGGTCACATGAACCAACACTATGAACGAACCCAGACTGAAGGAAGGGGGGTGGATTGTGGGGGAGCGCACAAGGCAAGGAGGAGAACCCCCGTGGTGACTCGAAACGTTTTAGTTTAAGTCCCACAGGGTTGAAACGATTGCGCGATACTTGTTAAACAACAATTGGCTACAACTTGCGAATTTTTTTTAATTCAAATGTTTTTTTTTTTGCAATATACAATTTATGATAAATGGGACGAGAGTTTTAAGAAATTACGGACTTCATTAATGTCGCCCAGTGATTTGATTTTCATATTACAAGGCAACATTTTTCTTTCACTGGGCGACATTAGTGTCGCTGTTCACTGGGCGACATTAGTGTCGCCCAGTCACTATGTTAAAAAATTCACTGAGTTAGCAAAATCTAGTTAAAAGTATTTAATTTTGCAGTGCAGCTCTAGGTTGATATTGCAATACATTGTTTAATTACAAAACTTAGTGGTAAAATTATAACGTTATTAATAAATCAGTTTTAATTAAAAATTCGATTTTATTACACATTACTCATTCGTAAGATGGCTAAATCTAAATTTAAAAATATTCTTTAAGAAAAATACATTCATATACATCTGATGCAAAATTACTGAATTTAATTAAATAGAAGTAAAATATTCAAACCCTACTTTTTAAACAGCTGTTATATAAAACATTTAACTGATTGTTTTATATAATATAAATGCTCTAGATCTTTTGCAACTGCTTTAAGAAAATATTTGTAACACAAGTCAAACTTGTTGCTTGGGACCAGGTTTAACCCTTTCAGTCCCAGTGATGCCGTTTGGCATCATCACTTTCAATATTTTTTTCAAAATGTTTATGTCCCGCTATGACATCCAAACACACAACATTCGATTCTTCACACTTTGTTCTATCAGACAAAATTTTACTTTAATCTCAATAGAAGTCAGAACTACTATTTTTTTATTTAGAAAATAGTCAACAAGTGTTTCTCCTGATTTTTTAAAAGTTCACTTCAGTTCCACTTATTTAAAACACAATTTAAACTATTTTGGTTAAAATAATTACTTTTTTTTTTAATAATATGGTCAGACACCTTAAAATATATAACTCGAAGTGTTTTTTAGGTAATATATATTTTTTATTTTGTTGTTTTCCACAGTTAAAAAATTTTGGCATTGTTTCAAATACCATATAAAAAATTTAAATGGATTTTTTTCCTTATGGAATTCGTATATTTGACCTAAAATAAGCTTATTTTGTGAATATCAGATGTTTCTGTAATGTAGTAAATTTTTGGGACTGAAAGGGTTAAACTCAATTATTATTTTTTTTAAAGTAAAATGTCATAACACTTATTTTTACAGAAGAAATCAAAGTACATATTGAACTCTTGTAAGTTTTGTTATATCTAAATGTACATAAACTCTCCCTATTCCCATTAAAAACCAACTGCTATGTAGTTCTCCAAATAGTAAAATAACTGAAAGACTGAAGGTCGAATATAAATGAAAGACAGCAGACCGGAAACACTTCCAGTGTTTTGGTGTTGTGTTACAAGTTGTGTATAAGTGCGATGCTATACTTTCACCTTCGGCTATAAATTTCGTCGCCCTCCCACATTCCCAAAAAAGGGATGGGGGGGTCTCCTAGAAGTGGCTTTTTTGTAGACCGTCCTCTCTCTGTTGAAGATAAGAAACCGATAGAAAGAGCGCATGGAGATTAATACCCCAATTCCCGCTCAACCCGGCCTTTCCCCCGGTCCAGATCGGGAATGGCTTAGATCTATTTTCCCTCTCACTATTTCGGATATTCATTAGAATTGCCGCTCTTTTTCCTCCTATATTTGAACATTTAGAAGTATTTATTTTACACAGATTTAGTAAATACTAAGTTAATTTTTGGAACCAGTATTTAAAAAAAAATGGAGTTTAGAATCTCGAATTTTGCCGCCCCCTACTCAATTGCCGCCTGATGCGGCCGCCTCTCTGCATCATAGCACCACACGGCCCTGTTGAGACAGTTTATCCTCTCTACTTTAAATGAGTGGCAATTTTTTAATTTCAAGCTGCCAGAATTTTAAAAAATATATTATGGAGGAATATATTGGTGTGTTGAAATGCTGCCTTTAAATTTTCATTTTGACTATAATTTTCGAAGAAAAAAATTAAAACGTAAAAATTGTCCCAAGGTACAACACTCTCCCCTATATGAGTAAATAGTGCACAACAGTAGGAAATGGATCGAAACTAATTTAAAGTAAGTTTGTTTGTTACAGAAGCAGAGGAAGCTAGAACTGAAAAAATATATCAAAATATATTTGAAGGATAAGGTTGATAATAATAACTATAAAAATAAACAGAAACAGGAGGATAAAAATGAAAAAAAAAAATATTTGAAGGACAAGAATAATAATGATAATAAAAATAAATAGATTCTCTGTAAATTTTACGACATTTTTGGTCACACCAGTACCAGTAGAAAGTTTTTTCTGTAAAAACAACGGGCCTTTTTGCAGTGTAGCTGTCTAGAAACTCTTCTTAAAAAAGACACAATTCAAAAGACAGAAATTCAAGCAAACAAAAACTACGAAGAAAATAAAATACACAAAAGTGTGATGCAATAAATTTCACAAGCACAAAAACAACCAGCCAAACAATTTCCCCATATCATCAGAAATTATAATTACCATTTCCGTTATTAGATCCCCCCTTCAGACCGAGGCAGCTCTTACCCAAATAATAAAGAAGAATCCGGGACGCACTGAATTACCGAAAAACGGGAATTTTCCCCGGAATCATTAATTAGTTTTAGGAGATGTCTTTTATCCCCTACTCTTCTCGAGAAGATCAGGATGTGAGATAAAAGAACGAACAATTATTATGTATTTGTTATTAATCCTCTTCTAATGCATACTGTTTACATATGGCAACAAGTAACATAATCCATTTTATTCTATTAAATTAGAGCTCCTCCAAGACAAATCTGTGTTTTTTATCTATTACATTTTATTTTAAAGTTTTAGTTACTAATAATCCTCATAGATGACAGTAGTAAAAGTGTATTCAAAATTAAAGAGTGAGGTTATTAACTTTTGTGAAATTACGTTTTTGGCAGTATTCAAAGAATAATAATATTAGTACTAAATACTAATGAATTGTTTTGAAAAATTGATCATAGTTAAAAAGGGTTATTTTGAAATATTTTTAGTAGTTTTCTTGTCATTATTATCAGAATTGGAATTTTGCAGTTGGTTTTTGTCATATAGAAAATTTTTTAAAAATTGAACTTATTTAAATTCTAATGCAGTTAATTTTTTTATATTTTTTTCCCCATAATGTGTGAGTTTTAAAGATACATATATATTTTGTGGGGATGAAAATAAAAATTCATGCATTAGAGGGTTAAAGTAAGTTAGTTTGTTGCAAAAGCAGGTTTTGGTAATGGTAACGTAATCGTTTCCGGTTGCCTATTTCTAGCCTCCTTTCGGAGCTTTAACACAGTCAATAACGCCTCTTAATTTAGAACCTGGTCAAGTGACGAGGTGGACACCTAAGCGGGAACTCAACGGAACTTCGAGCGACACCGTACGCTGACGCCGCCGTCGGGACTTTGGACTCCCCAGATTTAACGAGCACGTCTGTCCCAGTGTACTCGGGCAGAAGCAGGTAAAGCTAAAACTGAAAAAAAAATATTTTTAGAATAAGAAAATACTTCTTCTTTAACAGCACTACAGCCTGGTGCAGGCCAAGGCTTTCTCCAGACAGGGCGACTTGCAGCCAGATTCCTCCAGACAGGGCGACTTGCAGTCAGATTTCTCCATCTGGTTATTCCCTATTATCTATTTCTAGCCTCCTTTCGGAGCTTTAACACAGTCAATAACGCTTCTTAATTTAGAACCTGGTCAAGTGACGAGGTGGACACCTAAGCGGGAACTCAACGGAACTTCGAGCGACACCGTACGCTGACGCCGCCGTCGGGACTTTGGACTCCCCAGATTTAACGAGCACGTCTGTCCCAGTGTACTCGGGCAGAAGCAGGTAAAGCTAAAACTGAAAAAAAAAAAATATTTTTAGAATAAGAAAATACTTCTTCTTTAACAGCACTACAGCCTGGTGCAGGCCAAGGCTTTCTCCAGACAGGGCGACTTGCAGCCAGATTTCTCCATCTGGTTATTCCCTATTATCTATTTCTAGCCTCCTTTCGGAGCTTTAACACAGTCAATAACGCCTCTTAATTTAGAACCTGGTCAAGTGACGAGGTGGACACCTAAGCGGGAACTCAACGGAACTTCGAGCGACACCGTACGCTGACGCCGCCGTCGGGACTTTGGACTCCCCAGATTTAACGAGCACGTCTGTCCCAGTGTACTCGGGCAGAAGCAGGTAAAGCTAAAACTGAAAAAAAAAATATTTTTAGAATAAGAAAATACTTCTTCTTTAACAGCACTACAGCCTGGTGCAGGCCAAGGCTTTCTCCAGACAGGGCGACTTGCAGCCAGATTTCTCCAGACAGGGCGACTTGCAGCCAGATTTCTCCATCTGGTTATTCCCATCACTTTCAGGTCCTTCTCAACACTATCCAACCACCTCGTAGCCGGTCTCCCTCTTCTCCTTGTACCCTCAATCTTTGAAAACGTCAGCTTTTTAACTGGGTCCAGATCTTCACGTCGAAAAACATGTCCCAGCCATCTGATCCTGTTTGACTTTATAACTCTTAGTATATTTGGCTGTCGATATATATTGTACACTTCGTGGTTATACAAACCCCTCCAAACATCGTTCTCCTTAGTGGCCCCAAAAATTGAACGGAGGATTTTTCTTTCAAAGATGAGAAGTCTATTCTCCTCCGACTTGTTTATCGCCCAGGTCTCACTTCCATACAGAATAATCGGTCTAATTAGGGTCTTGTATAAGTTTAGTTTAGTACCAATGGAGATATATTTTGACTTCAATTGATTCTTCAGTCCAAAATAGCATCTATTTGCCATTAATATTCTGTTCCTAACTTCCACTTTTATATTATTTCTGTTTGTAATAATAGTACCTAGATATTTAAACTGAGTTACTCCTTCAAAAACACAATCTCCAATCCTGATTGGCTGAAGAAAATACTAGTTACAATAAAAATAAACAGAAACCGGAGGCTAAAAACGAAAAAAAAAAAACATATTTGAAGGATAAGAATAATAATGATAACAAAAATAAACAGATTATCTCTGTAAATTTTGCTACATTTTTGGTCACACCAGTGCCAGTAGGCATTTCTTTTTCTGTAAAAGAAAGGGCCTTTTTTGCAGTGTTGCTGTCTTCAAACTCTTTTCAAAAAGACACAATTCAATAGACAGAAATTCAAGCAAATAAAAACTACGAAGCAAATAAAGTACACAAAAGTATGATGCAATAAATTTTATAAGCACAAGAACAACCAGCAAAACAATTTCCCCATATCATCAGAAATTATAATTACCATTTCCGTTATTACATCCCACTTCAGACCGAAGCAGCGCTTCACCCAAATAATAAAGAAGAATCCGGGACGCACTGAATTACCGAAAAACGGGAATTTTCCCCGGAATCATTAATTAGTTTTAGGAGATGTCTTTTATCCCCTACTCTTCTCGGGAAGATCAGGATGTGAGAAAAAAGAACGAACAATTATTATTTATTTGTTATTAAGCGTCTTTAACCCTTTCAGTCTCAGTGATGCCATTTGTCATCATCGGTTGATTCCACGAAAATGCGCCATGGACATCATTTTTTAAATTTTAACTTTTATACAAAATCTGCTAGGCAAAAATTCTTGACACTTTATTTTCTCTTTTTATACTTCAAAATAAACAGTTCGTAAAAAATTCGAAAATTAAATTTAAAATTTGAGTAAAATATAGAACATCAAACTTTGTCATGTCTGTCACATTTGTCATGTCCGTCACGTAATAAATATTTTCTAATATTTTACTATTTATAAATTTCTTAATTTTTTTCTTTCTGGTTAGCATATCAGAATCTTATATTGATTCCCAAAAAATTTCTAGACTTGAAATGCATACCAGTTAAGAGCAAATGGTAATAATATAAGGTCACTCAAAATCTGTGTCACAATTTTGTCATTTCCTTCACGGCATGTTTTAACCCAATTAATTTTAAGTATTTTCTCTTGAATGAAAATTTCAGTGTTTTTTATAATCAAGACCTTTATTTGCATCACCCAATGACAAATTTTTAACAGTCAATTAACATTTAGTACTTTTTAAGAGCAAAGAAAGTTTCTTATGTCATGTCTGTCACGATTGGAATTAGCCCATCATGTTTCTGATCACAATTAAAAAATAATAGGGCTGATATCTATTGGGATTAATAAAAAATATTTTCTAAAAGAAAAAAAGTTTGAAGAATCGAATGATGTGCTTTTTGATATCATAAACGGCTATAGACGACCTGGAAAGAATTCTAAAATTATGATTCCAAATTGTCATTGGGACTGAAAGGGTTAAAAGTTTTATGTTCAGTGAAAACAACAATGAAATGCGGGGCCTGGATGGAATAGTGGTTTGGATAGCACACCATTACGTTCGCAGTATGGGCGCTGCAACGGGTGCAGGTTCGATTCCCGCCTTCGCCCTAGGGTGTATTTCTTCTATATATGTCAGTAAAAATCCTTTATGTGTCTGTCTTACTTGACGAAAGCTTATAACTCTGGTAGCACAGCAGTATTGGCCAATCTCGGCTCATACCCATTGCCCAATGCATAAAGGACTACGTTTTACCGATGCTGGGTTGCCGGTTTACCGATATTGGTTTGAATATTATATGAAAAAAATTTACAATCCAAAATTCTAGATTGAAAAATATTGCGAAACATAATATTTGCATTTTACACCTGCAAAATACTATAAGATAGCAGTAAAATAAAGTATTGCACTTTTTCGTAATTTTTTGTATGAAACCTCAAGGAAGGGGGAAATCTATTTAAAATTGGTAGAATATGATCGATTTCATCTAATATTCTCCTAGTTTGGCTGATACTCATGCGGCATTGGCCAAAATTGTTGTGCTACCTGAGAAGCTGGTCTCTCATCAAGCACACAAGCCGGAATATATATGTATCTATCTATATATGTATCTATATATGTATCTACAATGAAACGCCGATTCCGAGAATATTTAATTTTCGAATTAATATTCCACACTGCAAAAAAATACGTAAAACTACAGCACAAGTTATGGTTACTTTTTGTATAACAGTGTTGTAATGGTTGTTTTACAGGAAATTAATGTTTTTTCACGGCTTAGAGTCACATGAACAACTTATTCCAATAGCGTTTCAATATAGGGAAGATGGGTGTACCCAATCACTGGCAGCGAAACAAACCGTTTTAGCCAGAGCCACACAATCAATTTTATATCAGATACAAATTCACAACACATAGTGATGGCAGAACATTTACCATCATACTGTGATGATGAATCAAAGTAATTTTAGAGGGCAACAATTCCCTAAAGAGAGATTTTTCTATTTTTATGTATGCAATTACTGTACTCAATAATTTCTTATTCTCTACTTAGTCATACTTTCTTAAATCAATTAATCAATTATTTTAGATGTGTATTTTACGCCTCAAATGACATTCTTACGACATACTTCCTCAGTATCGACTCGGACGAGTCAAACTTATATTGAGTAATATAAATTTGACACATAAAACTCTTACTCATATTTAAGTAAAGTGCATACATTTTGCTATTGACTAAATACAATGCAGAATTACCGATTCGGTAGCGTAAGTCACGAGCTTTAAAAAATTATTGGCACTACAACTTTTAACATTAAATGAAAAAAATAGGGGATTAGTTGATCCACACTTACTGCAACTAAATAATACAATCTGCTTCATTTGATGTTATTATTTTCAAATTTAAAAAGCTTTTCCAACTTTTTTACACTACAAAAATCTTTAGTAAGATGGAGCCTATTACTAAAAAAGATTTTTACGAAAAATTCGCGTTGCTTTAAGGATAAACGAAAAACAGAAAATAACTGTTCTTCAAGCCCACCAATCCCTTAAAGGAAAGAGCAATATCCACTCAGTAATTCAATTTCGGGCTCCGCTCCCGCTCGCTGCAACCAACCCTACCCCTCTAGCGTGAGGGGGAGGGGGAAGGGGGATAGATCGGAATTCGCATTCCTCGCGAGTTTCGCCAGTCGTGTTATTGATCCGCATTCCAGGAACGCCTTCGCCTTTCCTGGATAATGTCCCGTTTTATTTCGCCCCCGGATCAGACCCTCTCCCCTATCCCGGTTTTCCTTTTTTTTTTATTGTGCAGTCATCAGTAAACTGCTGTTGACTCTTGACTGCGGATTGATTTTGGACGTGATAGGATTTTTTTTATCTAACTGTTTTCATTTAGAAGTTTTGCTGTTAGAAATATGGTACAAGGTTGCACTAATACTGAAATTTTCTGGGTACCACCACTATTTGGAGCATTGATTTACCACTTTTGCGATGCATTAAAAATATGGTTTCACCACTAATTTAGAAAATCCAAGCCACTGATCCTTAAACAGTTTGAAACATGGACTACAGTATTCGATATAAAATTTAGAAGGCCACTTGCGTAATTTGGGTTCGAGCACTACTATTAGCTCTCCTATAAACGGATTTGTGTTATGAATGAAAAAAAAAATCCACAATTAATTATGACATTTCCGAGTACATACTACATATGTATACCGTGGAAAAGTTTTTTGCAAGATTGCACCTGAATCCTGGAACTTTTGAGCTGATACTACAAATTGCATCTTGAAGTTTCCAATTTTGGGGTAAAACCATTAATTTAATGCATCGCAAAAGTGGTAAGCCAACGCTCCAGATAGAAGTGGCCACTCAAGGATTGCTGCGCAATCTTGTACAAAACTTTTTAACTGTGTTTTATAATATTAGTATGGGAGGAGGGCTCGGAGACATTTAAAAATATGTGAAGCAAAATAATTTTTTCATTAATCATTTTGGAATAAAATATTCTTTGATTGTTCATTAATTGTTTACCAAGAAAGCGGCAAGGCATATTTTTTACATACGATTCTGCTTAGTTTATACGTGATATTCGGTTTGACCCCCCCCCCCCTTCTAACCCATCATGTAATTTATAGAAGCCCCCTTATAAAGCTTCATGAGTCTACCAAATTTAAATCCTTTCGGATATGAAGTAAACATGTTGGTAGGGTAGGTTGATGAGAGCGGGGGGGAGGCGGTAATTTAAATGTCGTACTCGGGGACACAATGGCCCAAAAGAATAGGTAGATGAGCATGCCTGCTTGGAATGTCGCCAAATACCTTCCGCCTCCTTCGCATTGTTCTCTACGCTACATTGTTTATCTCCAATTAGGCGCCAACACTTCACGTTAATGTCCTTAGAAGGAAAGATTATGCTCATACATATAAGTTTGGTGTAAACACTATAATAAAGTAGTCCACAATCCAATATCTAAAGTTCGCTCTACGTTTATTGCATAAACATATTTTTCAAACAAAAATACAATTACAAGTATGTTTTTAAACTGTTACAACATATTTGCACAGCTTTGTCCGATTTTTCGCCGTCAAGAGTGCTTATGCCGATCGATTGAAATGTCAATGAAATGAGCCATACTGTTTTCATAAGGCTGTTCCTGTACATGTTGTTTTACCTTGTATAGATGCACAAACCAGTGAAGCAAACATCTAGTAGACTTTCCACGAAATAAAGTATAGAAGGCCCCATACTATATTTAGGAAACTTGGGTTTGAGCATTGCTACCAGATATTCGATAAAAGTATGAGCAGTTGGGAGCCTAGTGGTTGCACTCTAAAAAATGAACGCTCAAAAACGACGAAATTTTCCTTAATTTTGACGATTCCGTTACTGACAAATGCTCCGAGTTTTCGTTTCCTTAGAGTGAGGAAATTTGAATCGTCATTTTTTATGAGGATTTGAATGTCGTCTAATCTAAAGAAATATTTCGTCATTTTTGAGCATGCGAGTACAACAATGAGATTCAGTTTCCTGAAAATCAAGATACAGAATCATCAAATCACGATCGTAAAAGTGAGGATTCGCGTTTACTCAAATGTCACGGGATAGTGTGACGAAACAATCATAAAAATTAACGAAATGAGGCTTGAGGATTCATGAATCGTCAAAAAGGAAAGTGTTATTTCTGAGAGTGTAAGATCTCGGTCTCGGGATCGGAAGGTCCCACGATCGAGTCCCGGTACCACTGAAGACCCACCGAGTATATGCGGAGTACGTGCTGTACGTGAGTAAATCGGGAGCTGTACGTATCGAGTGCTGTACGTGAGTATATGCGGAGTACGTGAGTAAATCTGTGGGTCCGAAAGTCCTGTGGGCGGTCATTGCGCAGTTTCGCACAGGTACAGGTCCCTGGAGGCTATTTCCCTCCACTTCAGGGACGTGTCTAAATTGCGGAGGTAGCTATGGATGGCAGCATCTGTCACGTATGTGTGTTTTATCTGTGTTACTTGACGAAGGTTTATAAGTGGGTCTCTGACCAAGCACACAAGCCTGAAAATATAAGTCTAAGAACCAAATATATATAAACGTATTTATATTAGTTGTAAAAAATAAGGTCGTTAATAGACTTCAATTTGAATTTTTGTTGCCTTGATTTCTTAAGAACCAAGTAAAATCCTACACGTATATTCTTAATCTAAACATACTTTTCATACTAATATATGCTAAAAAGTATGTTTTCCAAAGATTTATTAAAAAAAAAATTATGTTTAATAGCTACTTAGGGACACGCCTTAAACTCTAAAATACACAGTTTTGTGCTATAAATGCAACAAAAAAGGCCGCATCACTTATTTGTAGTTCACAGATTTTTTTTAGTATTGTTTTTAATGCAAAATGCCTTTAAAATTAACAACTAAAATAACTTTTTGAAAAGTTTGAAAAAAAATATTTTTTAAGAACTCTAATATCATATTGAACCTTTTTGAACTTCATTTTTTATAGAAATAAATTACTGATACCTGTAATCAAAGGTTGAAAAATGATATTTGGATCTTCTATCGGACCTTTTCAATTTCGGAACTAATCAACGTGTTAATTGTTAGTGGGGAGGTTTTTTTTAAAAAAAAAAACCCAAATGGGGACGCCAGGTCGAAAGAGGTTAAGGGTCTCGCAATAACGCTACGTAATTCGAAATTTAATTTATTTGCCAAATGACGTCTTGTAACTTACGCACCCACATTGAACGCTCTCCCAGGGAAAAAAAGGTGCAAAAACCACAATACATTCATCATCACATGTCAACAGAATATATAAGCAATTTGACAAGAAGTAGAAGCCACAATATACAGCGACATTTGTTGGCACAGCTTTTGACATGACAGTTACTAATATTTCTCTAAGAGATTTATTGATTCAAATTTATCGTAGATATAATTGTGAACCATTTTTTACAGCTTTTGGCTAAGATTCAGCTGTGCAGCATGCAGTGTATTTTTTAAAAATCCTCCAGTGCTCCGAAGGAAACACAACGGCAACATAGATGTTTTACTAGAAGCATTATTTTGAAGATTTATCATGTGAAAGTAATTACACAAGTGTTTTTTTCTAAAGTTCAATTTGGGCACCCGGCCCGCTGGCACAGTGGTTAGTGTAATAGCCTTTGGAGCTGCTGGGCACGGGTTCGAATCCCGGTGAGGGCATGGATGTTTGTGCTTGTCAATAAATGTTGTTATTTGTCTATGTGTTTGTGTCGTCCTTCTTTGTGCGTCTCTTGTGACTGTCTCTTCTGCCAAGCTGGGTAATGGGCTATAAAGATTACACTCTCCCTTCTAGAGGGCGCAATCACTGTCATTTGTCAATTTGGGCAAGGTTCAGAGAGTTGTCTTGTCTTCGATTCATAATTCTTTTGTTCAGAGCAGTTGCATCTATCTCTGAAGTTTCCCTCGTGTATATAAATAAATATATACATTTACATTAAACCAGCATCTTAATATTTGTATTCAACGTTTTACAATGGCTTCTTTTCTACAAAATTAGAAATATTTTTTTACGTCAGTGACAATAAAGAGAAAATTAACAATTTTAATAGCTTGTTTTGTGTGTTTATCACTATTATAGGATCATACAGGTATGATTCTTTTGGGAAATTTTTAGCACACAAGTTTGGAACTATAAGAAAATTCTCACAAAAAGCTATTTTTTCGTTCTAAAAGAGTTTGTTCTAACATAAAGACTACAATATTCCACCAACAATTATAGTGATGTTGAATGATGAATGATACAAATCGATAATTTTTAATGATGAATGGTACAAATCAATATTGTTAAATGATGAATGGAACAAGTCAATGATGTTGAATGATGATTGATAGAAATCAATGATGTTGAATGATGATTGATACCAACCAATGATGTTGAATGTTGAATGATACCAATTAATTATGTTGAATGATGAATGATGAAAACCAATGATTTCTAATGATGAATAGTACAAATAAATGAGGTTGAGTGATGAATGATATAAATGAATGATGTTAAATGATGAATAATACAAATCAATGATGTGGTAGGATGATTGATACCCATCAATGATGTTGAATGATGAATGATACCAATCAATGATGCTGAATGATGAATGATACCAATCAATGATTTTGAATGATAAATGATACAAATCAATGATATAGAATGATGAATGATACAAATCAATAATGTTAATTCATGAATGATACAAATCAATGAAGTTAAATGATGAATGGTACAAATGAATGATGTTAAATGCTGAATAATACAAATCAATGATACAAATCACCGATGTTGCATGATGAATGATACAAATCAATTATGTTGAATTGTACGAAGAGTAGTTTTAAAATAGTATTTAAGTACAACGGTAAAACACTTTCTTTCCCTACATTCCTCCAAGACTCGATATCATTAACACGATTTCGTCAAAATGAGAAAAGACAATGGCCCTGCTTAGCAAAACGGTTTACTAGTTAACAGGGGTATTTGGAATTGGAATGGGGCAATAAAATGTCTAAAGAGCCTTTCTGTTGTTAATTACTCTTGTTAATAAATGTTCTATTGTAATCGTAATTAACAGACATGTTCCCAAAAGACAAATTACGAATTCTATCTAGAAGTTAAAGGATGTGAAAAACAAGATATAGGAGTGCTTCCTTTACAAGTTTTTATTATTTTTCCAAAATTTTATACATTATAGTTATTTAGCTAATAAACTTGTTAACAACAATGTTATTTGAATGGCAAATTTTTTTTACTTGTTTTCTTTTTTGTCGTTAATTTTTAATAAAATTTGCTGGTTTATAAAATTTAAAAAGCTGTCATATTGTATGTTGTATGTATGTCATATTGTATGTACAACAGTAAAGCACTTTCTTTTCCTACACTCCTCCAAGACTCGATATCATTAACACGATTTCGTCAAAATGAGAAAAGACAATGGCCCTGCTTAGCAAAACGGTTTACTAGTTAACAGGGGTATTTGGAATTGGAATGGGGCAATAAAATGTCTAAAGAGCCTTTCTGTTGTTAATTACTCTTGTTAATAAATGTTCTATTGTAATCGTAATTAACAGACATGTTCCCAAAAGACAAATTACGAATTCTATCTAGAAGTTAAAGGATGTGAAAAACAAGATATAGGAGTGCTTCCTTTACAAGTTTTTATTATTTTTCCGAAATTTTATACATTATAGTTATTTAGCTAATAAACTTGTTTACAACAATGTTATTTGAATGGCACATTTTTTTTTACTTGTTTTCTTTTTTGTCGTTAATTTTCAATAAAATTTGCTGGTTTATAAAATTTAAAAAGCTGTCATATTGTATGTTTTTTAATCCTTTTCCTAAAATTTTCAATTTGAATTTTTTTTTTGATTTTTTATAAAAGCTGCCAGCAATTTTCCTATTGATGAAATCTTGTGTCTTTTGCGCAGAATTTCATCTGTGTTATTATTATTATTTTTAACTTTAAGTTATTTTATAAGGAGGGTATGCAAATGCGGAAACATGAGCAAAACGTGGAAACGTAAGGTATTTTGATTTCAGGGAGCTGTGCGCTAAATACTGCCATAAACAATCGCTCTCTAGTCTCTGTTTATCACATTATAAAGCTTTTAATCGTCCGGGAGTTAGGCTAGTTAAAAATTGCTCATCATATTGCGTTTCAATATTTTCGTTAAAGTTTTTAGACACAATTTCACGGTATATTTTATCTAAAATAGAGAAACTTGTTTCATGGAATTAGAAAAAGTGTTAATAGAGGTATTGTTGGAATTCATTAAATTTTAAGTTGGCTCTTTCTTAACCCAACTTGGCAAATCCTGTTTGGGTAACAGTTCTGGTAACTTGGAAACATGCAGATGGGGCAATGTGAAAACATCTACTTTGCCTTATCCACGAATCCAAGGTATAGATATGTCCATGCTTGCTATACTAACTCTACTTGTGTTTCTGTTTCAGATGCCACGGAAAATAATGGGGCAGAAAACGTTTGAAATATTGAACGCAGCTGTCATTAAAACTATAACATCTACAAGAAATATGTGATGATATAAGGGACATAACTCGGTAAGGGATACAGGAAACAACATATGATGCATTAAGTTCAACATCACAACAACGATGTGTGTTTATATATTGATGTACTGTCTTTTTATCTCGTTTCCACATGACTCTCACTTCACAAAAGCGTGATAAACTTACTCATACCTTTTTTATGTCAATTTCAAATTGTGCGTATCAACATAGGCCTTGTAAAAAAAAGAAAGCAAAGATGAAAAATATTTATTTCTAAAAAATAAATACCAAAACAGCATAATAGCTTAAATACTTAAGAATATTCTTTTAAAATAATAATACAGACATCATTCCAGAAGCGAATTTCGTCTGAGCAATTAGAGGCGAATTCGATTCGGCCGCACTGCCGTTACAGTCACAGTTAGACCCATTAATTGCGCGCGTTTCCGAAATAGTCCGCACTTCGGGACATGAATTATGGCTTGTTTTTAATGGAGGCGCACTTTGCGGGGAGGAAGACAATGGCTCGGGAATTCTTGCAGCGCCTCACTTGACATTCTATTTTGCGGTTCTGTCTTCCGAAAGGGTCGGCTAAAATTAGACAATGGGTTTCTTTTACATCTGTCGTACTGCACGCAGTTTGCCTATTTGAGATGGTGACGGGGCTCGACTTGTGTATGATGATTTGATTACAGATAGAGCAGTTGATACGAGTTTTTAAGGACTAATTGATGCGTTTCTCAAATTGAAATGACATTTGTCTACTGTTTTGAGATCAGTACATACTGGAACTTCACAAACAAAAGGAAATTAAGAAAAGTAAAAAAAAAACGCTTATCATCACGTCAATAGAAACATTAGAGTAACCAATCCTTGTAATATGCAAAAAGCATTCTATACAATGCCTTTATCTACCACAATAGCTACGCCTAACGTCTTTCAACAGACGAAAGATACCCTTAGTAGTGGGAGTGCACGTTAAATATGCTCCAAAGTCCTGACGCGCACACGATGTCGCCTTCAATATTGGTGTTGGGTGCCTACTCAAGTTTTGGCGCGTCACTTGACAGTGGCTCTAAATTACGAAACTCGCATGTAGCTCTAGAGAGATGATAATTCAATCTAACCCTATCCTAACGTCTTCCAAATACCAGGTTTTCCTTACTTGGGCTTGAACACAACGTGGCTGGGGACGGGATAGCCTGGCTGGTAAGGTCTTGGACTGGCATCCCTAAGGTTGCGAGCTCGAGCCCCGCTGCCTTCCGAAGACCCCCGCGTGCACTAATGGTGACTGGTGCATGTTACATACGTCGTGATCACAAAGTCCTCCAAGTTCCCATACCAAATCAATATCTCTCAGGGTGACAAGTCAATTCTTTAGATCCTCTAGTTGGCCTCTGTCTCGAAAAATTTGATGGATCCGCTTATTTGTGTGAATTCTTCTGATTCTTCTGTCTTATTTCTTGAAAAATACCGTATAAATTAAAGAGAAAAACTGAATATATTTTAAAACCAATTTTTTGTAATTTTAGCAAAAAAATCTCTTTTTTTAACAGGTAAAGAAAAAGATTACTGGATATAATACTAACAGAAACAAACTGTTTTTACTTTAAACAGTATTTTCTTAGCAAAAAAAACACCGTTTAAAGAATTTTTTTTTTAAATATAGGGGTAAGTGGTGTACCTTGGACATATGTGTACCTCGTACGCGTACCAATGGTGATTCTAGCTGGATTTGCTTAGATATTGAAACAACACCACATGCAGTTAAAGTATTTGTTAGCAGGGGTCTCAGTGAAGTTCTACACTCTTAAAACAAAAGAGTGAAATCCACTCCAGTTGGAGAAGTGCATTTTCGACACCCTAAAGGCATGCAAATTTTCTCAGACTGAGTTAAAATCACTCGTTTGGAGTGATCCTGTCGGAGGTTTAACACACAAAGGATCCACTCGAAAAGGAGAAGTGCATTTTCCAGTCTGGAGGAGTGAAATCCACTCAGACTGAGGTAAATTGGGAGTGTTTGTTTTAAGAGTGTATCTGTTTGCTTAAAAGGTCAATTTATTAAAGAGGTTTCGAAAAACTAAATTCACAGTTCAAAAGTAAACTTTTGTCAGATTCTTTAATGTATTTTTATACTCAAACATGTAGTGTTTATTCAGAAACGATGGTTATGCATTATGAAGCAAAGTTTTAGCTGTGAAACTGTGTGCTTGAAATTAAGTTAAGTCTACCCTTAACATGGTGATTAACTATTTTGTTTTTAATATCCAAGGGGTGTACCTCGAACCTAATACAAGAGGTGTTCCTTGGACTGGTCCAAGGTACACTACTAAAGGTCTTATGTGCTTCAAATTGTTGAAAACCCTATTTTAAAATTCAAGTAAATTTTTTCCAATGAAAAATTAAGTATTGTAAGCTATTAATATGCAACCCTGATTTGTAAAATTATGTAGAACGGAAATTTGTAAGAAATTTTTATATGGCGTGATAAATAATTTTTCTGTTGTTAATTAATTAGATTTACGGTAGGCCTATAAAATTTTAACCATATTGATATAATATAGAAAATAATTATTGCATGCACATATAAAAAGATGTTTTTTATAATAAATATCTAAGCAGAACGTACTTTTTACGTTTAGGCCTAATTGTATAAGCATAGGGGAAAATATTTGAGTTTTTTTTTCAAATTTATGACAGAAAGATAGCCAAATTTTTTTCTATGGCATGAAATGACAGTTTAATTTTGTGCTGCATTTTAACGGATACACCTGAGAAAGATCGCATTGCAGCTGAAAAAGCCAAAAAGGGCACTAAAAAAACTAAGGCAATGAAACCCCTTACTAAGCCAAATGACCTAACATAACCAATAACTACAATCTTGGCTGTTGTAAAATGTATTTTTGAATTTTATGTGACTAATAAATATTGGTTTTTAGACTGTAAATCGAGTCTCTCTACCTGTTAATAATTGGTCCAAGGTACACTACCTGTTGGTCCAAGGTACACCGCCGGTGGTGTACCTTGGTCCTAATTACATTGTTCTGCATTTATTTTTTTAATAGTTGAAATAATTTAAACAACATGTTAAAATAAATGTATGTTGTATATAACAACATAAAGTATTTAGTAAAAATATTTTTATTCACTTTTTGCAAGTAATTAAGAAATTAAAATTGGAAAAGTCAAAATGGGTCCAAGGGAACCCACCTTCCCCTACATATATACGTTTCTTTTTGTGTAAAATTAATTTTTTTTCTTTACAGAATACCAGCAAGTTACGAAATTATAGTGACTAGTGTATACGGTCTAAAGACCGAAGATGAATTTTTCCTGCCTCATATTAGGTTAAAAATTATAGATGATTACGCGCGGCGCACTTCAAAACCAAAAAACTATGCTAAATTCTAATCAAGATTTAAAAGTTGATGATAGAAATAGTTTATGATTTTTAAAATTTTGTGCCCATTGTAAAAAGTTTAATCACACAAAATATGAATGCTGGTTAGTGTCAAATAAAAATACGGACTGACAAAAGTAAGTTTACTTAATAATTAGGTATTTCTTAATTTTAAATCATACATTTTTGACTCCACTTTTAATTTTCCTCTTTTGTATGACAATTTTTGAAGAATGCCCCATGTAACAAAAAGGTGAAAGTGAGAAAATGAGCTTTTAAGTTTTTAGTTTGCACTTATAGCCATTAAAAAAGGTATTTGCAAATGGCCAAAAATATACTTAAATTAAAGTTTATGAAAATGAGGAAACTTGTTATCTTTAAAGGAAGGAAAAAATTTTTTATTGCCCCTAAAATCTCAATTTTTTTTAAGTTAGAACGTAGTTTGACTATGCTCAACAATTATAAATTTCTCAAAAAATGAATATTCATTGTTACAATTTTGTAAAAAAAAAGCTTTGTAACATATCATATAGTCTGCATTGATTATTTCAATCATAACAATTAAAACCAACAATTAGCGGATATATTTGCTAAAACAATGATACTGAAAACAAAAGAGGAATCTGTCCCATTTGATAAAAACTTGCACTCGCAAAGCATTAAAACTGTTATTGAGAAATAAAAATACATAATTCTTGATAATATTTAAACTTTGGAACGAAAATCATGCCAAAGTATTTTAAAAATATCTTTAAAAACATGTAAGTACATTTTAATATAAATTTCATTTGTCAAATCTTTTTAAAAGTCTCACCAAATCATCGAGACCTGTGTTGCCTTGTTAAAGTTAATCATTTGTTAGATTGTATGGTTATTAAGGTTATAAATATAAATAATTATAAATATTATAAATATTATGGTTATAAATATTAAGACTTTTAATGCTTCTAAGCTACGACCAAAAATTGTTTGCAAATTATAGAAAAATGTGACCACCCACAGATAAGCTATATATTTAAAAATAACTAATTATCATACTTCTAATTGCCCTTGACAATGCTATTGTTACGTTTTCATATATACTGCTTATAAAAATGCATTTATTCAATCACGTAGTAAACATGGTATGTTTAGCGGATCTGAGCTATAGTTGGTCTTACAATTTAATTGTACAATGATAGCTTATGTATTAAAAATATAATTAACAATTTAAAACTTATTTTTCAGATTTCCGTGTTTTAAACGTGGTACTGACGCTGGACCATTAATTAGAGCTTCGCCAAAGAAATATGCGGTAAGTAAATATTTTTTATGCCATATTAAGCAATTAAAATTTAAAATTGCACTTAAAAACAGCAATTGTTAACTTTCTTCTTTCTAATTAAACGTTAATATATAAAAATGTCACTTTTTATGATAATAGTTGACTTATGAGTATTAAAGCGTTTAGTGTTGATGGGTTTTACAAAATGTGTAAAAAATATTTATATATGTTATGTTTTTCGAAGTATGATTTCGAAATTGATTAAAAAGTAATTAGTTTCAGAAATTAATATAAAAGCATGAGTATTCATCGTTTTAACTTTGGAAAAATACTACTGTGTGTAAATTTCACGCTTAATGCTTTAGGCATTATTTTATGTTTTTTTTGTAGAGGCCAGTTTGAGAACATAATTTTCTATGCAAAATGTATACGATGTGTAAGTTATTACTGGACAAGACAAAAAGTAAAATTTGTTCAGCTTTACTAGGAAATTTATTCGGTAATTTTGATGGCTGAAGTATTAAACACATTTAAATAGAGAAATTCTGAATTTGTACAATTTCAAAAAGTAAAAACAATGTAAAACAAGTAGAAATATTTAATAAACAAATTTTTTGTGGAAAAAATTATTTCTAGTTATTTGCAATACCAACATCCTATTTTTAATAAAAACGATCAAAAGCTATTAGATAGTAAACAAACCCTTAAATAAGCTAGCACTTATGAATTAAGATTGTATTAAAATTTTTAAAGCAGTTAAAAATCTAAATTTCCTTATATTTCAGGCTCAACTTACCATCATGGACTACAATGTCCTAAAAAATATAACTTTCGAGGTAAGTAGTAGTTCTCTTCAAACATTTTTATTGATTTTCACATAGCAATTTAACATAAATTGCTGTTAATTTTTAGTTTTGTAGTTATATGTATATATTTTTCATTAGCAAAGAAAGCAATACACATATTTATTATTTATTTATTTCAGGAATTTTCTAATCCTCCCTTCAACAAGGAAAATACTCCTAATGTTGATGCCTTCAAGGACCAGCACAACTTCGTAAGTGTACTATTACATTCATTTGCTAGTTGAACATTCCATTAAATACAATGCAGTGCAGAAGTTTTTTCGATTTTTTCAAATGATTTGATAGCAAGTATACATTAAATAGCTATTAAACAATACATTTTTAATGGAGACGTTTATATGATCCCATACTTCTAATTGATGTGCATTGATACATATAAGTTACAAAATATTGTGACTGTTGACGGTCCATACTCTGAGCCGCCAAAACTTGTTTATACAATTGTAACATTATGTACTTTTTTCGAACAAAAACAAGACTGCATTAACTTGTGAGTTTAACATCAAATTAGTTGGAAGATAGTACATGGGATTTTTCATTGGTAAAATTTACATTTTTTAATTGGCAAATAGTTGTACTAAATAAAGATGGCTTATAGATTGACAAATATTTAAATCGTTATTTTTTTTAATTATAATGTCTGAACTCAGGATCAATAAAGAAGTTGTGTCAAATAGCTTGGAAAGAAAATTCTTGAACTCCTTGATTTGAAACTTTTATTCATTATTCTTAATTTAAGTAATAACTAAAAGTGTGCATGTGTCACTTCATAACATGACAATAACTTAATCTATAAATATGTTTCAGGTCACCTATTGGGCTGTGTCCGAAATCTTGATATTTCAAGAGGCCAAAAATCGCGCCAAGCTCATCGAGTTTTTCATCAAGTTAGCACTCGAGCTGCGCAAAATAAACAACTATAATTCCCTCGTGGCCATCCTTGTTGCACTTCGCACACTTGCCATTCATAGGCTCACCCAGACATGGGAAGTAAGTGACGTGCCATTTTTCATATTTAAAGCTTTTCTAAAAACTGTTCAAAAATTCATATTAAAGTAAAATAAATCAATATTAAATTGTTATTCTCTATCTTGAGGTGGGGAATACAAAACAAAGTTAAATGTTTCATTTTCTCTTCAAAAGAAGTGTTTTAATGACTAAATTGGATGTTCAAATGATGTTTCTCCCTTACATACTCAAATAAATATATTCTTAATCAGACACCTCTGATTTATAAATCTGTTCTGAATTTGATACAAAATTCTTCTGTTTATAATGTGAAAGAAATAATGAATAACAGAAGAGCAAACGTTAGACATGCCATTTTTAATTTCAAAAGATTAATGTTTTTTAAAATTTCTGACATAAGTTTTTTAAAAATTATTTTATTGAATTACAAAGTATACTTTAGTTAATTTTTTTAAACGGAATTTGTTTTCTTTTTCGTTTTCCGATAGCGAGTCCTTATTTTGATGGCCCTTATTTTGTAATTATGTGCTATATCTTACATCATATCTTGATGTATATACTTAGTACTTAATGTGCTATAATTAGTATTTTTTTGTCGTGCTAAATGTAAAAAATCTCTGTTTTTAATTAAAATTTATTTTCCTTTCAGTTGGTCCCCAAAGCTTTAAAAAGAAAGTTCGAAAAAATGTGCACACTCATAGAAGGTGATTTCAACATGACGGAATTAAGACGTCTACAGGACGACATGAAAATCCCTTGCCTCCCATATATAGGTTCGTTTGAGTTTTTTTTACCTGACAAATGTTTCGTAAATATGCCTAATTTTAGTTAAAATAATAGTCGTTTTGTGTAAGTTAAATAAATTTAATGACTTTATTTTATTATAATCAAACGCATTGGGTATATAACATTATTACTAAATATTTCAACTAATTTAAATTACAGAGATATTTAATAAAAAAACTCGATTGAGTAATGGTTTAAAAAAGTTTCGTATTTAATAATTTTAAACAAACACACACCATATCATAATCACTTAATAGATTTATCTATGAGTCATCGCAACTTTAAAAACCATAATATAACTATTACATTTTATTAATGCAGGCTTCTGCTTCGTAAAAATATTAGGTTATAAACAAGAAAATAGTCGAATCCGTATATGTGTATGAAAAAAAACATTAGATACATTTTTTTAAAATTTATTTATGTTGCTTTTACAGCTGGATATCAATCCGATGTTATCAAAGTGGAGGAAATGTTAAAAAAATTTCCCCGAGGCGAGGAGGAGAAGGCGGAATTGTGCTACAAACAAATGTCACAAATATTCCAGCCTATTGAAAAGAGTCAAAAATACAAATTGGGTAAGTGGTAAAAACTATACAGAGTAACTTTTAGCAATATTTCTATAATTATAGTTAAATTTTTACATGCTAAAAATTTTTCAACTTATATTAGTTTAGTTAATACCTCATTTTCAAAAACTAATGACTATATTAGATTATACTTAATCATTTTAAGATTTGCTTGCGCGATTTGTAAGTTAAGAAATGATAATATTTAAATAGTATCTTTCCATGCAAATTTTCAAAAAAAAAATAATAATAAAAAAATAAAATATCATGAAAAACGTAGTTCATTTAGATACTACTTTTGTACATTATGCTTTTAAGAAAATTTTAAAATATTTCATTAACACTTTGATCTTATTCTGGGTTAATTATATTTTTTAATATATTTTTAGATCACCTTAAAAAGAATCCACTTATTGAAGTATACTTTAACGTTATTGGGGAAAAACTAGACATCTTTAAAATGACAGCGCAAGAACAAAACAACTTTACTTTTAGGTAAGTATTTGATACTGAAATTATCTATGCATAATTTTGTTGATTAATATTCAATGTCTTTTTCGTTAATTGACTTAAGCATAAAAACTTTTGAATACTTCTTGTTGACCTTAATTTCTTCAAGTTGAAACCAGAGTATTTACATCGATGAAATTGTTTGTCGAATATCCCTTCAAATTCGGTTATAATTTTCTTATTTCCCTAAATTCTCCTTTTTAGTTTTTTTTTTGTTTTGAATTCTACTTTTTAGTTTTTTTTAATTATCCTTTTAATTTGAAATAAAATAACTATATTTCAAATAACTATAACTTCAAATAACTATATTTCATACATTTTCTATGAATTTCCGTCCATTTATATGCCTGCACTTACTATAAGGGTATTTATGACTAATAAAGTAACGGGAAATAGGATTTTCTTGCTTTCTTTTTGTAACTCCCTATTGATACATGAATTAATCCCCAGTATACAAATATATTTTTCTTTGGTAAAGTTAAACTATAACAATTTGTAATTTTTTCTCTGTTTTGCTTGTAGGCTGTCTAAAGATGCCGAGCCGTGAACAAAGAAAAGTGTCTAAGAGGAGGGAGGAGTGTAAAAAACTTTCTTATTGGAGATTGAAATGTAAAGAAAGTTTTGGAATATATATTTTTACACGGCTAAAGTTACTGCTGATTTTGGCTTATGGACCATATTCTACGAGTAACAATTGTATCGTATACCAGAAATAACCCATGAAAACTATAAAGAAACACGTCCAAAAGAAAAGTGTCTTGATGTCATTTCGTGAATCTTGGGGTCAAATAGTTGTGCCATGATCTGAAGAATGTTGTGAAATGTCAAGTTGTTGGATTTTAAAAAGTTTGAGAATTACTGAAGAATCATGTCTTCCCCTTACCTATGTGGATAGAAGCAGAAGGATGGAGTCTACAAGAGATTGTGTCCTTCAAGGCCATTTTCCCTGGCGATTAAGTTCAATGGAGAGTTTAGAGATGAGCTTAGCAGATCCTATTGAAAATGTGAAAAAAAATCTTGAATGTATAGTATCATGTTGAATTTTTCTGTATAACTGGTTTCATTAAATTTGCATTTTTTGCCTGAATAAAAAAGGTTTTTTTAATCTTGAGTTGTCTTTTATTTGATAATTTTGGTATAATAATTTGTTCAACACAATATTGCTTCATAGAAAACTTTACTCTCAGAATGGTCTTATCATATTTAAAAGAAATAATTTTCTTAACCAACATCACTTTCTTCTGGAATCAAGTTTGTTACAATACATTCTTACCTTACTGAAACGATTGTCGGGTACAAACTTTTTTTTTCAGTAAAACTAAATCTTTTATCTGTTCTTGAATCCCGTTAAATTTCTGTCAAATAATTTCGCTTAATTTCTTTGCACAAGGAAAAATATTACCTAAATCGAAATTTTTGACGTTTTGATCAATGACGAAAATCATTGACTTTTTGATAATGCTTTGCATACTTGAAATGCAATCTAATTAAAACTAATAAAGTTTTGATAATTATCTGGAATAAAAACAAGTGACAGGTAAAGAACCTTAAAAAAGAAACAGCAGATTTAAAAAACGCCCATATTTAGAATTTAATTTCAAAGCAACCAATGAAATATCAGGAGATGCAAAAAAGAAAACGCATCTGAAGCATCCTTATTGCGCCCCAAGTGGCCTAGTGGCGCAGACCACTACGCTAACAGTACGACCACATTGCACTGGGTGCGGGTTTGATTCCTGCCTTTGCCCTGGGTGTAATTTCACTCTCCCGGTGCCAGTAAACATTCTGTCTGTGTTTGTCCTACTTAATGAAGGTTTATAAGCGGGTCTGCGATCAAGCACACAAGCCGAAAATACATGTACCAACAAACCAACATCCTCATTTTGTAAAGCATAGACAGATAAAAAAGAGTGTGGTTGCTTTACTTCAAAATACGTCGCACTACAGCCTACTTTTTCCGTGCCTTTTTTTTTATTTTCTTCGAGGCTTGTCCAATTTAAACCAGTGTCCTGACAACTAATTTACTCTGGAGTATCAGGTTCTTACTTAGATGTTGATAACGGTTGCGTTGGGTGCCTATTCAGGTGTTGGCTCGTCACCTGACTGTGGTTCTAAAATACGACGCCCGTCGCCAATATCCCTCGTGTAGCTCTAGTGCGACGATAATTCAAACCTAACCTAACCTAACTACTTAGATGTTGTCATCAACATCTAGAGCGTGGTTAAAAATTAGCGGGGCACTTGTTATGAAGGTAGGTTGGGACATGTATTTTCCTGTTTATGTGCTTGATCAGAGACCCGCTTATAAACTTCCGTCAAGTAAGACATACACAGACAGAACATTTACTTGCACAGAGAGAGAAAGTTTACCTACTAAAGTACACTGCTGGAGTAATGGGCTGCAATCAAACCCACTAGGCCATCCGGGCACCCACTCGTTATCAATTTATTCTCGTTGGATTGACTGCAATCGGCCATCAAAATTCTACAAACACGCCAGAGCAACTTTACCCAAAGTAACCCAAACAAAACCAAAGAGTATTAAAGATGGTTGGGTAGGGTAGGGTAGGTTTAGAACATGTACATTCCACCTTGTGTGATTGACCAGAGACCCGCTTATAAACCTTCGTCAAGCAAGACAGACATTTTTTTTTACTGACACATGGATATAAATTACACCCAGAGCGAAATCGGGAACCGAACCCGCACTTGGTAGAGTATTAAAGATTTATTTCAACAGTATTTGGGAAGCTTAAGTTTTCGAATTTATGCAAATCAGGTATGGAATACGTCACAGTAGTTTAGTTATATAAGCAGCTACCTTATCCAATTCGCGAAAGTCCTAGCTGCTTAAGCACATAGTTCGTAGCACAGAGAGGCCTATTAATTTGCTTCCTAATCGGTCTGTCATGATGATTTTATCAGACATTGCAGGTAATTCGCCATTTTGTGATTTAAAGTACTTGCGTATCTCGTTCTATAATTGGGTGAATTATTTCTTTGCATGTATTACAACCTAACTATCTATTACAACCTATAACTAATTTTCACTGTGAACTGTCACTACGTTTGCAATATAATATATGCCTCAAATAAAATTTTCCGGCCACCTCTTGCTATGCCGTAGCATTCAACACGGGCGTACTTATTTAATATTGACTATATTCAATTGTTAGGAAAGCTTAGTCTCAAGCTTAACACGGGTTTGTAATATTAATTACGGGTTTGCTTAAGTGGAACTTTTAATGAAAGTCTAGTTTTAATTATTAAATATGTGTTTAAATTCTTGAATCCCAATCGTACAATACATGTTTCACAAATACTTTGTCTTCTTCTAGCAACAATCTTTTTCTAGCTAAAGATGTAATTTGACTAGCTTCCAATTTTTTTATAGAAACTAACTGTAAGCAAACTACATATTGCATGAAAATTATATTTGATCAGTTAGTGTATATTTGCCCTTGCTTTCAATATATAGGATATAGTGGGCATTTGAATAACATTTTATCTAGAAAACTGATGAATGTTAATAAGGTTTTTTTTCTGTAATACAGGTCTTCCGCCATTGCGTAGCTTCTGCCGCTGTATTACAAAATTGTCATTTTCTGCATTCAAAGGTGGCGTAACTTGATTAGATGTTTGAAAGTCTTTCACTATTGCTTCTGTCAGCGGTCCAACTTCGGTAAGTTTGCAACTTGAAAAATATTAATTGTTATGCGCTGTTTCTTTTCCAAGTATTTTTCAATTAAACTTAACGTGTTAAGCTTAAAGAAACGGTGGTTTAAGATTTCAAATTCAAGCTCTTACTTTGAAGAAACTAGTTCTTACTTTGAAGGTTAAGTTTGCTTGAAAATCAAATTAGAGTTCTTATTTATGCATGCTAATTCAAAATGAATTGTATCTGTTAAGTTTACTAATAATAATAATATTCACGACCAGTATTGAAATAAGAATTTTCTGTAACAAGTTTAATTTGGTGTAACTAGTTTTTATGTCTTAATGTTGCATCTTTTATTGTAGATGAAACTTGTACATCGTCTAGAGACCATGTGCGCCTCAGTAAAATTCGACGCTTAAGGAAAAGTCTACAACGTTCCTTTCTCGCTCAAGAGTAATTTCAGTGATGCTGTCTGAAGTTCTTCAATGGTGGCCTCCAACCGGTGCTCTTTGGTAAGTTTATAACTCAACATTTGCTTTTACGCAATTTTGAAAGCTAAATATTAACCTTCCAATGCATACTATTGCCGTTTGGCAGAAAGTAACTCAATCCACTTTATTCCATTAAAGTAGAGCTCCCTCTCGACAAGTTTTTTTCATCTATTGCATACCATTTTGAAGTTTTAGCTTCTAATAATCCTCAGAGATGACAGTAATAAAAGTGTTTAAATTAGAGTGAGGTTATTAACTGTTGTGAAATTACGCTTTTTTAAGTATTAAAAGTATAATATTGGTACTAAATTCAAATAAATTGTTTTGAAAAAATAATTATAGTTAACGAGTTATTTTGAAATATATTTAGTAGTTTTCTAGTCATTATTATCAAAATTGGAAATTTGTAGTTGGTTTTTGTCATGAGATTTTAAAAATTGAAATTATTTTAATTATATTGCAGTTAAATTTATTTCAGTATATTTTTCCCTTAATGTATGGGTATTAAAGATGCATACATTTTTTCGGGATGAAAATAAAAATTCAAGCATTAGATGGTTAAATTTTTTGTCTTGCATTTTGCTGACTAATTCTTAAGATAGTATGGCTAATGAACCAATGATTTTAACCACCGTGTCGTATAATTTAGAAAAGCGTATGGAGGCTACCGTTTCATAGAACTGTTGCAAGAGTTGTTTCAATAATTTTTAAATTTCGTGTTTTATGTGTGCAGGGTGAAAGTGTGCATACAGCAATATAAAAGCTAGAGCATCGAACCTACACAATAATAAACTTATTTTGTGTTACAATTTTGAATGAAACGGGGTCTATGAAAGTTATTTCAATCTATTAGACTGCCCTAAAGAAATTTAACCCGTGATATTAAGTTTTTCAAAATTGCTTATTTTAAAATTGCTAATTTAAACGTGTAAACTTTAGTTAATAAATGAAATCTTTTGCAGGTAATTACAACGGCTTCTTCAGTGTCCGCTATTTCGAACCTTCTGACCACGAAATTCTATTGAACTGTACTTGGTATGTATTTTATTGTATAAATTCAATATTTTTGCATCTCGAATGCTTTACTAATTTTCTGAGTAGGCGATTTATTTTTGCTAAAAGTTGCTTTAATAATTTTAGGTATTAAATTACTGGCTTCAGTCGTTTCACCGGCCCTGCACTGATCTCCAAAGTTGACAGTACATGCTTCTTCATTGGTAAGTCTTGTTTACTTTTAACCTCTTGTGACCTGGCGTCCCCATTTGGGGACATTTTTAAAACCTCCTAATTAACACGTTAATTAGTTCGGAAATTGACCTGGTCCAATAGAAGATCCAAATATCAGTTTTCGGCCTTTGATTAGATATCAGTCATTTATTTCTTTTAAAAAATGAGGTTTAACGAGAGTCAATACGATATTAGGGTTCTTAAAAAATATCTTAATTTTTTAAACTGTTCATAAAGATTTTTTTAGTCGATTTTAAAGGTATTTTGCATTAAAAAGTGTTAACATAATCTGTTAACTACAAATAAGTGAGATGGTCTTTTTTGTAGCATTTATAGCAAAAACGTGTTTTTTAGAGTTTAAGGCGTGTCCCTAGTAACTAATAAACGTAATTTCTTTGGAAAAACAATTTTTAGCATATTTGTATGAAAATTGCTGGGATTAAGAATACAAGTGTAGGATTTTGCTCGATTCTTAAGAGGTTAGACTTGAAAAAGCAAAAACTGATTTTGTAACAGTATTTTTATTTGTAGCTATGGACATTCTACATTCTTGTACAAAAAGGTGCTTCCAAGATTGGCTGACTTCCCAGAAGATGACGTGGTTATGAATTAGACTCAATTCGCCGATAAATCAGCTGGACTTCCACAGGAGGGTTGAACAAGACGGTCTTCATCGACAAGACATCTGAAGTAAAGTCCTCGGTACCTCTGATCCACTAGGTAGTTTTGATGTATGTAATATTGAAACAGAAACGTTTTAAGGGTAATTTCGCCGAAAAGTTTTCTACTTGTTAGAATCTGAATGAAATTTGAGGGGGAAGGGACTTGTAATATATAATAGTTACATTAATTAAGAATGTCTAATTTTTCTTCAGACCATTGTTCGAATTTAAGATATCAGTGATAACTTGTAAACCAATATAACTTGTAAGCCCTTTTATAATTCATCCAAACACAACTATCATTATTTTATAAGCTTAAGGGAATTATGTTTTAAATTGGTTCATTGTCGTATTTTTTAAAGAAATTAATGCTCTAATTATAATTTAAGTCCGTTTACGCCCACAACCTAGCGGAGGTAGGAAAATTCTTCCCTAAAATGTCGAACGTTTTAGAGCGAAAACTTAGTTTATAGGAGTAAAAAAAATGTGTTTTCGCCCTTAGAGTTGCCCCTATAAACATTTAGATACTTCCATTATCTGGTCTAAGAAAACAGCCCATTCACTCGTTTCAAATCGTTAAAGTAAGATTTAAAGTATTTTCTAACGGGTATTCGTGCAGTAAAAATCTCTTTTGGTTGAGATGACCTTGTCAATTCCAACGGTTTTAAAGCAATCACCTTTAATTTCGGAAATTTAAGCTAAAAAGAAATGATTGCAGAGCAACTTTTAATGAACCGATGGTCAGTGTAGTATGCTGGAATACTACATCTTTCGAACTAATGTACGCATCGTAAAAGTCGATCCAGGTACTGGTAAAATTGTGTCAAATTGTTCAAATAACTTTAGACACTGGGTGTTTAATTCGGGCACTGTTGAAATAAAGGTACTTGTAAAATGCAAGTGGTTGTAAAGGTTGAATAATGAAAATTCAAAGTAAACATGTAAATTACTTTTAAAATGATTTTAATTCTTCAAAATCGGAACTAAATGTACGTAATTTTTTATACGATTAAGCACCAAATAATGACAAATCTTGGGTTATATTTGAAATTAATATCTTAGACTAGGAATATGTATGATTACCACCGTCTAGGCATTAATGCATTGCATTTTCGATGAAATTTAATCGATATTTTAATGTTAAAATCGCAGTTTGGCTGGTTGACGCTATGGAAATAACAATGTTCACTTGTACTTAGAGATGCATTAACACAGGAATTCAGTTGTCTTCTATTGATATTTTATTAGCAACGTGCAGACGGTTGTCCTTAAATATACTTTGGACTTGGACTAGATCCCGATCGTAAATAATTCCAAAAGCCCTATAGATGAGAGTATCCTGCGACAAGTTAATAAGTTGTTCGTATGCAGTAAGTTTTAATACTGTTTGGCATCGCGTGGTAAAAACTTTTTAACTTTATATAATTTTCCAAACCACTACTTATTAAAACTTAATGAGTAGCGGGACTGGGGAGCCCAATAGGTTGAGGCATTCGCCTTGCAAGTCGAAGATCCCATATTCCGGCATTGTCAAAATAACTGCACGTATAAACGGCCCGTGCATGTTTAATACTCCGACGTTGCCTACGATGTCGTCATTAGAAGTAAAAGTTGCTTTGGATGCCTACTCGGGTGGCGACTTATCACTTGACTGGTTCTAAATTACGACATCCGTTGCCAACACCCCTTGTGGTGTTCTAATTCGTTAATTCCTACAACTCGGACCTAAAGTAATTTCACTTTCTTCATCGGTTCCGTAGTTAAAAATGCAGTGAGATTTTTGAAACTCTAACGAAGATACCGTGCGAATAGTAAAATTATATTTGATTTACATCCATCGTTGTAAGTAGTGGAACGTCGATGTAAAGTAATTTGCTGATCTTACCCAAACAATTTGTTCTTTGGATTGACCTCATTTTATAAATCAGAATTATCTGCATTACTGAGACTTCCTAAATCATGGTTATTCCAATAATATATTAAAATATAGAAATGTTTAAGTAGTAGAATTCGACCCATGTGTACCAAGTCATTAAAATGAACGAACATTCTGTATAAACGCTTACGAAAAAGTAGATAAAGTCCGAATTGATTAAAACTAAATTTAAAAAATTGATTTAAGAGCTCAGTTACCCAACTTGAAATTGTGAATGTAAATTGTTTCAAGAAGATGAGCACCACTGACAGAGCAACTGCTGGATTAAATTTGTTAGTAATTTTTAAATTTCGATAAGCGTTTTCCTGGTTACACATTCAAAGTTACTCTAGTGTGATTCGAAAGCGTAAAACTTGTTGTATTTAACAGTAAATCCACGATTGCGGGATTGTAACTCGTTCAGTACTTTAGGGTTGAATGTCAATTTAACATTTTATAACAATGGTCCAGCTCAAATTATCCATTTCAAGTTTGCTATTTATCAAGCACGACATTTGGTGTACTTGAGCATTTAGACACTGGTAGCCTAGTCTAACATTGAGCACGATATTTTGCCGATATTTATGAGGTGGTAAAGTTTGTTAATAAGTTTAATATTTTTAAACTATTGTATCTAGAGCTATGACTCCTAAATTTGGTCCCAACTTCTTGAACTTGAGGACTCTGAAATTAATTTTCTGATAAATACATAATGAACAAATAGTCGTGCATACAAGTTCGCAGCATCAAAGATTTTAGTTTGTGGCTGAATCGAGTGTTCTAGGTCTTATTTTTTTTAAAATTGCCGCGGCAAGTAGCTTTCGTGTTCAAAGGCATTTCAGCCTTTGCTAAACGCTCGAGGATGTTGCAATCCGAAATCCTATAGCACTTGAAATAGTAAAGGTCAGGAATAAGTTAATTAAGTTGCATTTCCTAGAGTCAAAAAATTCCGAGACTTGTGTTGGACTGATTACAAACTTCGCTACTCAGCAATATTTATGACAAGAGAAGAGTTTCGGCTGTAGCTAAATTCTTCAAGATTTAAAAATTAAACTTGGAATGAAGGTTTCGTTAATTTACGCTTGCATTTAAGATTTGTTAATTTAACACGTGTACAAAATCTATTGAGAAAAGTGCAACCTGGTTGGATAAAAATCCAGTACACTGAAACAAATGCTACCTCTTCATCATTATTGGCTGAATATCGTGCTGAACGTTAGACAAGTCTACCATTGTTTACACGCCCAAATACGCGAAATGGTATGCTAGACTAGGATAAACTTGAAAAGTATAATTTGAATGAGACTAACGTTAATTTTAAAACCCAAACTAAACTTAATATTTTATGAATTAGTTGCTGTCTTGCATTCGTTTATTAGAGTTAAGCTACTGTACGAGGATAAAAAAAAATCCCCAATATAGGAAGCAAATTATCATGTGTCTATGTTGTAGTACAGGTTTCCGGCCCTGTGATAGATATACAGAAGTTAAATATAGAAATTGTCGTACTTTTATGTACATAAGTTGGTATTCTATTTTTTTCACTCTTAATACCGTTGAATAGCCTAAAATTAGAGTTCTTAATTACTTTAATTTACGGTAGGTAAAGAGCTTTCGATTTTCGAGGCAAGTTTTAGTATTGTATTGACTTAATTTATTTTTAAGATTTTGTACAAAACGCTGGTAATGGTGCATTGTCCAAGGTTTACTCTAACTAGAAATTCGGTGCCAATTGCACTAGCGAACGCCATAATTCACTTACGGTGCTTGTTATGACCTATTTATTAATCTTTGCTGATCCAACAATTTCTGCTCTAAAATTTAAATTTTACTGGCTCAAAGTTTGCTCAAAGTACGCTGGTACAATTCCCACCACTGACTTAATAAACGTTTCCAGATTCTTTGTGTATCTAATTGGAATAACCATGATTTAAATAAGAGTTAATCTATACAAATAAAATTTTGGCACTCTGATATCTAAAATTAGGGGAACTTTAAAGTACTTAACTTGTTTAGTATGATATTCAAATTATTTTGAAGACGGTTTTATAAAACGTTTCTAAACATTTAATATTAAATTTGTTGGAAGATGCATAATAACGTTATTTTTTTTGTTTGGCCTAAATTTTACCAGTTAAATATAGAAAGTATGCTTGAAGAATAGAGCCGTTTTATTACCGGAATATATTATTTGACATTGATATAAAACCACGAGGGGCCCTTGGATAATGCGGGCGTTAATGTGGTGCGACTTTAATTTAACTAAAATTAATTCCATTCTGCCAACTATAAATTTAAATCTTTCAAATGAAGGTTTCGTAGGTTTAATCTTCATTATTTAGCCCTCCTTCTGAAGTAAATGTACAAGACGATAACAATCAAATTTATTGTTGGAACTGGCTGTAACATGGGGTTATCAAGTTATTCCTTAAAACTTGGATTGAATGACTCATTCAGAGGATTAAACCTAATTTAAATGTCATACGCATATAATGAATGGTAAATCTTGTTTTTGCATTTTCTACATTTAGTCTTGAAGATGAATTGATAACTTCCTTGGGCAACTATAGAAACTCCGCGGGGAAATTTAAAGATTACTTCAATTTCAATTGAGTTAATGCACTAACTTGTAACAACGTTTATTAATATAACATTAGGAAAAGTTAATTGTTAATTCTTTCTTAATTAAGTTTAACAGATAATAATTAGGAACAGTTTAAGTTATGTGATGTTGGCTCGATCAATGAGCAATCCTGCGCTGCATGTAGTCAACAAGATAGCGTCAGTTTGTTTCTTCAATTACCGTCGTTGCCACTTAACTACCGGCAAAAGCCGCTAATAGTGGTTGGAAGAGATCTTTGCAAAGGAGCACAGCAATGCAACCAGATCAAATAAACACCTTGACTGTCAAAATAGATTGGAAAGTTTACCTTGTAACGCCTGGCAGCAATAAAGGTATGTTTTTGACTTGTAATTCATGAATTTCAATTCATTAACTTTTTCTAGCTATTTTAATAAATTTTATTTGATCAAACTTTATTCAATCAAACAAAAATAATTATTTCAATAAATATTTTAATTTAGATGTTCTGTTCCTAAAACCTCTCGTCTAAATGTTAATAGCGCTTCTCTAGTAATATATAAAATGTTAAACGATAACGTTACCTTAGCGAGGGTTAAACTGGTAGTGACTAATGGGAAAATATAAAATAAATTTACTTCCGAAAATTAGACTTAACGTTGGAATGAAATAAAATGATAAACGTCTAGTCTTCGATATATTAAGTGAACTGCAAAGCATGTATTACAATACTAATTCCTTTTCTCATTTGAAATTTAAAACACTTTAGGGGTTTTTTGTTGAGCGATCTAATAGTTTTAGTACAAAAGTAATTTCAGTTAGTTCATGAGATTTCGATTTGGCAGCTAAATCGAGAGTTCTTTTCTGGCGCCAAGTAAAATCGCGTTCAAAGGCGGATTACAGCCTTTGCTTAACTCTCGAGGATGTTGCAATCTGAAATTCTCTCTAATTCGAAGTATAAAAGGCAGCTGTCATAAATAAAAAAAGCTAACTACTGAAGAAATAAGATTTTATGTGCTTAGTTTTAATTAAATTCAGCAATGTTCAGCGTATAGAATAAAAATGACTTATCTTTTTAATGCTCTCAATTTCATTTGTTAGAACAAGTCGAAGTTCGAACATAAGTTTGGAGTTGGGGCATGTTCAATTTCTACCTTGGATTGCTGTCGTGATTAAGGGTTTACGAGTTGAAATAATTCGTGCTTTATATAATCCCCCTGAATAACATCTTTGTATAATAATCTCTACCTATCTTCCTATAACTTATTGAAATTCATGAATTACTAGTGCAAATGACATGCCTTTATGAATATTTAAGTGTTACTGCCAGTACTATTTTTATCATCGTATAGACTCTTGAAGATTCCACCAAATGTTTAAAACTGTTCAAAAGTAATTGCTAGTAGTAATTTTTAAAAGTTTATTTAATACCACAACCTCAAAGTTAAGCTTTAATCTGATGGAAGAGATGACGATATATTCTAGTATTTAGAAATTTTTAAAAAATGAACTAGTTATCGTCTCTTTAGAATTTAAACTTCTGTCATTATTTAACGCTAAGTAACTTCCCCAAATTTTTAATTGAACACCTAACAATCCAGTTATTTCTAAGAAAAATGTCCTATCGTCATTCTGGAAAACTTTCAATTTTTACGGTTTGGTTATAATTATACTTGTCATTAAATCTCAATTTTATTTGAAATTTTGTGTTTTTGAAAGTAAATTTCTAAATTTTTAGTATTGCGTATCTGTAATCCCAATGGGAAGGAAGTCCTTTTGAAAGTAGATTACGAGTGTTAAAATTTAGTTTGTTTCGTAATTCATTCAATAGAGATCCCGTTTCTGCTGTATTTTATCAGATGCTAAAATCTCATCGTCGCATAATTGTGCAATCACAATTATAGTAATTTCATTTTATTGGATGCAAAATTTTAAATTTTTTTGTTTCAAGGCAGTATGGAGGCTTGTTCAGAAGGTTATTTATGACTAGATAAACAGCTTATTTTCCCATAATATGCCATGCCTCTCTAAGTGTTAATTTCTTGATAATTATTCGAAATTAGGACGCATTTCAAACTTTTCGACTTAAGCATTCTCTTATTCCTCTGAAGTTTGGAGTAGAAAACGCCCCTGATGGTGAAGACGTTATATGGTAAATGAAGAATAGTATATTTAAAATAAGCTTACATTAACATTGTCTTATTTTCTGGAGTTGAAGTGTATTTTAACGTTTATTTAACCTTTAGAAGGATACAAGATTTAACTATTGGATCCTATGTTGATTTTTGTGGCGAAGCCTTGGTCGTGAAGTAATGCTTTAGAGTAATGGTCATTTCCAGAGCGTTAACCAGCACAATCCTTACGTTGGCCCAACGAAGTTGTCAAAAGGGAAAAGCTAAAAGATAGTTTATTTGGTTGTGAATAAGTTTCTTTGTAAAAATGCTAGTCTTCGATTTCACAAGATGCACGTGAACCATTATTTCATTAAGTGAATTAAATTTATGACTGTTTGGTTCTTTTAACGGCCCTTTATGAAGCTCTACGTTAATTTATTCTTAACCATAAGTCACCTGACCCTCTTCAATTCGAATTTTATTTGTCAGTGGCATAAACGCTTGATCAATTGTGTTAATATTGAAAGTGTAAACGAAAACGTTCGTATCGACAATATTTTTATATCGATAGCATAAAAGTCCAATTTTCCTTTCCTGTATATAATTTTAGAAATGTAAAACATTACGATTAATACTTTTGAATTGAAAAAATTGCAATTTAAGTGACACATAGCTTATATTCTCTTAACCCAGGTACGGATGCACAGTAAGGCGTGTTTTGGTCTTTAAGTGCAAAATCTTAAGTTTTGTTTTTCAAACTGTTTCATGCCTTTTGGAATTGGGTCATCTTGATCAACTGAAATAACGATTTCCTATATTAAATGTCGTTGAGCAACAATAAATCTCCTCGTTTGTCCACTACGTTAAATTTGATCTAAAACCTTTTATAAGTTTGTACTGTGACAGACTCAGTCTCGGAACCCTTAACGTGCAATTTAAAGCTACAAAATGAACTGCTGCAAATATTATGATTTTTTAAAAACTTAAGTCTAAGTTGCTAAAATAATCAAGGGATTCTACAGTTTAGTCTCTTAAATTGCGAATTGAGGTTAGTTTTATTCTTCGAACCAAAAAGTTCTATGCGGTGGTTATTGAACTATTTTCAAATTTTAAAAACTATTTGTAGAACAATTTTATTTTGGGATTCTTGTCGTTGAACCTAATTTCACATGAAATTCTTAAGTATAAAGTTTTAAACTATGGATATCTGTAACTCACTAAAAGTTCCCTTGCTTAATAAGATGGTATGGTCATTGTTAGCTCCCCGGTCAACAAAGTATTTGTTACATTCCCCCATATAGCAGATTTTCTTTGCCATTTGCCCAAACTACAAAACCTTACTACATGCAATTTTTCACAAAGCAATTTAATTTTACTATTCAACGATACAAGTAAAAAAATCCAAAAATTAGTATCTGTTATTCAAATTTTCCTTAATTGGTATAAATTTCCAAAAATTCATTCTACAAAATAAAAAAAAAAGTTAAGCTATATATAATCTTTACTTTGCTGTTCATAGTCAATCACTTAATCTAGAAGGAATTGCCTTCACAGATGACTATTCAATGTCGTAAACAACAGTACTTGTCTTTGATAAAACAATGCTGCCAAAAGTTCTAGCCTTCGTGTAGCAACAGGTTAAGACGGATTCTTAAAATTTGATATTCGGATTGTCTTTTTACTTAAATTAAACGTTTCTGTTTTAAATACTCATAAGTGCTCCCCTTCATATTCCAAAATGTAGTGTTGATGTGTACTTTCATTCGTAGTACAAATTTAATATATGCATATCCTAGTATTGTCTTGGAAAATTCTTTTTGTATATATTTCAATGATATTTTTATTATGATTTTTGTATTGGTGTGCTCTTTTTAAATATTTTGAAGCATTACATTTAAGGTTTCATAAAGGTGCATCATCTATGTAATTACTATAGTGGTTCATTTCTTTGCTAAATATCCAAGAACTGCAGGGAAAGAAATTGGCATTGCACATAAGATTGTTCACGTATGCATAAGATAATGGTTAATTTCTTTTTTGCATGTAGTTATGTATGTATAGTAATTTCTGAAGTTATGTGAATCTGTTCTGTCGAAGTATTTTAAGGATTGGAATGAGAGGTTTACATAAAGGTAGGCGGTAGGTTACATTATTAATTGGTACTAAGACATGATCAAGAAGGAGACGGCAAGTAGCAAGTTTATCGTAAGTTTCACAATTAAACTATTCTACATTGCACTTTTCACTGCATTAAATGGCGAAAGGTTTCAAAATAGTGTACTTTACCAAATACTTTTATTGTAAACTATTCTAAAGAATGTTAACTAGCTTATTGTAAAGAATGTTAGTGAGCTGTATTGTAAACACTGTAATAGTATATTGTAAATATTATTTACTGCAGTAAATATTATAGCTGTATTGTAAAGATTGTAATTATTAAATGTCTTTAAAGGATAAAGTGATAGTATTTTAATAAACAAATTGAACCAATTAATATGTATTGTTATTAATTCACATGGGTAATTTTTTAATACGTTTTCGCTTCAAATAGATAGATATTTAATGTTATACATATTTTGGATAAGAAAATATTGGTTCCAGCTGTGCATTCGCATAAATCAATAGCACTCTAAAATTTAGTTTCGATTTTTAACTTATTAATCACTATTTTGTAATTTTCTTGCGCGCGTAAGAAATGCGAATAAAAATGTTAAGGAAATTAAAATCTTGTATTTTTAAATTTTGTTTTTGTTCGAATTCACTGTAAAGCTTAAACGGAATTACTTCAATGGAATAAATTACTTTTGTGGTTCGAAATGCAAGAACGAGCTTCGTTTTGTAATTGTCACAAAACTTAAGTTCTATGTTTTAAATGCTTCCATTTTGCATGTTCCTCTTAAATATCAGTTTTGGATATTAGTTTTTACGCTTATTTAACTAAAGTAAAAGTTACAAAATTGACCCTATATTTTCAGTCCTAACTTATCTTTTTCTAATCTAAAAAATCTCGAATTTGTTAGATTTATGCTTCCAGAATCGAATGGAAAAAAACAGGGGAGGGATCTTCATTTTTTTGAACTAAGATTTAAGGGGGAGAATTAGAATCTGAACTTTTGAATAAATTATAAAGCTTTGAAAAAGTATTTGTAAGAATAGTATAATCAATTTTTAATTATCTAAAAAATGCAAGCATGAATTCAGTGTCCATTTATTTCTTGAAGGTTTTTGGGAGTAAATTTTATTTTACCATATTTTTACTTAAAAAAATATTCTTCAAGAGACAAGATTCTTCCATATGACGATACCAATTGTAAGCAGAACTTATCAGCTTGCAATTCATATTCTGACTGATTATAAATGGAATAATAGGGGGTGAAAGGGATTAAACCATGCGCTCCCCTAATATTTTGTGAGCAGTGTGTTAATAAACGTGCTCACCCAGTCTGCAACAAATTATTTAGGTTATTGTGCATTTCGCCGGCGCAAGCAATAGTGTCCAATTACCGCCAAACAGATTTTTTCTAATGGTTACCTTTAAACGCGTGTACTGTTTTTGACGCCGAAGAATCCATTTGGCGAGATCCTGCGAAATGGAAAAGTACTACTATTTATTTTTAGGTTATATGGACTACGTTCAAAGTCGGTTCAAAACCAACTCGAGTACAAAACGCTTTTTCCCATACCCACTTATATGATTAATGATTCCGTAACATCTAACAGTTCAAATCCCACCACTAACTCCTTATTATCCCTCAAACCAACAAAACGCACGCTTCTAGGTTTCCCCAATGTTGACCCAAAGGATTATCACCATAACTCAACTGGTGTTAGCTGCCGGTGCGACATTAAATGGTTGAGAACAAACTTTGCCAAATTTCATAAATTTGTTATGCCCGTTTCGTTAAATACTGATAAATTTATAGTTGCTTGGGTATTGGTTTTGTGATTAATGAATCTCTTGGGATTGCTACTATACGATAGCTTTTATGGCCTGAATAAATATTAAAAATAGTCAAGGTTTGCTGTTCCTACAGACTCGGGTTTTTGGTGTTTAGAGATGATTCGGGCATATAGCAGCTTTTTTTTTTGTAATCCCCTCTCGTCCTGAATTTGCCAGATTTTCAGAAGTACGGTTTTGTTTTTAAAAACGTTAATATAAACTAAAACTTGTCAAATTATTTTTTTAAAAAAATGATATCTTCATTATGATTGTTTAGAGAGAGGATATAGTGCAGAGTGCACGTTAAATATCCTTCAAAGTCCTAACGCAACGTACGATGTCTCCCTTAACGGTTGCGTTGGGTGCCTATTCAGGTGTTGGCTCGTCACTTGACTGTGGTTCTAAAATACGACGCCCGTCGCCAATAGCTCTCGTGTAAGTCTAGTGCGACGATAATTCAAACCTAACCTAAACAAAGTTTCCAATCGAAAAAACGTTACTACTGTTCTGTTATTCGCCTGTTACGTGAACGTGATGCATATAGATGCCGAAGAGATTTCGTCAGCCTTAATCTCTGTATTGAAATGACAAGATGCAGTTGACTGATCGGCTACCTTGGCATGAAGGTAACTGCCACGAAAAGCCCTTGTCCGAATTAGAAATAGCAGAATGAAAGAAACATAATTGAATTTTTTAAAAGATTGCATGTCGTAGCATGAAATTGCAGTATTTTTTCTTTGCTTTAAAGCGACTGCAGATTATTTTAAATTGTATAAAACTATTTACGTTTTTTCTGAAATATTTTAATTTGGCTTGTTTTGATATCAAGCATGAAGTCACGCTATTTTCTCAAATTGACGTTGATAGTGTCTTGATTTGAAAATAAATCGGCGGTGAGACTTAAAGTGGCAAATAATTTAAGAACATGACCAGAAAAATTGTTTTCTCCAGCGAATCAATTGTTCAACAGAAGTCTAAAGGAAGAAATGATAGCGGTATCATGTTCTCCAAACCGCAGTAGTCTGTTATTTCGATGGGTAAAAAATATTTTCTAAGCCAAATTACTATGGCTAGGTTCTGTCTCTGTAATTCTACTTTTTGAAATTGCTTTTAATGTTGTAAAATTATTTATCGAAAATTAACAAAAATACGCGAACAAATTTTCAAAAATAAGTTATAGAGCTTGTCAGGCAGCTTCATTTAGCTACAAGCTACAAGAAAAAAAGATTTGTTTTCGCTATTCAAGCAATTGTTCTGAAGAGGTCTTAAAAAGATGTCGAGAAAACGTCATCTCCAGGTGAACAACCATCGAATAGGTTTAACGTCGAAATTTTGCATAGAATTTGCTACTTTTCTGATAAAAGTCCTCCCCTTTGCAGCACAGTGTTTATATAAACAAACAATAAAGCGATTTCACAATTGAAGACGACCGTGCTAAGTGACAAAAAGGTAAAAACGAAGAAATGAGCTTTCAAGTTTTTCGTTTGCACTTAAGCTTACACACTTACAAAAGGTAAAAAATATACTTTACTTAAAGTTTGTAAAAAAGGGCGAATCTTGCCGTCTTTAACCCTTTAGTCCCAGTGTTACCATTTTACATCATGTTTCTGATCATAATTAAAAAAAAAAAAAAATAATAGGGCTGACATCTATTGGGATTAATAAAAAATATTTTCGAATAGAAAAAAAGTTTTAAAAAATAGAATGATGTGCTTTTTGATATCATAAATGGCTACATACGATCAGAAAAATTCTAAAATGATGCCAAATTGTCATTGGGACTGACAGGGTTAAAGAAAGCAATGATTTTTTTTGGTACAAAAGTTTCATTTTTTTCCTCCAAAAACATCACATGGTATGGTTTTCCACTAAACTCTTCAACTGCTTAGGGTTCGGTACTCCTTTTACAAAGTCATTAGTGCGATGCGATTCATTAAAAGCCAAAACAAAAAATACTTTAAAAAAATTATTCGTTCTAGTTAATTTTGAAAAATTGATTCTTAATTTGGGAATACTATGCATGAATATTAAGATAGAGAATAAAAAGCGTAATAAATGTAAAGTTGTGTTTTGATGTGTTAAGGGGGTTCGGTAGGCTGTATATCGGTAATGTTAAATTGGCCAATTGCAATGTACCTTTCCACAATAACTACTGATCAGATCATCTTAAAATTTTCTGTGTGTGTTATACCAACCTTATATATGAATCTTAAGGTTAAAAGTTTTTTTTAAATAACTGTTAGCTTTTTTAAATAAAAATAAGTTTTAAAGTTCCCAAAAAATCATGAAATTTTTTACTTTTTTGCCAAATGAATTTTTTTCCACTTTAGTTTTATTAAAATTTATAACCTCAGATTAATCTATACTGCGTACTACATCATATAAAAAAAGTTTACGAGAAAACCTAGCATAGTTTTTGAGAAAAGGTACATCGAAGTTCAAAAAATCAAGTTCTGAGAAAAACGCGTTTAAAGTTTTTATTGTTAACCCGTTTCAATAAGGAAAGGGTTAAATAAAATGGCTTTTAATGTCAAAAATATTTTTCCAATCGTCTTGATACTTTGTGACAGTATTAATAAAGGTTGTAATAGTATTTTAGGCCAATAATTTTAATTATTTTTTCACCGATTTTGGGGTACTGAACCCCCTTAAGCGAATAATTACAGTTTTGGGGGGGTTAAATATTCTACATTACTGACTTATTAGATATACTTATAGAAGTGCTTCTTGGGATACTGTGTTTTGATTCTGTTTGGAACAAAAGTGTTTTTTATTTAAATTTCATATTCCAAATTTTATTCAGATTTGTGAAATACAACTAATTGTAAGAAAATAAATCTGTAGCTTATTTAATAAAAAGGCTTAGGAATTTAGGTATAACACTAGCTGAAACAAACAAAGCACATTCAAGATAAAGTTCTCATTCCTAATTGAGAACTTTATCTTACTTATCGCCGAATAATAAAAAGAAGTGTCTCTTCAAAGGAGACGCAATTCGTTTCCACCAGTGGAGCTATTGTTTCGGTAAAATAAAAGAGGAAAAGAAACTCGTCGGCTCTTCACTTTTCCACGAATTAGTCTCCAACACCAGGTAAACACTAAACAACAACACATGAAAAAGTCAATGTCTCTTCTGTTTTTAAATTTGTGCCAACGAAAATAAACCGAGATGACACTATGTGGAAGGAGATCCTTGTCACTTATGTGGCGTTACTTTAAAACGGGTATTCTCGGATAAATTAATTCTAAAATGAAATGATAGCAATGTTAAAAATGCAAAAATTTAGCGTATGAATTACATGAGATGAAGTTTTGACGTACTTGTTTCATTCTTATTACAAAGTAAAGAAAAGTCTAAGATTTTTTTTTTATTACAAAAAAAAAAAAAAATAGAAACAAGTTTTTCTTTACTTGTTGCAAAAAATACCTTTTAAAGTTTTGATGTTATGGTCTATTCCAAAGTTTTTACGCATTTCCAAAAAACGAAGTTAATAATAAAATTTTCTTTTTACTTTAAACTAGAGCAAAATTTCGTTGTCTGAAAAAATTTCTTTACAAAACATTTATTACATATGCTGTATAAATAAATAATTCACGTTTTGCTTTTATTTATAATTTTATATAAAAATATATAAACTGGTCGCTCATGCCAAGACTATTTTTAAATGTCATGTCGCCAAGTAACGTCATTGTAAGAAGTCAAACTAACGCTTTAGCCACACTAATGTTTAATATTATATTATTGAGTAAAGTCTTCGAAGTTAACCTGGGGTGATTTTAGAAGCTTCATAACGATTTAATTTAATCTTTCTGATGAATACAAAGACGTCACTTCTGTCATCTCGCACAAAAACACATTTCCGTCTAATTTCTGTACTTAGCTACAAGTTTTTCTTTGAGATTTTTGTGCCAAAAAGACGTTAACACAAAGTGAATTTAGATGATTTTAACTACTTAATTTAGACTTCCCGAGGAGCACATTGCCATCTATTAATCTAGCTTCTATACTGTGCTATTTTTTTTTTACCGAGAAAGTAAAAATTCTTTAGATCATGATGGCATCATCCAACACTCTAAAAAAATGAATGCTCAAAAACGACGAAAATTTCTTTAATTTTGATGATTCCATTACTGGCAAATGCTCCGAGTTTTCGTTTCCTCAAAGTGAAGAAATTTGAATCGTCATTTTTATGAGGATTTGAATGTCGTCTAATCTAAAGAAATATTTCTTCATTTTTGATCATGCGAGTACAACAATGAGATTCTGTTTCCTCAAAATCAAGATACAGAATCGTCAAATCACGATCGTAAAAGTGAGGATTCGCGTTTACTCAAAAGTCACGTGATAGTTTGACGAAACAATCCTCAAAATTAACGAAATGAGGCTTGAGGATTCATGAATCGTCAAAAATGAAAGTGTTATTTCTGAGAGTGAAAGACGTGTGACAAACTAAACACCTTTTTTCCCGCTCTTCGGGAAAACGGCAGGGATATGTTTAGGTTTTTAATGCGAAATAAATAAGAAGTGGAGGCTTCCGTTGACAGTAGACGGGGTGTCTGAGGACGATTACTCAAAGTGAAACCCCCTTTGAAAAGCGCCGACGTCCTTAATAGAGGTGCATCATTCTTCGTTGAGAATGCCGAAGAATCTCTTGTATTGTCAAGCTTATTGTATACAAGCTTTGCCGTATGCTGGGGGATTAATACATAGAAAAGAGTTTGAATTTGTTTTCGATGTGTAGTTTTAAAGTTTTAAGCTAAATATTTTTGAATGAATACTTTTCTTAACAATGTTTCTGTTGTTAATGGTTCTAGAAGACTTAATATGCAGCAATTCCCACTTTTATAGCTTTGTTCCCCCTTTATAGCATTTAAATTTGTGTTATGAGATTTCAGGTGGTTCCCTTTTTTTTTTGTCGAGGTTCCGGCCTCTCCAGTATTGCCAAGCTTATTGAACAAGCTTCGCCTTATACTAAAAGATTGGCAAATCGACTAGAGTGTAAACTTGTTCTCATTGCGTAACATATAACGGTTCTATTTAAAGATTTGAAATTGTAGCATTTTTAAAAAAGTTGCTTTTGTAAATGGTTTTAAAACTCCTTAATAGTTAAATGGTGCTGACATTTTCTCCGTTTAGATCCCGCCTCTGGTGCATCGTAAAGCTTCATTGTACAAGCTTCACTCTATGCTATGAGATTAGCAATTAGACTGCTCTCTAAAATTTTTCCCACTTTATAGTATTTAAATCTTTTTCATACTTTTTCATATATAGTTACATTTTCAAAAATGTTGCTGTTGTCAGTAAAGTAGGATAATTAATACCCCGCTACACAACTCGTTTTGTGTATCGTATTAAAAGTTTGCATAAGCTTCAACCTCTGAGGGATGAATGCATAAGCAAATTTGTCAACTTGTATTCACTGCATGGATTTAAATGTTGACCATTTGATTTTAAGTACTTTAATTTTTAAAACTATGTTACTGTAGTAAATGATTATAGAAACATCGCAGACTGCAATAATTTTAATCGGCAGGCATATTTCTTCGTTTAGAATTCCGCCTCCCTCTCTCGTGTATCATCAAGATTCACCTACACTCCGTGCCAACCTAACTTGGGTAAAAACAAGGAGTAAAAAGCGCGGTTGGTCCATTAGTTGGAAAATCTTGTAAGGCAATATTTACATACAAATTGATCGGAATACAATTAACCAAAATACACTTCATTCTGATAAAATAAACCGGAGAAATGTTGCAGAGAAAATAATTTTTCTCCATTAGATTAGCACCGACGCACCTTGCTTTGGAGACCCGCGATCCAGCGCTCCCATTCCCCCCTAAGTGGAAAAGTACAGTATTTCCATTCGTGATGAGGAAAAAAAATTGATAATTTTATAATACTTCAACAGTGGGGTATTGTTAATTCACAAATACTGCTGCGTACTCTAGAATATATGAAAACCAATTTTTTTTCCTCCAGACGAAAGAGATGTCCTTCAAATGTCGTTCGATGTCATCGGTGGAATGCAGACCACGCGCCCTCTTCCATTGTCTTGTCACATTTGGACGCATTTTGGACGTCTGCGACATTCCAAGCAGCTTAACACGAGGCTGCACTAACATTCGTCGAAATTATTGCGCTGTCACTAAAACGTTCAACAATGTCGCATCGAAGTTATTCAATTAAACAAGACATGGAGATTTTTTTTTTACTTTTTACTCAATGGAAATATTTCAGATGATTTTAAGACCTCGTTTTCATTTTAAATCATATAGTGATTTCATTGCTTGCTTCTTTTTCACTCTCAAAAGGACAGATATAGATTAAAGGAACTTTTCTTTCTGTGCAAGCTTTCTTTAACAACTGTTTTGAACAGCCAATAGTGCAGCAAGAAGTTGTATGAGGAAATTATTCGTGTGTGTGTGCGAAAAATTCCATGTTGCTTCGTTGCTTGAATTCGCTGATCAATGGAACCCGATCCCTCTGGTTCTAAGATAAAGATTTATTCCAAATATGAAAGTTAAGATTTTCGATTGTGATGCTTTGACAGTATTTTGGAGTGACTCTTACTATTTTTAAGATTTTTCTTTGTAATGCATTTTATGTGGTCAAATTTGAGGTTTTTCATAAGAAAGATCAGTTCTGCATCCAAAAAATCCTTTGGCTCTCAAAGATAATTATAAACTTTCTCGTATTTGTTGACGTTAGTCATTAAAGGTTAACTAAAAACTATCATAAATGAAATTAATATAAAGGTGACTTTCAGAGACAGGTTCAACACAGATACTCAATAAACCCTCATGAATTAATTAACAACGACTTAGCGAGCATCATTAATATGCTTTTTTTTAAATAAAAAATTGACTTAAGCTTTTTTTTTTGACAATTCGAAAAACATTAATTTTCGCGTGACAAATTTTCTTGCCAACAGTCGTTAATTCCGTTTTCGAGTTAAGCAAATACTATTACAATAGCCGCCCCGGTGGCGCGATTGTTAGGAAGCTAGCCGTTGGAGCTGCTGGGGTCGAGTTCGAATCCCGGTCAAGCATGTTTGTGACCGTAAATAAATCCCACTGTCTGTCCCACTTGACGAAAGCTTATAAGCGGTTCTTTGAACAAGCACACAAGCTGGAATATACATGTACATACCATACCATACCGTATCATACCTTTACAATTCGATTTTTATTTCAAGCGAAATTTAAGCAAAGTCATACTTCATCCGACTAAAAGCAATACCATCGCTTAGGGCCTCGCTCTTACAATTCGTTCCACGTCCGTAGGCTTATCTGCGGCTCTCCGAGAATGTTGTCTGCGGCGATACGAGGCAGATAGCGGCAGACACGAAGCCCTGATTTACGGACATGACAGCGCTAAGATACACTGCTCTGCCATGGGAAAGCATGACTTTGTGCTGTTGCAATGATTGAAAAATAGAGTATTTTATTGTTATTTATTGCGTTTATTTGATATTCTTTTGTTTAGTTTTCATTGATTTATTTTTGATATGATAAGTTTTTTTTTTACTTTCAACTGAACACTCTTAAAACAAAAGAGTGAAATCCACTCCAGTTGGAGAAGTGCATTTTCGACACTGGAAAGGAATGAATATTAACTCAGACTGAGTTAAAATCACTCGTTTGGAGTGATCCTGTCGGAAGTTTAACACACAAAAGATCCACTCCAAAAGGAGAAGTGCATTTTCCAGACTGGAGGAGTGAAAATTAATCAGACTGAGTTAAAATCGCTCGTTCGTTTAAGAGTGAAGAGATTAGTGGAAGAAGTGACAAAGAGATGAGAGCTAGAAAATGAGCTTTGAAGTTTTTAGTTTTAGTTTGCACTTAAATCCGCTTAAAACCGTACTTGAAAACGGTAAAAATTACTTAACAATTTTCCCCTTTTTCATAAACTTATCACAACAGAATGGAATAATATGTTCATTGACACAAAAATCTAAATTTTATGTCTTAGCACGTTCTTCCATAGCTAAATCAATTATCTAAAATGAAATATATGATAATTGTTACTAATGCGATGGGAAAAAGTATATAAACTGGGTCATTTCGTGTTTTTGAACTTCCAATATAATTCTCTAGTTGAACAAATTACAGGTGCATTACAAAAGGAATATCCTAACCTTAAAAAATAAGCATTCGTTATGAGAAAACTGTTTATACACTGGAGATTTTGCAACTCTTTAGTCAATTTATTTTCCAAGTAATAAAAAATTAGAATATTATTTTAGCGATTAATAATTTTTTAATAAATTGCTGTTTGATAAGCTACACTCTTAAAACAAACACTCCTAATTTAACTCAGTCTGAGTGGATTTCACTCCTCCAGACTGGAAAATGCACTTCTCCTTTTAGAGTGGATCCTTTGTGTGTTAAACCTCCGACAGGATCACTCCAAACGAGTGATTTTAACTCAGTCTGTAAAAATATGCATCCCTTTAGGGTGTCGAAAATGCACTTCTCCAACTGGAGTGGATTTCACTCTTTTGTTTTAAGAGTGTATATTTCATTTTTTCGACAGTTTTATTTTATTTTTTGCTACATAAAATTTTCAATATTTAAAGTAAATTATTATTATATTATTATTTTTAAATGTAATTTTAATTCCTATTATTATTAATTTAAGTCCTTTTTTAGACATCAATTATGTATTAAGTTTTAAAAAAGGACTTCTTTATACTTCCAATTATATAGATTAGATTAAAATCATCCTTACTTTTAATATTTTTTGCTTTGCAATTTCAAATCAATTTCTAGATTATTCATTCGAATCTATATATCAACAACATCCCCATCGCACAGCTCCAGTGCGTCGTCACTTCTACCATTACCAATAACAAAACCAGAAAACAAACAAGCTGTGTGATGTAATGTGGTGTCTTCCAAAGCCGCCCCATCACTTATGCCCTTTTCCGACCCGATAAGAGGCAGACGATAAAAAATCGTTCCTTTGCGGGCGATGACCACCCTCGAAGATACCTGTTGAGGGTGTACATCACAGACGACTATTCTTCGGAATTTATCTCCGAAGGAATTTGTATCAAATAACCTACGGTAGGAAAATTCTTTTCAACACCTCTGTTCCCCCTTGAGTCGATAGGTGGTGGCAATGCCTAAGTAGACTAGGAACCAGTGAAAAAGAAAGTTTTCTTATTTAAAATTATGACGGAATTTTTAACAGTATAGTTTTGTTGAATTTTAAGGTGGTAAATTGGCATGTTGTTGTTACTAATGTGTGCATTAACATTTGCCATGCTTGTCGAAGACGTCACAGCGTTGAGGGGATAGCTTTCATGCGAGTGAGCCCTAATGAGTAGAAGTCCGTTTTTGTTCAATGAATACAATAAAATTTAGAGCTTGCATCAATTAAGGGACGGATCAGGACTTAAGCTCAGGACTTAATCAGGACTTAAGGACTTAATCAGGACTTAAACTCTACTTATTTACCAGCTTTATACTGTTTGAGGATGGCAAGTGCGAGGCTCGTCTGGCATATTTTTTGGAATAACGAAAAACAACTCTTCCAGTGGCCGGATGGTCTAGAGGGTTGGATCGCAGTCCTATTTCGCTGACAGGCTGCGCTGTCACGGGTCCGGGTTCGATTCTCGCCTTTGCCCTGGGTGTACCTCTCTCCCTCTGTCAATAAAATTCTGTCTGTTTCTGTCTTACTTGACGAAGGTTTATGAGCGGGTCTCTGTTCAAGCACAAAAAAAAAAAAAAAAACGGACTATTATATAGGTTCCAACTAACCAACTCTTCCTGAATCTCAAAAAGCCGTGGCATGGAATAGGGAATAACAAAAGCATAGGTAAATAAGCCTGTCCTTTCCTTTTCAGTATATATATCATTCACTGGAGTACCATATCCATTGATTTGCCAACTCCCCGTAATAAATAATTGGACGACATGGCTTCTGTGGAGGTTTCTTCTTCCTTGGTGGTCCTTCGTCGATATATAGTGGCTTTCAAGAGACAATTCATTATATTTATCACTGGCGGCAATTTCGATTTATGCTCGTTTCACAGACAACTGCATCTGTTATTTATGTTGTACTTGCGATACCGGATAATTCAAAGTAGCAATGAGATGGTAAGACAATCTATGCAACAAAGAACAACTTAAATCAATAGGCAGGTAAAATGTTTCATCATATGCTCTGTGAGAAATGTTTCACTATGTTTTTGGAATTCGGTTGAACCATTTTTCAGGTTTTTTTTTCTGAAATCTGGAAAATGGTTCATGTGAATATAACGGGAAAATATTCTACCACACAGCTGCTGAAGCTGTAGGAACAGCCGTTGCACAAAAGTGTATAATCTTAAAACGAACGAGCGATTTTAACTCAGTCTGAGTCAATTTTCACTCCTTTGGGTGTCGAAAATGCACTTCCCCTATAGTAGTGGATTTCTCTCTTTTGTTTTGGTAAACCTCCAACAATCTTAACTACAAACGAGCGATTTTATGGCAATTAGGAGCGATTTAGTGCGATTACGAGCGATTTAGGAGTTAATTTTCACTCCTTTCCAGTGACGAAAATGCACTTTTCTTCTAGGAGTGGATTTCATTCTTTTGTTTTAAGAGTGTAGCACCACGGTATACAGAAATATATATTAAAAACACATGTGAGCGTCTAAAGTGTTTCGCTGATTACAATAAGGTGATTACCCCAGTGTTGACATCTTTATCAATACCCGACATCGCCCAAAATTACGAAGCTCTGTTTCATTGTCTTTCCCACGGAGTAACCACCAAACCGTTCAGAATAACAATCTGAAACAATCACAACCATCTCTTCCTCTTCTTTCTCTAGACTTGGATGCTACTTGAATCACTTTTTGGTAAAAAAGGACTTAAGTTCAGAAAGTTAAAGTTGGGACCTAAGCCCTTTTAACAAAACTTACTTAGTTTTTTTACGACCACATTTATTAGAATTCAAGGGCTGTTCCCATTCATCTGTCGAAAAGCTGCAACTCAAAGAAAGAAAAGTTATGTCGGCAAAAGGCAAAAATGTCCATTCGGGTACTGTAGAAGAAAGTTTATCAAGAATTACAATTTCTTGTCGTCTGCATGAGCTGACTACACGTTTATATCATTTAAAAAGAAAAACTCAAATTTATGTGCGCAAGCTTATCATAATCATTCAGATTTTATGGAAGTCTAAAAATTCTTACCCGAATATTTAGTTTTATTTTTGTCATGTAGTAGATTTTCTATTCTATTAGTGTGCGAAACGGATAGTTTTGTAGACTCTCATCTAAACGTTTTGGCGAATAAATAACCAAGCAATGCACTGTTAAGTAATTGTTTTCTTGAATGCTGATAATTTTTATGTAGTTGGTTAAAATGTTATTACCTAGTTACTCCAAAAATATGTATTTTATACTGTTTCAAATCGCAATTTTTTTTTTTTACAAAATGTGGTTAAAAGGATATAACAAGCATTTATAACACGGAATCCTTTTAATTTAAACTAAAAGTGTTTATAAATAGAATATTTGATAAAATGGTTGTAAACAGGAAACTATTAATTAGAATTATAAGACATTTGACTTGAGTATTTGTAAAGCAGAATTATTTTACTTAACGTAGTATCACAAAAGTATAATGAAACCTTGAGAATCTACAAAAATTAATGAAGATATCTTTGTAGTGGCTAAGCAAAAATATCTATATACCTTGTGGGGCCTACCCCCATGTGAGGGCTACCACTTCTCTTATAACAAAAAAGTGAAATAAACTCCTATAGGAGAAGTGCATTTTCGACACTGGAAAGGAGTGAAAGTTAACTCCTAAAGCGCCTGTTTTCGCCCTATATCGCTCCTAATCGCCTTAAAATCACTCGTTTGTTGTCAAGACTGTTGGAGGTTGGAGCTGGCACGCAACCTCATTGCTGCTTTAGATTATATGGCATAATTAAATAATTGAAGTGCACAACAATACACTGCCACATTTATTGGTGGTATTTTTTTTCTCCTGCACGATTCGTTTATATATATGGTAGCCAGAGTAAGTATTGACACTGCAAAAATTAAACAGTTGCAATTTATTTTATTTCTATAATAAACTGCTCAGTGATTTGATCGTTAATTGTCTTATATTTTGTTTCATTAGATAAATTGAAGCAGAACGCTTATTTTTGCATGGCAAATTCTCTTGCCAGTAGTCGTTAATGAATTAAAATTATAAATATAATTTGCTGCAAACTTGACAATATTTTAAATGTTAACTACAAAAGCATAAAATCATATAAATAGAAATCATCTTTAAAAACTTATTAATATTTTGTTATAAATATTTTAAACTAATAAACGTTTTTGATATCTTCTTCTCCGATTCGTAGATCCTTTGTAACCAATTCCAGCACCGTAAATTCGGATTGACACAAGACTTTAAAACATGCATAACTAAGACATATCTCATTTCAAGAATTACATATGAAAAAATGAATGGCATTTATCGCCGAGTGTCGAAATGCCGCGAATCTGAAACAATTAGCGTGCTTCGAATCGCCATCGCATTCCAGTGAGCAAAGACTGTTCATAAGAATTTATTTAACATTGGTAAACCTTAATGGGGGCGAACACGGTTACCCAAGTGCATGAGCTTTGGCGCAAAAACTTGGCGTATTCCAAGAACAAACAGAAGAAATAGTTGTGATTTGTTTTTGAGAACAAAGACATATTTTATCAAAAAAAATTAAGAGCTCAGTGGAAGAACGTTCTAAGAGGCAAAAAAAAAAAATTGAGATTTTTGTGTCAATGAATTTATTACTAACTTCTTTAACGATAATAAGTTTCCAATTTTTCATAAAAGTTAAGTTTAGTATATTTTTTACGGTTTGCAAATACTTTTTTTAAAGATCTGAGTGCAGAAAAAAAAGCACTTTAAAGTTAATTTGCTGGTTTTTACTTTTTTGTCACGTTCTTCCACTTAGCTCTACAATTGTGTTGATATTAAAAGTCAATCCAAATTTATAATACTACTAATACTTTTCATTAATGATGTATTTCCATTTTGATATGGTATTTTGCCAAATGTGGCGATAGTCGCCATAAAATTGAGCCTTTTCCGCCAATTCATTAATTGATGTTGGACCGTTTTCTCTTTACCATTAGATGCTTCTTACATTCGTTTTGGCCGTCAGTCGTATGACGACGACCTTCGCATTTCTCCTTTAGGTTGCCTGTCACTCACTCAGATAAGACGCTCCTGATTTACGTGGAGGATGCGATTTTTGACAGAAAATCCTACGTTGACGTGTCGTCGTTCTGGAGCTACACACCGGGTAAAGGTTGAGGACATTTCTGCAGTTTATTAGGGATAATAAGATTGTTTGCTGTGTCGGGGGAAGGAATATTTTTACTTACGTGAAGCTACATACACTTAAAACGAACGAGCGATTTTAACTCAGTCTGAGTTAATTTTCACTCCTCCATTCTAGAAAATGCACTTCCCCGAAATGAGTGGATCCATTGTGTGTTAAACCTCCGACAGGATCACTCCAAACGAGTGATTTTAATTCAGTCAGTTAATATTCACTCCTTTTCAGTGTCGAAATGCACTTTTCCTACAAAGTGGATTTCACTCTTTTGTTTTAAGAGTGTACCTTGGAGAGAGAGTAGTTTTGTTGAATTATTTTTAAAAACTGAAATAAATTTGAATTTCAAATTAATCCGCTATTGAAACTTTCTTAACTTTTCGACGAGAAGTTGTAATTCCAACGACCCCTTAATTAGGTAGCTAAGAAGAACAGCGGGCGAATATCAAAATTTCGTAAACTTCTCCAACAATAAAGCGTTGAAACGGCCGAAGCTGTCACAGCATCATTTAATTTGTATTTTAAAAATACAGTTTCAAAGTAAAAAAAAAATCTTGTTTCTTAAAATTAATTCAAAATCAACTTAAAATAACACAACAGTCAAAGTAACAAATAAAGCGGCAAGTCCTATATTTGTTCTGCAAAATAATCTTAACTAGGATACAAACAGACAGCTGCCAACCCCAAAACCGTCTATCTCGGATATCACCCATACAAACAATCAAATAGGGGCCCTCACCAAAGTCCCTTTGTCTCAGAGCTCAACGACGCGTCCTGACATATCTCGGTTGGCTGCAAGAGGGACTTTGGGGCTTGACCGGGCCCGGCGAACTTCAAACGATTTCCCTTTGTGGTGACACCCGATGCCGATTCATGATAGGGACCCTTGACGTAATGAGCCGTATAAAAGGGAGTTAGTTACTCATGGAGGTGGCATGAGATGGATTTGGCGAGGAAAAAGTGAAGCCGCTTGAATGTTGCTAAATGGATTTTATACACCCGTACAGAGAGCGAGGGACTGCTTATGAAGTGAAAGCAAAATTTAAATATTAAGCATCGAGTTTAAAATTTCGTAGAGTGAACGGGAGTTACATAAAGAGGAAAGTTGTTCGTTAGTGAGTAAACAGGAGTTAGAAGATGCAAGATCTGTTTTAATACAAGATTCTAACAATTTCCTTCAAAGAAAAAACTTATATTAATTTTTAGTATACAGTGACCAGACATACTGCACTTCGCAATACTAGTTAAGTTTGTTATTCAACTATCTGGCAATAAAAATTGTACAAATAGTATCAGTTTAATTTTTTAATACAAAAGCAATTTAAATCAAATACAATTTATGAAAATTTAATGATGATTTCATCGACGAGAAGTTAATCACTGAAACAAATTTGGTCAGACTAGTTGAGCAACTTCATTGAATGAATCATAACGCCAAATAATTTACAAAATGATTTGTTTCAGTGCATAAAAGAAGCGATCATGGCGTCACTTGGCAAACTTGATTTCTCATTGTTCTTCTCGCGGCAAAATTCTCTTTCCTATTTCACCTCCACGGAATTACATAAAGAGGAAAGTTGTTCGTCAGTGAGTAAACAGGAGTTAGAAGATACAATCGCAGTTGGTGGTAACCTGCTGTCCCCTTAAGCCATCTTCTTGACAAAAGCTGATATCTGGTTAGCCACACACGATTCATGCATGGATATATAGACATGAGCACTGAGCAAGTACGATTTGTACAAATACGATGTGTACAAACACGATGGTACAAATACGTAAAGAGGTGCAGGTTTTGGCATTATAGCTTACCATACTACTAACTATCGCTAGTTTGGCAAGTTAGTATATGAATATATGCACGCTTTCCTTTACAGCCCGAGGCTTTTTTAATGTCTGTATGCCGATGGGCATAATCCATGTCTTTAGGGGCAACATAAATGCAAAATTATAATTTATTTTTCATGCCTCGATTGGTAAATCAATGTCATGTGGGAAGAGAGCACCAATCGGAGAGCCGATCGGGGGAAGACAGAAATGAAAGCTGGAAGGATATACGTCACCTGAAGCAAATCCATATGGGGGTTCGTTCACTAAATTAATTGCTCTACCTACGGCAACGTTATTTCAACCAGATCCACCCTGTTGGAACTACGAGGCACTAGAAAAACTATCTCCGTGAGATTTCGTGGTCTCATGAGTTAAGACTGCTCTCCCATTAATTTGCTACCTAATGACTCATAAGCGCAGATTATAAATACACTCTGGCACTCACAGGAAGAAATGAGTGCTAAGCACATGAGAAAGCACGCTTCGTTTAGTTCTGAAGAACTTCGGAAACTCAAGACGGGTAATGAATATAGAGATAGACACTAAAAGAGTGTCTTTTTATTTTTATCCGGTTGTGTTCGGTGACACTCCGTTAAAACAACATGCCATGAATGCACTCTTGTCAAATCTCATCAAACTGAAGATAGTTTTTGATGCTTGTTCTAAAGATCAGTCTTGAATTTTTATCGATGATTTAATTGAATCGGTGAGTGCAGAAACCACTTTAGAGGACTCTCTTGGGAATTGCACATCTTGAAAATCGTAATGTTACTCCTATGGAGAATATTCGCAAGTCAATTACCGCCACAATTTTAATAAAATGTTACTAGTTATTTGTATCATTCTAAAGAACAGAAGGGGTAGATTGGATATAAGTTATTTGTTTTGTGAAAATCACATATTTAGTATTTTTAATAATTTTTTTAAGTTAGTAAAAAAAGGAGTACGCATTAAGTTCTAACTTCAAAAAAAAAATAATAATGATAATAATAATAATAATAATAATAATAATAATAATAATAATGCGTGGAAGGATCTTCTTCATAGCATATTTCTACTATTTTTCTCATTTAAGAAACGTATACGCTATTAATATTTCGTCGCTCCATTACTTTTACTTTTAGTATAGTTTGTGTTCATCTCGAACGCATCAATTTAATTTGGTCATTTTATTTCCATTTTTACTTTATATATTTTATTTTGGCAGTTTTATCCACATACAGACCTCCTCCACGTCATCTTGGCCGTTTCATTTCCAGTTCAATGGCGTATACATCATCACGAAAAACAGCACATATAGTCAATTTACTTGAAATTACAGAGGGACTGGGGAGCCCAGTCGGTTAGGCACTCGCCTAGCATCCGGGAGGTCCCAGGTTCGGATCCGGGCATCGCCAAAATAACTGCCGAACTATAAACGGCCCGTGCAGCCAAAAATGTCCGACGAATAATACCCCGTGAAAAGGAGTGCACGTTAAATATCCTTCAAAGTCCTGACGCTGCGTACGTTGTCGCCCTAACAGTTGCGTTGGGTGCCTATTCAGATGTCGGCTCGTCACTTGACTGTGGTTCTAAAATACGACGCCCGTCACCAATAGCCCTTGTGTAGCTCTACGCTCTTAAAAATGAATGCTCAAAAACGACGAAATTTTCCTTAATTTTGACGATTCGTTTACTGGCAAATGCTCCGAGTTTTCGTTTCCTCAAAGTGAGGAAATTTGAATCGTCATTTTTATGGGGATTTGAATGTCGTCTAATCTAAAGAAATATTTTGTCCTTTTTTGAGCATGTTAGTACAACAATGAGATTCAGTTTCCTCAAAATCAAGATACAGAATCGTCAAATCACGATCGTAAAAGTGAAGATTCGCGTTTACTCAAAAGTCACCTGATAGTTTGACGAAACAATAATCAAAATTAACGAAATGAGCTTCGAGGATTCATGAATCGTCAAAAATGAAAGTGTTGCTTCTGAGAGTGTAGTGCGACGATAATTCAAACCTAACCTAACCATGGAAAAAAAGTTTCATCTTTGACTTGGAAGTTCCAAGACTGTTGACTGTTTTTTTGGATTTGTTTTTCCTTTCCGTTGCCGTATCCGTTGAGTAGGATATACAGTGTTTTTCGTCGTGTTTGTGTCGAGAGTGAATAGGGGAGACCGGGGTTAGTTGGCACACTTTTCAATTCACAATTTTTCTAATTTTTTGGTTTGAAGATATTTGAAATGTAAAAAGTTGGTAATGTAGGTAAACATTTTGGCTACAAATCACACATACAATTGAATAAATATATTGTTGCCACTTTGTGTGAAAAATGTTTTTCCTTGTCCAGTCAAACTATGCCAACCTACCCCGGTATCGGGGTTAGTTGGCATAGGTAGTGGGGTAAGTTGGCATAAGTGAGGCAAGCGTTTTTACTCGTCTTTATGTAAGGTGTAATTATAATGAATGTTAATCAGCTTAAAATTAAACATTCCATATGTCCTGGGATATAAATGAATGTTGGTTCATTACTGATTTTAGGAGGTTGAAAAATCTTTGAACATTATGTGGGTTGAAACTGGACGTTCGAGCCAAACTCGTTGCCGCGGGGGTACGTATTGAAAGTTGTGGGTGACGTTTTAGGAAAAAAGAAAACCAGTCAACACCTGCTGATTCTTTTGAGTCCCAACTACTAGGATGTGCAGTGCCATTAGCAACTGCATATTGATATGCCAACTGTCTTGCCTCTTTTGGGCTCAGGCCGAAGTATATGTCACTTGCCTTCACAAGGTATTCAATCAAAGCAAATTCTTGTTCAGGAGTGAACACCTGCCGCACTATCCCATATCCTCCAATACCCTCTGGTACCCTTTAGGCAGAGAGAATTCATTTTTAATTTTGCGATATTACAATACCATGCAAGACTTCTAGCAGAGATCTTAAATTCATCCGCTACTTTTATCAAACTTTTTTTTCAAGTAAGTGTGCCTCAACAACTCTCTTTCGATGATCTGCTGTCATTGTAGCCCTCTCAGTTTTTCGTTTATAGGTACTCATAATCTGAACAAAAAATATTTACATTATCGTAGATAGGTAAGGCAGAAAAAGTGAACTTGCAGTTTCCATTTATTACATAATAATAACTAGATAACCGTTTGCTTGAAATCGAGCTAAAATTTGTATAGTCTTAAATTATGCCATTTTTGAAACTCTGAGTATGACGAATCTACGTAAAAGTATCTAAAGTAAAAGTTATTATCTGTCCAGCCGTTATTGAGTTATGACTGCGAAAATAAAACACCTTCCGCATTTATATATGTATAGATAAAAATAATAATAATTTATTATTATGAAGTAGCCTATACCTAACTAAAATTAGGTCGCTATGAATGTTGGCATACTTATGTCAACTTACCCGTTGTTGCGGGGTTAGTTGGCATACCCAGCCAGCTTATGTCAACTAGCCCCCGAGTCCCTATGCCAACTAACCCCAATCGAGCAAGTAAAATAAACATGGCCACCAAAAAAAATTGTTTATGAACTTCAGCAGAAATGGACTTATAACCTTTTAGCTAGATGCCCAAAGATACTAAAAACTTGTGAATGTTATTCCTGAATGACTGTACTACTGTACAAAACGACAAATGCTGAATAATCAAAATTTTACTTTCTTATATGAAAATCACGTTTTCCATCCTTCCTCTAAAGGCAATGCCTGGATCCAACTGGCGTTCTCATGCAAGTTGGACTTTTAAATGACGATCATGTGACAGGCTCAGTAGCGCTTTTAATAAACAGTGAATTTTTTTAAAGGCACAATGCCAACTAACCCCTTATGCCAACTAACCCCGGTCTCCCCTACTTTTTTTATGTCACGAAAAAAAGACTAGTTGATGTCGTGGGTTGAGTATTATTTTAAGCTTCTTTAAACGTTCTGGGAAACTAAGGAGACGTCTTTTTTCTTCTTCTATGTGACACATGGTTTCTTGTGGTGATGACATTAACTTCGCAACCAGGGCTGGATTTCTAAATAGGCTAAGTAGGCTGCAGCCTAGAGCGGCGAATTTTTTGGGGCAGAGAATTTTAAGACCAATTAAAGCGGCATTCGGTTTAAAAAAATATTATAAAGATACGAATATTACTTTAGGAAATAAAACAATTAATTTACATTAATGCGTAAACCGTAAGTAATATTTCGTTGCAAAAATGGTTCGCTGAGAGGGCAATTTCACCACTCCTCCTGAATTTCGAATCGTAGCCTACAGCGGCAAAACTTTAAATCCGGCCCTGTTAGTAACTGTTAAAATTTTGGTTCAATGTTTTACCAAATATTGATTCCATTTAGCTGTAACCAGCATTCAATTCTACATTTCACCATTTAATGGGTCTACACTAACATTTGATACTACATTTCATTTATACGTTCTACACCAATATTTGGGGAAAGATAAGGCCGAATTTAGCTTTTTGTTACTCCATTTTGTGGTGAAAGTTTGAACCATATTTCGCATTCTTGTTTCTCTGATATTTGGTAAATGGTACGGTTTTACTTTGTTACTACATTCTGTTTTTGTTTATTGAGCTGCATTTTACCGGATTTAAAAGGCGTATCTAAAAATGAAGATTGTATCCGCAAAATAATAGACTTTCTTCCTCTAAACTGTTTCAACACGGTTTATTATATTTCTAGTTGCAAAATTCATGATTTATTATATTTCTAGTAATAAAATAAGGTAACAAAAAAAGTAATATTTGATATAACCTTTTAATACCAATAAATAAGGAATGTAGTACCAAAAGTAGCACAAAAATAAAAGATTAAAGCGGATTATCAAAACTGTGTCACTGTTTACTATATTTCTAGTAACAAACTAAAAAAAAATCTTTTCCTAATAGGGCGACTTGTTGCACGCTTTAGCACGAATGGCATCAGCATTCCGTTGTTGTGTCATAAAAATATTGGTCGTGCGGCAACCTGTCAAGTTGAAGAATTGAAACAAATTATGTTGTATCACCAATAAATGGTGAAGTGTAGTATAAAATGTTGGTTAGAGCTAAATAGGAGTCAATATTCGGTGAAACGTCAAATCGAAATCTTAACAGAGTGCGTTGCGATTAAATGCCATCACCACAAAGAGGACAATATAACCTTTCACCAAAAGTTTGTATAGCACCAATACTATAGGTAAAACGCAGAACTAAACGTTGGCGTATCACCAATAAATGGTGAAATGTAGTATCAAATGTTGGTGAAGCACCATTAAATGATGAAATGTAATTATATGTGAAGCAAAAATAAATGCTTGAACACCCTAAGCTAACTCTACCACGATTTATTACATTTCCAGTAACAAACTAAAAAAAAATCCTCTCCTAATAGGGCGACTTGTTGCACGAATAGCATCAGCATTCCGTTGTTGTGTCATAAAAATGTTGGTCGTGCGACCACCTGTCAAGTCAAAGAATTGAAACAAATTATGTTGTATCACCAACAAATGGTGAAATGTATTACCAAATGTTGGTGAAGCACCAATAAATGGGGAAATGTAGTATCAAATGTTGGTGATGCACCATTAAATGATGAAATGTAATATCAAATGTTAGTGAGAGACCAATAAATGCTTGAACACCCTAGTATAACTCTACCACGGTTTATTACATTTCCAGTAACAAACTAAAAAAAAATCCTCTCCTAATAGGGCGACTTGTTGCACGAATAGCATCAGCATTCCGTTGTTGTGTCATAAAAATGTTGGTCGTGCGACCACCTGTCAAGTCAAAGAATTGAAACAAATTATGTTGTATCACCAACAAATGGTGAAATGTATTACCAAATGTTGGTGAAGCACCAATAAATGGGGAAATGTAGTATCAAATGTTGGTGATGCACCATTAAATGATGAAATGTAATATCAAATGTTAGTGAGAGACCAATAAATGCTTGAACACCCTAGTATAACTCTACCACGGTTTATTACATTTCCAGTAACAAACTAAAAAAAATTCCTCTCCTAATAGGGCGACTTGTTGCACGAATAGCATCAGCATTCCGTTGTTGTGTCATAAAAATGTTGGTCGTGCGACCACCTGTCAAGTCAAAGAATTGAAACAAATTATGTTGTATCACCAACAAATGGTGAAATGTATTACCAAATGTTGGTGAAGCACCAATAAATGGGGAAATGTAGTATCAAATGTTGGTGATGCACCATTAAATGATGAAATGTAATATCAAATGTTAGTGAGAGACCAATAAATGCTTGAACACCCTAGTATAACTCTACCACGGTTTATTACATTTCCAGTAACAAACTAAAAAAAATTCCTCTCCTAATAGGGCGACTTGTTGCACGAATAGCATCAGCATTCCGTTGTTGTGTCATAAAAATGTTGGTCGTGCGACCACCTGTCAAGTCGAAGAAGGGCATTCGCGGCGCGCCGGGAGTGGCGGCAAATATTTGAGAAATGCTCATTCTTGCCGCGCCACTCATGCATCACTCACCGAGGGTGGGAATGGGTTACTTTGGGGAGAACAGTTGTGGCAGTTTTCTGTTTCTTATTTAGTATATGGAGGATTCAGAATTTTAGTGAAACGTGTCCAATAAAAGATTCTTTGTGCTACAGAACAAAATTACCTCTTAATATTTTTTTTAATTGGTGCTGCCCAGTGGATATTAGGACTTTTTCATTATTGCACGAAAATTCTACATAATCAGTGAATGCAATTGTGATGCTAACTTCAAAATGACAAAATGTGGACTTCGATCAGTTACGTTCAAAAACCTCTATATATGGGGGTTGAGAGCACTATTGGTAAGGCTCCTTAAAAGAGGTATCATTTTCTGGTATGGGCATCTCCAAACTGCCAATCTGTAAACAGTCTGTGGGCCAAAAAGTCACACGAATGTAGATGGAATGTAAGTTATATATGCTCCAAAGTCCCGACGCCGAGTACGATGCCGTCCTTAAAAGTTACGTTGGGTGCCCACTCAGGTGTTGAGCCATTTGATTGATGAATTGGGACTATAAAACCCATTTTTCAAAACCTCAATTCTTAAAAGTTACACTTTTTACAGTGCATACATACCCTGTTAATTCCTGTGAGCTGAAATCTTAGCACTTAGTTTTCTAAGCTTAGTTTAGTAATAGGTATTTGGTGAAAAGTATTTAGGATTGGAAGACGATACACATTTGGATTTGATTCTAATAAGCGTGCAAAAGTATTTTCATCATTACATAGAAATGATACAAATATCACGTAACTTTTGTTTATCGAAATCATTCCAGAAGATTTATATTAAACAATTATTGTTAAAAAAAATTTAAATATGAAATCCAGAAAAATTTTAAATTTTTTTTTGTGGAAATTAGAGAAATTAGATGAAAATTAACCTATCTATTTTTTCCTGCTCATCCCCACATCACTCTTTCATTGCCAAATGCAGCCTCATCCCGATTAACGGTAATAATCCGTTTTGGATGGAGTGTCTGGAGCGCATACCTAGCACACCCGTTCATTGGATGGTATTCTGAAAGGGGAGGAGTGAAGGGCCGGACTTGACACGCCTATCTTGGCGATGGTGTTGATCGATGGAATGGGGGTTGGGTTGCTTGAGCTGGCGATGTTATCGCTAACTTGGCAGATATAGAGGAGGAGTTGTAGAATTTTTTTGTGCGATTTTAAAAATGAATTTGTTATGAATTTGAATTATTAAGAATAGTTATTTTTGTGTTGACTGTTTAACATTTTAATTTATTTTTGGAAACCTAATAACAAGAGCCTAGGAACCTAGTCATTATAAAATTATTATTTTTTTGCTTTTGCGTAACTTAATAAGAAAAAAGTAGATATACTGATGACTGACAATACAACCGTATAACTCCTTTGCTCCCACACTCATAATAAAACAAGGACTAGCATGGAATTTTTTTTTTTATTTTTCTCTATGAATTTAAACAAGTAGGTTTGTGCAGAAGCTGTCACTTACTTAAACTGCTTCCACACAACATTTGTGTTCAAAGGGAAACACACTAGTTGTTATACACATGTTTGAACTTCGAAGAAATAAAGGTGTAATTTTTGTTTGCTGTAAAAAATTGAAGCTAAACTTATCAGAATATCATATACCTAACGTTATTTAGTAAATAATTATGCCACAAAGTTCTCTTCATCTAAACATCTATTCATTCAAATAAACATCTGTAAGTCGCCATAATTTTCCATTTTTATTAATTTTCTTACAGAAATTGGTTGTTTTGTTTTCTTTGACGAAGTGTTGAAACAAGCTCATTTGTTTTTTATGACGTCACGCATACCGAACTGCGATTTTTTTTTTGATAAAGTGTTGAAACAAGTCCATTCATATTATCTATTGTTTATTGAATTTATGTTAAAATTGATAAGAGTAAATATTAAAATTGATGCTTTAAAAATAAAAAGCAAAATTTTACATGTTTTTTATGCAAAGTCAGAATTCTCTGCGCATCTTTATTCATACTAATAAAATAAACCATACATACAACTCTTTTGTGATATATACTATGACATCATTCCAAACTTATTTATATCATCAAGTACACTCTTAAAACAAACACTCCTAATTTAACTAAGTCTGAGTGGATTTCACTCCTCCAGACTGGAAAATGCACTTCTCCTTTTGGAGTGGATCCTTTGTGTGTTAAACCTCCGACAGGATCACTCCAAACGAGTGATTTTAACTCAGTCTGAGTAAATATGTATGCCTTTACGGTGTCGAAAATGCACTTCTCCAACTGGAGTGGATTTCACTCTTTTGTTTTAAGAGTGTATATAAATATTTCTGTAAAAGTTTTGTTTTAAATTAGGTTTATCGTGCTTTTGACGAAATGGCGCAGTTGGAAATATTAAATAAAAATGCAATTTACACGTTATTTCAATGTAGACCTGATTTTTAGTTATTTAAATTTGAAATATACTTCTAATTTAAATTTCTTATTGAAATTAAGGACAAAACGTGGCGTAATTTTTTGCTTCAATATGGCGTATCTTACTTGTTTTTGAGGCTTGTGGTACGTTCTTTTAACTCGGGTGATGGACGGATCGGAAATACATGAGGAGCTCTGATGTATTTCCTTACAATTTAAATTTTCAAATTTTTCTATATTAATTAGAGTTTTTATTTACAATGTTTGTTACTTACTACATTGTAAAACTTTTTGTAATTTTACATAAATAAGGAGATTATTCCGTAAAATCGGTGAAGGTATGTCCGCTCTCTAGTTTTACAGAGTAAAGTTGCACTTAATTTAAGGAGTAACGTGGAATCGTAAAATAATAGCTAACGTCTCCGCTTGTGTAAAGTAACTCCATAAAACTGGAGGGATCTAGATATAAGAACGGGATAACTTAAGCATCAATATTTGGTTTTGAAGAAAAATAAAAATTACTCATTGAAGAATGGAGAAAAAAGATATCAAGAAGAGGATCAGACATCTGAAATATACTACACTCTTAAAACGAACGAGCGATTTTAACCAAGTCTGATTGATTTTCACTCCTCCTGTCTGGAAAATGCACTTCTCCTTTTGGAGTGGATCCTTTGTGTGTTAAACCTCCGACAGGATCACTCCAAACGAGGGATTTTAACTCAGTCTGAGTTAATATTCACTCCTTTCCAGTGTCGAAAATGCACTTCTCCAACTGGAGAGGAATTCACTCTTTTGTTTTAAGAGTGTATGTCGAAATGGAAAAAAGAACGATATCGTTTACATGTCCAAAAGATTTCTAAAATATGCCTGCCTGAGTAATATCAAAATGATATGCAATATCATTTGCCGCTACAATATTACTTTTTACATCAAAGTTACCCCAAGTCCCTTTTTACAACAACAATCCCCCTTCACTGCGGACATTTGGCGCGCGCCAAAACCATCTTTAACAGGCAACCCTTCAAAATCGCGGTTCGCGAGGGGCAGGCCCGAATTCGCCGGTGTGTGTGTGTTTTGAGCACGGGGTGCCGAGCGCGGACCATGAGTTGCGCCGAGGTCATGTATCAGCCGTACTCGCCGTACTTTCCGTACCAGCGGCCGGCCGCGAGCGCCGACTACAGGGTGAGTACGGTTTTTGTATAGCCTTGACTGTATATTGATATTTTTTTATTAATTTTAGTTTACACACTAATGTTGATAACGTAAAAAGTGGAAGGTGTTATAATCGTTCAGTTCGTCTGTCACCCACTTTCATACCGAAAAAAAAAATGCTACTGACAAGTATGAAAAGTCAAAACAATATTTAGAGCTTTGAAATTCGAAAACATTGAAAATCTCAGAAAAAATTGAATTCGAAGTACTTCAATTATAAAAAAAAAACAGCAAAAAAGCATAAGAAACCCTTTTTTACTCGAATTAAGTCATCATAGCCATTCACAACAATCGATTAATAAACTTTATTTCTTTTAAATATTAAATTAAAAGAAATTTATTTTTGGGACATAAGTCTGTTTGAAATGACGTCGTATATATTTCATATTGATTGTTTAAGTTGACGTCATATTGATTGTTTAATGATATGAATTTTTTTGCTTCGATTTAAAAGAGAAGAATATTATATATAACTTCTTTGACCATAAATTAATTTAGCAAACAATAAGAAATAATTATTGAATTTTCGAAATACCATAACTGAAGTAACCAAATTTATCGTGCAAATGTTTAATATAGAATGACTACTAAACCACTCTCAATGGATCTCACATACCCACAATATGTTCAGGGACTGTGATTGTTTCCAATGGGCCACGTGCCCGAAAATTGCAGGGCAAATCCAATTTCATCCATAATATTTATACCCAAAACAACTGTTTCCAATATTTAAATATAAAACATGCAAAATTACATATTTTAAGAAAAAGATGAACTCGGAATTTATGAATTTATAAAAACACATAATCAACTTGTAGGAGATTACGTATGTATTCTAAGATGCTATCATTCTAAACTGTACACTGAAAAGTAAAAACTAAACACGGATATTTTATAATATGTAGTGTTCCGCCAAATTCTTAGCGATTAAGTTGACAAGCAACCTTATATGATTTTCAATTAAAAGTGATGAGTTATAGCATATTGCTGTATTCTATAACTTAACAATGTGCAATATTTTAAGCCGTGGACTTTACCAAACGCGAGTTCTGGTTCACAAATTAACGACGACTGTGTGCATACCATTAACACCTTCTTTTCGAAGGTTTTTTTTAAATTCGTTTCACGCATAATTTAATTTGCCCTTCATATATGGTTAAAGATTATTTCTTTATTTGTATTAAATTTTATTTATTTATAGATAAATTTAAGCAGAAGGTTTATTTTTGATTAGTCTAGTTTTTGCCCATCATCGTTAATGGGTAAATGATAGCTACCTGAAATAATTCTTCAAACCTGTCATGATTCACAGAATTATCTTTAAAATAGAAAATGAAGCATTCAGTTTTGTTTTCTAACTTATGTATAATTGTGAGCTACTGTATTAAAAAACTTGAAATTAAAAATTGCAGTTTGTTTTCTTACATTACAGAATTATGCTTACTTAATCTAAGAAAACTTGTGCTTATCTTTCAATGTGTAATATACATTTCTTAAAACGCGTAATAAGAAATTTCTCTTTAAACTTGTTTTTTATTATTTCCATCGTTAAAAATTTAGCAAAGTTTGAAGTTTTTCTCTATTGTATATAATTAACTTTTTCTTAAAGTTTACCTAAAAATATCACATTTATAAGATGTGTCTCAAAGCATATAATAGCATTAAAAACATTATGACCACTAATATAAATTGTTATTATGTATTATTTTTAAAAAAATGTACTTCATAGTATTATAAGGGAAACCAGGAATACAGCATTGGAAATATCACCTTCAAAGCACAACTAAACAAAATGAATTTTTAAAACCATTTTTTAAAGTGAAAGCAATGGAAAACCTCTCTGAAATTAATAATTAGTATTGAAAAAAATAATAATTAGTATTGAACGGTCAATATTTATTAATTAATACTTAAATGTAAATGAAAAATTACGTATGCTTAAAAAAAAAAAATAGAACGCCTTTCTCTTCTTTCTAAACAAATTCGAACAATCAAATAATTTCATTGTGACACATACTACGTTAGTTTTTCAAACTAATTTATATCACAAAAATAAATTTCCTTAAGAGGACTCCCTTTAGAATTTCACATCTTGAAAATCGTAATGTTATTCCTATGGAGAATATTCGCAAGGCAATTGCCGCCACAATTTTATTAAAAGGTTACTAGTTTCTTGTATCATTTTAAAGAACGAAAGGAACTAAAAGGATAAAACTAATTTGTTTTGTGAAAACCATATATTTAGTATTTTTAATAATTTTTTAAAATTAGAACTTAATGCTTACTCAATTTTTTACTAACTTCGAAAAATTATTAAAAATACTAAATATGTGATTTTTACAAAACAAATTAGTTTTATCCTTTTAGTTCTCTTCGTTACTTGCAGTGATACAAGAAACTAATAACCTTTTAATGAAATTGTGGCGGTAATTGACTTGCGAATGTTTTCCATAGGAGTAACATTATGATTATCAAGATGTGGAATTCCAAAGAGAGTCCTCTTAACATTTTTATTTAATTAATAATAAAATTTCTCGTGCAATTTTAGTGAGCGGAAACGGAGTTTTTGTTATATAAAATTTTTTCTTTTGCTCTTTAAATAAGTATTACATTTTGTAGTTTGTTCAAAAAATTGAGGTACTTTGAATTCAAAGATTTTTTTCCTGCGATTTTCAATGTCTTCTAGTTTAGATGTTGTGACTTTTTTCGACGTATCACACTTGTCTGTAGCATTTGTAGATTGGTCTATGGCAGGGGCTGACGGACGGACATTGCTTTTATAAAAGCTTCCAAATTTTACCTTCTAAATAGTCTGGAAGTTAAAACTTGCTTTGCTAAGATAGAATATAAGGATCTATATTACTTTTTTTGTGGCTACCTTAACTACTAATGTGTAGCTATTCTCGAAAGGGTTTTAGATCTACCAAACTTATTGGCTACAGTATAACATATATAGTACACCCATCCATTGACCTTTTCTGTAACCTTTTTCAAAATATCTTATAGAAGAGCCACTTTGTGTTTTATACCCCCATTATTTATATATTTTTAAGAGAAACTTTAATAACATAAAAGCACAATAAAACAAAAGCAAAACTCAATGAAACCTGCTAAATGCATTTGAATAGTTAATTTTAAGCTTGGGTCAAGTCGCCCTAAACATTAATTTTGGGTGAAGTAACCCTAGTAGCATTTTTTACTGCAACCCTAAAGATAAAGCCATTTAAAAAGATGAATATTGTCACCATTATATATGATTTTGTGTCTAAAAACGTAGACAAAAAAAATGATTAACTAAGAATTTAAACAAAAAATTTAACTTCAGAGTTTATACTGCTTTAAAAAAAGTACTTGTTTAGTATAAAATGTATCTTATCTAATATTTTTAAAACGTTCTTAATGCTTTGATTGTTATTTTCACCACTTGATTACTAAAACTTACATAAACATTACTACTTACTTACATAAAGTAAGCCCTTTTTCACTTCCGATTTTCAATAATTATTTTAATCATAAGAAAAATGACTTGGGTCAAGTTTCCTTATTGGAGGGAAATTGTTATTTGTTCGTTGTAGTTCGTTATTTGTTCCCATATAGAATACATCAAGTTAGAAAAAGTTACTGAATTTACATTAACCTTGTTCCAAATATCATGATCAATTTAATGTAGGTATAATTTGAATTCAGTAAAAAAAGTCGAAATTCTGTTTTTTCGGAGAGAATTAACTTTATTAGTGAATGTTAAGACTATTAAAAAATATCTTTTCAAAAATATTAAACTTAACCTCAGGTAATAAAACTTAGTAAAGCATAAAGTTTAATAATAAGTTATCATATCCAAATGCATTTACCATACATTCTTTTAGCTATTTATGATATTTATTGACCTTTAAACGTCATGTATCCCATTGTTCCCAATCCTTTTCTAAATTTTTGATATCCTGTTTCCTTCAAAGCTGATAAAAAATACACAAGCAAAAAGAAAAAGTTGGAGAATTATCCAAAGTTGCCCCTACATAATAAAATAATTTAAGTGTATCATAAACAACGGGTCATGAATATCGGATCATTTTTTCAAATTCAGAGTCATCCAAAAATGATGCTCAAGCGAGAATCATTATTTTTGAATCACCTTGTACTTTATCAAAATAAGTATACAATCGATATCAAAAGGAATTTTGGATTAAATGCATATTGGATATTCGACAACGTATAGTATTTTTACCTTCCTTACACTGCATTTGATAGTAGTAGTAGTAATGATAATAATAACAGAGAAATAAAAATTATTTTCCGATGAGCTCATGGTCACTCTCACTGAAGTAAAGTTTTCTGTACATATCGTTTTTCCTTGGTTAGACTCTTAAAGCAAAATAACAAACATTAAGGGTTCAAAGGGTATGGGTTAGTATGAGTAAGGGTAAAACGGAGATATATAGGGTAGATATATTTTGTATAGATGTTACTCGACATTTAATATATAGATACAAGTGCTATTATTTAGATACTTATGGAAGACCGGAGCCACCATTGACGTCCATGCTAAATGGTCATTTTTATGTACCTTTTTCTCAGGAACTATATTTGTTGGATTAATTTGAAAACTCACACAATTAAAGTTAAAACACTTTTACACATTGTCTCATATGCTTTTAGAAATAAACATAATAATTTTTAATTTATGAATTTTCGAAAAGTTGTTTTCATAAAAAATCAGCAAAATTATTATTTTATTAAAAGTAATAAATATTTCTTTTAAAGCATATGAAAAAGTGTAAAAAGTGTAAAATTTTTCACAAACACATCTAATGTGTTTGTGAAAAAAAATCTAAGCAAGTTATTTAGTAATTACTGAGAAAAAGGTACATTTATCCTAAAATATGCATTTTGAGAAAAAGGCGTTTCAAGTATAATTTTTAGTAGTCTTTTATACAGAAAGTATTAAAAAAAATAATTGAAAATACTTCTAATGGATACATTGCCTACCAAATTATACCATTTTGTAGGTAACGTTAGAAATATTATTCCACTCTAAAAGTCTCAAAATGTGTTTTTTGGATGATAATTGGAAACCGCTAACGGATATTGCAAAACTAATGTCATTTGTCGATATAATACTTACTACATTAACTTAGTCTAAATATATTAATTCAAATGATAATATCTAAAGATTAAATTAAGAAAGTCAAGACAAATGTAAACAATGTGTAAATATACCCAAAAGTGCATATATCAGTACTTTGCCGTAGGGCTACGGAGCCCATAGTGCTCGCCTAGCATGAGAAAGGTCCAAGGTTTGGGTCCGGGCATCGCCAACAATAACTGCCGACCTATAAACAGCCCGTCAACCAAAAATGTCCAACAAATAATATCCCGGGTAAGGGAGTGCGTTAAATATCCTTCAAAGTCCTAACGTTGCGTACGATGTCACCCTTAACGGTTGCGTTGGGTGCCTATTCAGGTGTCGGCTCGTCACTTGACTGTGGTTCTAAAATACGAAGCCTGTCGCCAATAGCCCTCGTGTAGATCTAATGCAACGATAATTCAAATCTTACCTTACCGCTTTGCAGTTAATATGCTAAGGTTTTACCAAAATGGATATTTGATGCATAAAATGGATTCGGATATAACTTATATATACATTTTTATTGTTGCACTTTGCTGTTTCGCTGTTTGTTTGTAAACAAACGCTTCTTTTTGTACGAAGTAAAACCAATCTAAATATTTTTTTATTCGGTTATTTTAGACTTTAGATGTCTGTTTGAGCAACTAAATCACATGGTATTGACCTACTAAATATGCAAAGCAGTATAACAAACAGAATAAAATACATAGTTTTTAAAACGGAGTTTTAAACTGTTTATAAATTTTAATTGATTTTTTTCCGAAACTTTATAAGTCACTATAATTGAGTTTTTTTAGGTTAATCCATTTATCCTATGTTAACACACATTCTGTGAAAAAATGCTGTTATAAGTCCAATACTGTATCTTTTGTATATCAATATACTGTATATTCATTATATTCAAGTTTTATTTGGCCTAAAATAGTTTTAGAGATAAATAAACAAAATTTCTGATGCAAAATATGAGTTTAAAATATTTTCCATGTAGTCTAAACACAATTGTTTTTACTTTATCATAAACGCCATAAGTTCAGCTTTAAAATTTAGTTTAAATATTAACTAATGCTTTTTTATGCTCTTTCAAATTTTAATAACGCATACCAAACAACAGAGTGTTGTAAATTTTTTAGTTTAGTAATTGTGATGTAAAGTTGCTGTTAAAAGGTACATTTTAATTCCTTGAAGACTGGTTTGCAAACTTCAGAAGTATCTGAAAAAAAAAAAAGATAAATTTTTCTCGATGGTCTTCTAAGTGCAGATACTAAGTACTTATCTATTTTTTTCTGGGTCGTATTTTATCAACTTCTTGATAGCTTTATAGAATGCATATCTTTTCTATAGAAAGATAATTCATAGTGTCTACTTTTAAGAAAAATCAAAAGAACAAGAATTAATTATGGATAGGGAACTAAATAATGTGCTTTCATTTATTGATTTGTGCTTTTACTAAATTTGGTTTATAGCTTAATTCTTGTATAATTACAGAAACATTACTTGTGTGGGATACATAAAATAGTCCTGTAAATCCATATGATATAAACATGTAATGTTAACTAAAATATATTATGTGTTTTTACAGCACTATTTTTATAATTATTTACTAGAAATTTTCTAGGAAAAGTTTTTTACAAATTTTTTTTGTAATGGTTACAGATTTTTTTTCACAGTGTATGACAATGTGAACACATCTGTCATTATATGTAAATTCTACAAAAAAAAGGAGGGGACTTTATATTGCATTGCTTTGGGTCTTTTGGGGGTCCAAATAAAAAGTGGTACAAAAGCCAATTAAATAAACAGTACTTTTACCAGTTTATTAACACAAAAAATGTCCAGTCAATAAACATGTTGGATTTTAATTAATGACCAGGACAACCAATCAGATGTCAGATAGCTTCCTACTAGATGAGAGGAAGTCAGTGTTGCCAATCCATCCAGTGGAATGATTTATAATACTTACTTTTTAAATGTATTTACCAACTGTTCATTTACTGGGGTCTGTTCATTCACTGGTCAGTCTACCATACGTCTTTTTGATTTCGAAAATTCGTAAAATAAGGGACACCTTAATGTAGATACATATTGATTTTTGAAAACAATAAAATAATAAGGTGTTTTATAATTTATTTTTTGATTCATGTAATCCATAAAGAGTTTTAAATTCTCTACCGTGTTACAGGAACACAGATATATTTTTTAAAAAATGGATAAATAAATTTCGATTTATTTTAACCATATATGAGGATTCGACATTGCCTCTAAAAAATAGCGCTGTATATTTTTGGAATCTATGCTTTGGTAAATAAAATCATGGGTGCGTTAAAAAAAATTTAATATTAAAGGATCTTTTAGTAACTATAATGATTAGGAACGAATAATCTTTTTTTAAAAGAAATATTCATGTATATACTGAAAGCAAACATTCTATGCAAAAATTTTTGCCAGTGAGAAAAAGTAAAAAAAAAAAAAAAAATAGAAAAAAAGTTGATTCCTCAAAAATTAGCCATACTATGCAATACTAAATTTCAATTATTTAATTTTAAAACATTTTAGTTAACATTTATGTATATGTAGTTGCATTAAGTGTGGCAATCCCAGAAAAAAATTCAAAAAACTTCTCAAGGCTAAATAATAAAAACAAACCAAAGACAAACGAACCAGAAAATTAATTTTAAAAACGCTAGATTACCGTTAGTAAAAATAGTAGTAGAAACGTCATTGAAGGAATTAATTGATGGATAGCTTATTTTTTCAAACCTCATTTGTTTTTCAGACAAAAATTGCATTTGAAATAGATTGTTTGCTCTGGTTTTGGCCATCAGAATTTCGATATTCTTCTAATTTGGGATTGTTTTTGAATTTTTTTTTCAAAAAGGGCAATATAAACTCAGTGACCAAGTCAAATCGATAACTAGTCATACCAACACGACAGTTTATTATCACCAATTGATATCGACTCGCCGTTACAATGTCATACGGTATCAGAAATGTATCGGAATGATATCATTAGATCTTTAGTGTTGTTGTATTAGGGATATTTCGATCTAGAAACGTTTGCTTTTGAGAGTAAGTTTGTTCAAAAATAATAATTGAAGATTTTATTTAAAATATTTGGTGCCATTACCTAGAACAAAAAAACTGTCAAATAAAACTCCTCAAAATACTAATTTTTTATCATCATGTCCCAGTTTATATATTTAATTAGAAAAGAGAAAATTTTTCACTCTGTTACCACTCTTTAAATATTTTATGTATAATTGTAAAAATTAAGGAAAAACATTCTACTTTTTGTAGCAAGTAGTAACAGTCTATCGAAACTGCTCAATCGTCTTTTTTTAAAACATGGTTGAGGTGCATCAAACACTTAATTTCAATATGTAATTTTTCATAGCGATTTCTTTTGATTTCGTTTTCTCTTATTGTTCGTTTCGTCGTCTTTGCTCTCTTATTGATCTTTTTAAGTTGCGCAATTTATTAAATGACAGAAATACTCAATATTAAATATAGTAAATAATAAATATAGGCGGTTTTTACCGTATACTGAGAGTGAAACCAAAACAATCAATGAAATCGCGGAAGAAAGGAATGAAATGTGTCAACATAAGGTAAGAATGATCCAACAAAACCCCAAATCATATGGCACGTTAAATTCAAAACTTACCCTAAATAGAGATAATACACCATTCATGATCCCACCCTTCCTTAATTATTGTCACACATTACTCAAATTTCAATGTTGAAAAATATTATGATTTCATTTCACAATCAGTAACAAAGGGGACGAAATTAAGAATGACCCAACAGAGCCCCAAAACACACAGTTAAAAATTTTGGTGCAAGATTGCACTGGTATCATAGAAATTGCAGTTGCTACCACTTTTTGGAACCTGGATTTACCACTGTTGCAGTATATCAAAGATATAGCGTTACCATACATTGTCAAATCCACTCTCCAAATCGTGATGATGGCTACAAAGTTTCTGGATTCCTGCGCAACCTTGTACCAAACTTTTTGACAGTGCATATGACACGCTAACTTCTAACCTACTTCCCCTAAATAGAGATAATACACCATTCAAGATCCTATTCTCCCCTAATTATTGCCGCACAGAAATGTCAAACAGGGGACCTCATGTAACCGATACTTATATAACGTACCAACAGCTGCTACCAGGAGGGCCGCTAAATACCGCCCGATGTCTATCAGTGAGAAAGGCGGTCTTGTTGGCCGGTTGAGGCGGTGATGAGCCGTGAATACCGGCTTTTGCTGGATAAGTATCGGGTGTTTGGGGACGGTTTCTGGTGGAAATATTGACTTCTGTGTTGATGTTGAATGAAGATTAAAGAGCTTTATCGTAGGATGATATAACTTTTTGGAAATGAAGCTCAATGTTATTTAAATTGATATTGCACTCTCAAGTGTTATTTAAATTGATATTACACTCTCAGAAATAACACTTTCATTTTTGACGATTCATGAATCATCAAGCCCCATTTCGTTAATTTTGAAGATTGTTTCGCCAAAATATCACGTGACTTTTGAGTAAATGCGAATCATCACTTTTAGATTTGACGATTCTGTATCTTGATTTTGAGGAAACTGAATCTCATTGTTGTACTCACATGCTCAAAAATGACGAAATATTTCTTTAGATTAGACGACATTCAAATCCTCATAAAAATGACGATTCAAATTTCCTCACTTTGAGGAAACGAAAACTCGGAGCATTTGCCTGTAACGGAATTGTCAAAATTAAGGAAAATTTCGTCGTTGTTTAGCATTTATTTTTTAGAGTGTAGTTAACAGCATATATGATGGTTTGATGTTTGATAATAGATGAAGATGTAAAAAGGGCCTTATCATCAGTCATCAGGATGCAGGGTGGTAATCTGTACCATGATTGTAAAAAATTGTCCATCTTTATGAGAATATATAACAGTTCCTCATAAAATGTTGTTAACGTGTGTGATTGTTAGTTTTAAGTTAAAATCGCCAAAAAAACTATTGTATTTCTAGAAATGCCAAAAAACATTTTTATTGGAAAGGAAATCACACAACGCTTAAGGCACTTTCTAGGACTTTCCGGGACTTCGCAAAGATTGGTAAACGCAAACAATTTTAAGGAACCAGTAAGTCGAGAGTGGTGCCAAATTCAATCGCAAAACATGCTACAACATACAAATATATTTCTATTTTCAACTTCACATATTAGTTTGCTTTCATGTCCAAACACCGACGACTTACATTCAAATTCACACAAAAACTCAATATCGGTATGTTTTGTGAAAAGTTATTTTAAAACAAAGCATGCATCAAAGTTGCACCAGTTCACGGTAGTTAAAAGAAGATGCCGATGACTACGATGGCAAAGCGGCGATGTCTATCTTTGAGGAGGTCACAAGAGGTCAAAAGGCATTGATGAGCCGTGAAACGCTCAGCAAGAAGAACGAGTGGTATCAGGGACTACTTCGGCTTAGGATTAGTAGACACTGTATTAAATAAAGAGCCGGGTTGCACCCAAACTTGGAGTCATTTGGTGACAAGAAAAATGACGCACATTCTCGTCGAACTTCATTGAAAGTTTAAAACTTCAAAATTTCAAACACTTCAAATTTTTAAAAAATCTCACTCAACTTTTTTCAAACTTTTAAGAACTTCAAACTCAACATTTTCCAATTTGCAAGAAACTTCATATTTCTAAAATATAATAAATCATATTTTTAAAAGCTTAACACTCTTAAAACAAAAGAGTGAAATCCACTCCTACAAGATAAGTGCATTTTCGACACTGGAAAGAAGGGGAAAATTAACTCAGACTGAGTTAAAATCTTTCGTTTGGAGTGATCCTGTCGGAGATTTAACATAACTAAAGCTTTTTTTAGAGTTTCAGGCTTTATTTTCAGAAACATAAGTGAACTCATTTAAAATACATTCTTTCGTACAATTTCATACAATAAATAGTTGTAAATAGTATTTTATTTGAATTAACAAACATGGAAACACGCACACATGGTAACAGCGTGACACGCAGTTATGAAGGGTACACTCTTAAAACAAAAGAATGAAAGCCACTCCAGTTTGAGAAGTGCATTTTCGACACCCTCAAGGCATGCATATTTTCTCAGACTGAGTTAAAATCACTCGTTTGGAGTGATCCTGTCGGAGGTTTAACACACAAAGGATCCACTCCAAAAGGAGAAGTGCATTTTCCAGTCTGGAGGAGTGAAATCCACTCAGACTGAGGTAAATTGGGAGTGTTTGTTTTAAGAGTGTATTCGCAAATGGACACTAAGTTTGGAAGATCGATTACGGGCAGGTAAAAAACCAAGAAGCACGTAGTTGAGGGAGAAGTAAAAAAAAGTATCGTGGTGCTGTCTTGTTCAAATGGAAGTTGGCATTTCCAGGAATATTACTAGTTCTATGTGAGAGTGCTTCTAAATTTTTATTGAAAGTTACTGATATATTCTTGAAACAATTCTGGTGGCTCAGCAGCCCAAAATTTTCCAGTACCATTCCTGAATGTTTAATTATAAAGTTCTTGTAAATAACTGATTCAGGATTGATATTCAGTATAATCAACCGTCTTCTTTTACAGAAATTTGTCAAACCTCACACAGAAGCCAGCTGCAGTTCCGCCTCCAGCCTTCTTGACCCCTCTGGGCCTTCGCCTTCTCCGGCCAAGGCGGAGGCTTCAGCCTTGGACAAAGGCACAGGCGAAGCACAGTACCTGTCTGCCAACTGTGTACTCTTCACATACTACTCTGGAGACATTGCATCTGTGGTGGATGAACATTTCGCAAGAGCCTTGGCGCAGGCGTATCCTGCCTCTACGCCGGCGGAGGCTGCGTCCAAGGCGCAGGCTAAAGGTGGGTAATTTCATTTTCATGTTGTGCCGCGTGTTGGTTGTTTATGGTTTGTTGTTGTTATGTAAATAAAAGTTTGTTTTATTTTTGACTTTACATCAAATTCAAAGGCTAATGAATAATTTAGAGATACATTAATCTATAGGCTAACGGCAAACCGGGGGTATCCCTTTTGTCGAATTAACTCTTTTCTCGCTCTGTTACTGTCCCATTTACGTATCATAACTTGTAAAAATATTGTGTTATGTTAATCCATTAAGCAAAGGAACTACTCCATAAAGCTATAGACAGCCTTTCCCGCTATTATTTTATTGGAGTAGCGATATGCGAAATTTTAGCAATTGTCACCGAATGTATATACAAGAATCTCATCAAAAATGATAGCTCATCAAGTACTGAATGTTGTTGCGTAGCCATTTCTGAATCGCATGAGAAAGGATCTTTTCCTTATTTTTTTTATTTTAATCTCATATTTTTATCTTTATCTTCATCTTTTTATTGAGAAACGTTTCACGACACGAAAATTTTACGATGAAAGCACCTTCTTATGAATAACGAATGTGTGTCCTTTAATTTTTTTTATACCTTTTGACTGTCGCATTCTGACGAAATTGCGTTGGCATAAACGAAATATAGAAAATATGCTTACTCGGATTTAAGAATATCTGTAATACAAAGATAAATCTCAAATTCCACAAATCGGCTTACGGTACCCAATTATCGTTTCCATATGCACTTATATTCAACAGACGCGCATTGTATCTCTTGGAATGCGGTTATTGTTTTACACTGTTGAGTTCCCTTCCACACGCCTCCCTCATAAAAACGGAGGGGCGTTTATTTTAGCCCCTGGGCGTACTTTTGGGCGGAATTCCACCTCCCCATTGTCGCGTTCCATTGTCTTTTCCCATTTTTCACAGTTCGCGTCACTATTTTTAAACCCGCCGGAACACGCGCGTGATCACAGAACAGTTCTAGGAATGGGAGAAGTGATTGCCAAACGACTGGTCGCGCAGGAATGTGGCATTTTTGTCGTCTGCTATGTGCTGTTCCACCTTTTGTTTTAAGGGTTTGCCCGGCTGTTAGGTGAATGAATTGTCTTGAGGTCGTAAAACGCAAGACGTGCTTTGTTCAACTTTCAAAATCTTCAAATGTGGTCACAGTGCCTCTTCCAGATTTAGGTACAAGCAAAAGAGACAGCCTCTTATCCCAGTGCCTCCTCACAATGGCTTAGAATATAAAAGTATAACTCAATAGTCATGAAATATAAAAGTATAAAAATACAACTCGATATCACAGAATATAAAAATTTAACTTAATCAATGTGTCCATAGATTGGTGTTACATTTCATGACTGTTTGAACACCAAACTACTAATTTGCCTAAATTCGATTTTGAAGTCCCTTGGAAAATGGTAAGGTAAGCCCTAACTTCACGAATATGGACTTGAATAAAAAAATTTAGATATCTTGCAATACTGAAAACTGGAAACCGTATAGAATTTTCAAGTAGAGTTTCTCTGAAGCCCAACCTTTATGTAGGTTGGGCTTCAGGGAAACTGTATGTGTATGGGCAGACAGCGACTCCCCATTCAGTCGAGGGTGGTAGGTCGTTGGAATCATGCCTTAACTAGTACGAAGTTCATGACTCTATTTGTAACTTTGTGCAATTACATCTTGATGCAATAAAGCCCTCGTCTCTTTTTTTTTTACTTGGAATAACGTACCCGTATAACAATGAAACACAATGAGTTTTATACGATTTTATTGATTAATTGGAAATGTCACTTTTGATTTATAGTAATTCATGATCTTGTTTCCTTGTTTTTGCTTACAATCAGCCTCCCTGAAATTAAAGTTTAGTGTAGTTCAGTTTAGCCAATGCCCGTCGGTGGCGTTTGAGCCATTAGACTGCTGAAATCAAACCTTTAACGTCTATAAGGCCGGATTCGATCAATAATTTCAAATTATCTTCCGAGATTGACAAGGGCAATGGACGAGTCCAGTGTTTCTTTTAGGGCGTTTAAGATGCAAAGACTGATTATTAAAGTGACAAAAATTTAAATTTATTTTAGGAACATGAGATCTGTGAAAATACGATACCACATTACTTTCACGCTGGGCTCTTGCTCAAGAAAAAGCTCACAAATAACAAAACAAAAAAAAAACTCACGTAAAATGACACCAAATATAAGCACGTTGCAATCCTCTACCACAATTTTTGAGCACCAGAATGTTAACATACCTTCCAAATGTATTTCTCCGCGAGTGTTGCCATTCTCGACAAAGAAATAGCGTGTAGAAATGTTCCCGAGAAGAATGCTCGATGACATTCCTCCATTTGTCAAAACGCTTCTTCCCCCCACTTCCCATCTCCACTATATTTAGAAACAAAAGAGTTTTTCTTTTCTACCTATTATTAGATAGAAATTGGTTTTCTGAGCTCCCCACTTTCAAGTTTTTTGTTGTTTTCTTCTTTTTTCTTCTCGACTCATCAGACGCGCAAACTTAATTGCGTAACCCCGTCGCATATGGGTTGTGGAAGAGTTGGAATAGAAAAGCAATCTCAATTTAAAAAATTCCTATTCTGTGGTACATTGTATTTGGCGAAATGTAGTAAGTTAAGCGTCTGACTTATTCTGAAGTATTTAAATTGGCAATAAAATGCTGATTGAGCAAGTTTTAAAAGATTTTTTTTATCCTTTTTCCCCCTCATTTTTTCGATGTAGCTAACTGCAACAATCCCCCTTTATTTTGTAATATGAAAAAAAATGAAGGCATGTTTTCAACGCATTGTATTAGTTTTTTTTTGCTTGCACGAAATGTTAACAAAAAATTGGTTCCTTGTAGCTACAATAAATGACTGTGTGGTGAACTGTTTCACCAAACATTTGGTTGAACCATTTTTCAAGTTTTTGCAGTCAAAGCCTTAAGAATGGTTCCACCTAGCACCCAAAAGATGGTGCAACATCGCACCAATTGTTGTAGCTACTAGGAACCATTTTTTTTATGAAACCTACCAAGAATTTGTTAACAGTGTATGTTCTAGTAGTTCTTATCTATTTTTTTCATTTTATTGAGTTTTGATTTGTGCAGAAATTAATATTGAAATCCACAGGTAATTAGTCTCCTTTGTGATAATCGGTAGTATGAGGAACAAAAACAATGCACTTCGCTTTCAAATTTGCATAAATATAACGTGGAAAAACGCTTCATCGCATCAAGTATACTTTTTGAATTAAAAAAATGAATTGGAAAAATATTTCAATATAGTTTTCAAGCAAAGACAAAGGTAATTTTTCCAACGGAAATGTAATTTTCATTTGTTACTTTATCTTTCAAAGGAATTTTTTTCTTTAACTTACAATAAAATTATGTGATATCTTAAGCCATATTTCAGAAAATCCATGTTATTTTGGAAAAATTGTTTAAATATTTAAATAATCCAAAAAGTAATTTTTTTTTGCCATGACCCCCCGTAGAGATCGGCAAAAGGTGCATTCGCACTGGATATTAAAGCTTCAAATATAAATAAAAAAACTAAAGAAAACCTAGTTTTTCTATAACACTGTAAAAAATAAAGCACCAAGCTGCATAAAATATTAGAGAATTTTCCGGCCACAAAAAATGGTGCACAATTTCAGTTTGTGTGAAAAGCTTTGGTAACTTCTACGCCATCAAGTTATGTCTTGAGGCTACATCGAAATGGAATTTTCAGTTTCCCCATGTACCAAATTTTGGTGAAAAACCAGCCAATTGACTCCAAACTTTGATGTAGCATCATTTGACCACCGCTTATTGAATTATGGCATGAAGTTACACTAAGATATGGAGTTTTCACTTGCACCAAAGTTTGACTGATTGCGCATCACTTTTTAAAACCATCAAATTGACAAAAAATTTGGATGATAATAATTTATCCTAACAATAGAAATTATGACATCATTAAAATAGATTAAATCATATTAAAACATGGCAAAATAGAAATTAAAACGTATTAAATTATGACATCTGGCTACACCAAAATATGAGGTGTTCATATGCACCAAAGTTTAGAGATATTGCACACGCTCTTTAAAACCGGCAAATTAACTCCAAATTTTGCTGCAACATAATTTGGTCAACTCTTATCAAACTATGGCTTGAAGTTACACCAAAATAGAGCGTTTTCACTTGCACCAACGATTGACCGGATCTTGCATACTTTTTAAAATCCAGCTGACAAATTTTAAAGCAGCATGGCTCTTTATTTTTTTACAGTGTTAAGACCCTAGCTTCTTCAAACAAGGCGGGATGACAATTTAGCTACTACAACTCCCTAAAAGCTCACCCCTCACATAAATAAGGCTTAAGGACGGTTCCATTCGAACCAGTTGTTTGCTCATGGAACAAAAGTTCTCCCTGGGTGGCCGGGGACGATAAACATTTCGTTCCATCACTTGGTCATGGCAGCAAGACAAACAGAAATAATTCTTTGGGATTTCATTAAAACTCCCCTTCTAATGAGGAGATCTATTTCTGTTCCTTGACGAATAAGATTTTGTAAGGGAGATAAAGGGGATAGGAAGCTTTGTGTTGGATTTTGTACGCTTGGTATGGGGATGAAAAAGATACCACATGTTTAGTGAGCTTCCCTTTAAAAAATAGCGTAAAACTTTGTAAGAGTAAATGTGAATGATGACCAATTTCACATACTATTTTACACATTTCAATTCTACAACTAAACCTATGTTAGAAGAGAAAAAATATATTTTAATTAATTAATTAATTTTTATGTTCTTTTAGTAGTCGTAAAAAACTTGTGAATGAATATTAAATTAGAATAGAAACAAAAAATGTGTAATTATATATTTTTTTAATTATTGTTATTTTACTTTTAATTGATTTTTATGTTCTTTTTACAGTGATTCAAAACAGTATGCAAGAATATTATTTTAGCATATAGAAAGCAAAAATTTTATATTTAAATAATGTACAAGATAGTATCTTTTATTTTCGAATTTAAGGATATATTCATAAAAATTATACAAAAGAATCAAACGTGCTGCCTCTTATTTCACGCTCTGTTTTGTGAACTATGTATGTGTCAATTTTAAAACAAAAAGCATTAGAGATTTAGCTTATTTTATCCGGAAACCTTAAATATTGAAATATCGAGCAAAATATGACTGTAAAAAATACCGAGAAAATAATGTTTGCTCGTCATTCCATAGGTTAAGCTATAAATCGTAAAATGCTTCATAGCATTTTTCTAATTAAAATACAATTATTAAACATTGCCTCAATAATCACAGAAAGCTACTGTACAAAATACGCTAAAAAAACCCGAAAAAGTGTGTATTTTTGACAACATTCTAGTACTGTGTCCCATTCAGGGCGAAATTAACGAAACCTACATCGTAACAAAGTATCATTATTGAAGACAAGAGATTTAAAAAAAAAATCCACCATTCCTAGCGATTTCACACAAGCGAATGCCGAGCGTAGCGTAAAGAAGGAGTTTCGCTAATTGGATTCATTCCTCATTTGAGAGATGAGATAAGGAACGATGATGCTGACTGCGCAAACTCCGTGGGAGATCTCACGGACTAATTGAACACTGTAGAACGCATTATATTTTTGTTTCTCTAACTACCTGTTCTTCTTTCACATACATTCATTTTTAGATGTATAGGTAATGGTTTTACATATATAGGTACTGCGTAGTATCAATGCATGCAAGATAGACCGGGCATAGTTTATCTTCATATATATTTTTTTTGCGTGTATTTTTTTTTCGTGCATTTAAGCACAGCATTAGCTCTAGATTGCTAACTATACAACATCGAACACATTTATTGATAGAACAAATATAAATACGAATAGATAAGTCTCCTACTTTAATTTATTAATTGCAAATCCGTCTGCTTCATCCAACTCTTAATTAAAACCCAAAAAAATAAAGTGAAACTCCAATTGTCAGAACTAATGTTGTAGCCAAAATCCAATGTATTATTAGCTACACCCATTCCTCCATCCTTACGAATAAAACAAGCCAAAGTGTTGCTTTTTCATTAAAAAGCTCATTTTTTTTTTCAAAAATATTTTTCCATTTCGATATTCACACTCTAGGTTTTAAAACATACGCATTCTAATATCGGAGTTCTTGATTTTCTGAATGGAAAACTGCTCCCATTAATATGGAGAATTGGAATTATGATGTACTTTTTCTCAGATTAAGATTAGGTTGAGTAATGAAAAAGTAAGTCGTCAGTTTGAAGATATTTTGGAGTGATGCAGGTTGGAACAGCTTTGACCTATGCAAATCGAATTTGGCAGAAGTAAAAATCACAACAACTACTTCAGAAAACTTAAGTGATTCTTTAAAAAATTTACGAAAAACGTGGAAACAACTACTCCCTTAAAAATAACTCCAAAACCCCGACAGAAATGGAATTAAAAGAACAACCCGCGTAACACACAAATCTGGCAACAATAGCGTTGATTGTGTGGCGCCCCCCTGCGAGCGGTAGGCGAAGCCAATCCATGTGGAAAACAAAACATCCCGTTAGACCTCGATTTAGACGAGAACCCGCGAGACGGTCCATCATCTTCATAGCGAAACTTTCTTAATAACGTATCTTCTTATGAGAGGGGGAGAGAGAGGCTAGAACGCTAATCCGACTATAGACTTCCAGATGTTTTAACTAAATATTTCATAACAGCCTTTGGACTGTGTTAATATGTTGCTTACTTGTTTTCATTTTATATATATTTTTTAAATAACACTTATAAATTGATTGTCAGGAGTTTTCCCCAATGTTACCCGGAGTCGATTGGGGCACGTTATGAATTATGTTACAATGGCAATAAAAACAAAGTTATTAAAAAGATTTTTTTAGTGCGTATTTAGTTAGGTATTGAATGATGAAAAGCTTGAAGGAAAACAAACAATTTAAAAAACACTCTATATTTTTATACGCCCCAATGAGCCCCGAAATCTAAAAAAAATTGAAAAATATTGAGAACATAATTTTTGAATGCAACATATCATAAATTGCAGCTTTAGGAATTAGAACCTGTTTTTATTGATTTAAGTTAACTGCATATGGTTATCAACTGCAGAATTTATATTGTAAAAATATTAGTTCCGATATCAATATCAACAAGAAGTCATGTAATGTTCTCAAGTGACGTATATAGCGTCTCGATTTGTAAACAAATTAGTAGCACTTTCATTGAAAGAGTTGAATTTTGGTGAAGTTGAGTTTACGCAATAACAGTCACTGGGCACAAAATAAGTCACGATCAATTGGAAGTCAAATCGTGTTTACGGTTCTTTTTAGAGATTTAGAAACTAAAATAATTAAGGATATATTTTTTAACAGCTTTACATCTAAATGTGTTGCATTTCATTAAAATATAGCTATTTTTCTTTAAAAATAGTTGTTCTATCCAGTGCTACCATGCAAACAGAAAGATAAAAAATATATAATTTTTTTTAAAGAAAAATTCCGATTATCCGAATGTTTGACTTTTCGTATGAGGTCCTATTATCCCATTCGACTCGGATAACAAAATAACAATACGACTGCAGTCGGATTTGTGGCAAAGCACGATGGCTGCTTACCTGTTCATCTTTTCTTCTTCCTTTCGTTCTTTTTTTCCCCGGTGGAACACATCATAAAGAACGTTTTGTCCTCCCTTCCAGAGGAAGATGACATTCCATAATGTGGCTGCGTATAAATGGTGTCGTTTTCCTGAGTTTTGAGTTCGCTGTCTTTCAGGCTGGTGATGTATCTTTCCAATGCTTGAGTATCTCATGCTTTTTAATGGGTCCTCTCTAGAAAAATGAATTGCGTAATACGGATTTCTGTGATAAGAAACGAGCTTAGTGAAGCTCTTTTGAGCGATTTATTAACGGATAATCGGGAACGGAGATAGGTCTCATAATGTTTTAAATATATATTTCTATATAAAGAATAAAGAACGTGTAAGATACGTTAATACAATTTTTTATTCTTAAAGCAGTAAGTCCTTTTACGGGATTTGACTTAGATTACAATCGACAGTTTAAATGTTCCACTTTGTGTATTGAACTTATACACGCATTTTTTAAATTGAACTATTTTTCCATTTATATGTTGAATTCTATTGAATTAACCAAATTTACTTCTGAGATACGCTAATCAAAACGATTATTTATCCTTAAGCAACAAGCATTTTTGGGGGGATCTGATTGTGTAATCGGTAATTGAAAGAATCCACTTTGTATATACTTAACTTACTTACTTTATTTATTTAACTTTGCCTATCCCACTTGCTCTATTGAACTATTTTGCCATTTATGTGTTAAATTCTTTTGAAATTACCGAGTTTTACAAAATTTTAACATTTTTTTGCTAAAATTATTTGAATTACTCTTGTACTATTGTAATGTTTGACACCGTGCATTCGGGGCTGAATTAGGTTATATGGCTTTTGAACTAATGATGATTTAAAAATAACATGACCCTTAATGGAATTCCTAAGTGCAATAATTAGTCTAACTGAACCTGTTCATTTTCTGAAGTAAGCAATTAGGGCCGCTTTTAGTCAATGCGAACTTACGGAAAGTACTCTCAACAAGTAGCAGAATACTTCTTCTAAAACTGTCGTGAAAAGCATAGATTATTAATGTATGGCAAAATATGCCGTCCGTCTTTTCAGGGAAAGTTGACTTATCAAGTCATACAAATAACAGCTTTTCAGATAAGTAAAATTTAACGTCTCTTTAAAAGGCAATATTAACCTAAAATAGCATTATATCTTCAGGGCTATACAGGTGCGAATTGCATGCAAGATACGAGTGACATCATAACGAGGGTTAACTGCATGAGGCGTTTAACTGCAACTGTAGCGGATGAGGGATGAGCCAAACGATAAGTGAAACCAAATCCGCGAACAGAAGGGATGGGGAGGGCGAACTGATGCGGAAGAAAACGATCTTTTCGAACGTAAGGCAGGAAGAAAGTTTTTTTTCCTGTCCCAAAAAGCACTTTTAAGCCCCCTTCTACTCATTACACACCTCGAGATAATGAGCTTGTGGGGTGCAGTGAGTGACGAACCTTCAAAAAGTCGCGAGGACGCGATAACAAACGTCTGTAACAAGTCACCCTTACTGTCATGATATGGGCTCGAACTCGGAAATCGGGATTTTCGTGTCGTTGTTTACTGCAGGAATGCAATTGGTTAAAGGTAAAAATATACTCTATGCCATGCCTCTGCTGGAGTGAAAGATATGTGTGGAAGTTACACTGTTCAAAGTTTTGAGATTGGTTTTACCATAGAAAACAGGATGGCCTAGTGGCTTATCACAGACCATTATGCTAGCAATCTGCGTGCTGTAACGGGTGCGGGTTCGATTTCCGACCTGGCCCTGGGTGTATTTCCTTTCTCTGTGTAAGTAAAAAAAAAATTGTCCGTGTCTTTCTTACTTAACGAAGGCTTATAAGCAGGTTTCTGATCAAGCACAAAAGCCGGAGTATATATGTACATACCCTACCTTATTGGTTAAAGATAAAAATATACTCTGTGCCATGTCTCTGCTGTACTGAAAGATATGTGTGGGAGTTGCACTGCTCAAAGATTTGTGATTGGTTTCACCATAATACTCTTTGAGTGTCTAGCATTGAGTGTTAATCTGAGGCAAATGAAAGTCTTGCCGTCATCGATAGACCTGTACGACGATAATATCCATAAAATTGCAGAAGCAATAATGGGGACTGTTTCATTCAGCTATTTTATATAAACACGACAAACAAGCAATGGGTAGTGAGTTCCTAGTATCTGCAACGGCAGTGATGTGAAATGCTTCAAAATATTTTCAGCAATCAGTTATCAATAAAAAATCAGTTATCAAACAAAACTTAAGAAATAATTCAACGGAATTCCCGCAAATATGGTGAAATATTTCAAAACACAGCTTTGTTAGCGCCTATATTTTTAGTGAAACCAAATCGCCAAACTTTTAGCCGTGTACATGGAAATTTGATTCTGGGTGCGAAAAAAGAAAAAAGTGATGTCATTCGGTCATCCGAACACCGCCAAATCGATTTCAAATGAACGAAAAAACTATAATTGTTTAGGGGCATAAGCCTTTTGTTTTCAAAACAATTGGCAAAGCATTTATTTTCTCTGAAATCCAATTGTCCCAAATAGTTACTTTCCTTCCAGAAACGTAATGATCGTAGCAATACAACTTTTCCTGGCAATTGAAGAAGATGCATGTCTAATTTACAACATCCCTTCGCTTAAGACTTAAGCGTATCTTCAAGTTCTCCAAGTCCCTGTCACAGTCGGTCTCAAACAAAACAAGCAGGGGGAAGGGTATCAACTCAAAGAAAATAAATCCACAATAAAAAAGAGTCTGATGAAACGTGAGGCAGTCAAAAGCCGAACATCTTGAGTAATCACGCACCTGACGACGGCCGATAATTTAAACACTCCCTCCGCCATTGTGTCTGGAGCCCGTGACACAAACAATAGCCTGATGTGTCTTACTCGATTCTGGATCCGTGCCACAGTGGAAAGTCGCCAAGTCTCGTAGGAATCTTCGCATTGTTTCGGTTCTTACCGCCAATTAAACATCGCCACCTCCTTCTCTAATGGGACATTCTTCATTTTTCAACCGAGTTCTTGTACAAGAGCCGTTGCGCATTAATTATTTGAGTTTTTTTTACCAACCTTTGGAAGTAATTACAGCGAACAGGAACGTATTGTAAAATATAGAATGTAAATACTAAGTTTAAGTTGAAGTTGACTAGGTTGTGTTTAAGAATTGCTGATAAAATCAGAATGCGGGACTGATAGTCATGATTAATAACTGGAATTAATTAATGATTAATGATACATTCATATTAGTAATCGCCTGTTAAATTTTACATTAATGATTAATGTAAAATTTAACAGGCGCACTTGGTGAAACAATGTTATTTGGATTATCGAGGTGGATAACTGTATTTGGATATTCAAAGTCAAAATATTGATCCTGAGAAAATAAACTGGTCAGATCATGAATATTTTCATCTGGATCCATATTCGTCACTGCGACAGAGCAAAAATTGCTTTAATTTCAGCGATAAACCAATTTGAATGTTTTGTTTCCTTAGTACTTTCCCGTATTACATGTTCAGGTGTTTAGGGGCAACAGAAATACTGAATGAAAATAAATTATTTATCTAGACTCGATTAGATAATCAATGTTACTTGGGAACAGAGCAACAATCAAAGCCAATATCGAAGGAAATACAGGAATCAAAGCTGTAAGGAATTGCGTCACCTGAAACAAGCTAATTCTAAAATGGGTCTTCAATGTATTCTTGTGTCAAATTCCAAATGGATCTTTAACGTGTTAATTTGACATATTCTAACCAATCAACTGTCACCATTCAGCTCTAGTGCGACGTATTTTCCGCCATAATTCCTCCAATTCATCACATTCCGTCGCTAATAGGACGATCATTCGGGGAGAGGCATCCGAAGACCGCTACCATTCCCCAAAAAATGCACGAGAGCCCGTTTAAATACCGGCTGCATTCCAGTCAGCGGTTAACATTACTAAAAAAATCTGGTATTTTTCTCTGTTAAAATTTTATTTTGTATAAGTTAAAAGATATTCAATAAAAATCAAATGGACTTTTCTTAAATGTAGTAAAATGTTTGATAGAAGCTAAGTTGTTTGTAAAGTTTGGGAGCACGAAAAAAATTTTAATATAGAAGAAAAATATATTTAGAAAATTTAGAATTAGAAGTATTTTATTAGATTTCGTAATGCAATGTTTTCTTTATAATAACAGAAGTATGTCGATGCAAAAAAAGACAAATTCATGTTATCACTTATCGTTTAACATGATTATACGTCAAATATGCGGCAATAAGCTGCGACAAAGAAAAGATACTTTAACTCTTTTTCTCTCTTTCTCATTCAAAAGCAATCATAACTAAATTAAGACTAAAATATGATACACAAAACACAACTTTAACGTTTCTTTAATAAGGTTCAAAGATATATTTTTTAGAAATATCTCAAAGATATCTTCTGCTTTGGCATAGTATGTATGTATACTAACCCAATTCAGAGATTTAATACCGTCGATCAACCCAACAGCAGGGTCGCATTTCTAAAGCTGCTAAATAGGCTGTAGCTTGAAGTTAAAATTTGCAATGGGAGGCAATGTGGCAATAAATTCAAAGGCTAAAAAAATTTAGTTTATTGCTATTTAAACTATTAAAATTAAGTAGTATCTAAATTAAATAAACTTTATGCTAAAAAGGCAGGAACTCTGTCCTTTTGTTGATAGAAACAAATGTAATAAGCAAATTTGAAGTATAGATTGGGCGGATAACTGTTTATTAGCCTTTAGACGACCATACTCTTTAAAATCCCACTCTTCCTAACCGTTTCTTTTAGCTATTTCGCTCTCCGGTTTCCTTCAATCAGGTCGTTGAATAAAATCAGCCTTCACGAATGGCATCCGAAAGAGGATTGCTGAAATTCCGAAAAACGCACGAGAGCTGTTAAATGCCTGTTGCATTCTGCGGTCGCATCGCAGCCATCAAAATATTTTGGCACCTATCGCGGAGATACATTCCTGACCAACCCGACGGGAATCACGCTTCTATGCCATGCCGCGGAAGAAGCACTTTGTGCCGCTGGAGTTTAAATATCGCAGCAGATGGAGTCTTTCAATCAGCCCAGCGGTGGTTTGAGGCCTTATATGTCATATGCCCTGGTTGTGTTTTAGCTATGAACGAATGTTTTTAAGAACCAAGTAGCACCTGAGAAAAACCTCTACTAATAAATAACACTTGGGCAGTTGCCGTTAACAACCTCACTATCAGGCTTAATCACTTGACCATGGTATATTTCTAACTCCATTATCAATATAGTTATTGTGTAACACTGGTACGAGTACGAGCTAGTAACATTTGCATGAGTAATTTCAACAAAAGCCAACTTAAATTTTCGATCAGTCACATAGTGAAGCTTGTAAAGTTCTTCACTTCTAAATGATTTCATAAATTATCCCCTAAAGCTTTGGCTTCCTTAGATAACGATCGTTATCAACCATCATACTCACATTACGCCACAAAAAATATAAACTTACAATGATAGCGGATTCATATCAATTTTTCCAAATCATCTTGTCGATCGTGACAGACGCTATGTGATACTTAGGAAACAGGCTTGAGAAACTAACACAAAATTATTTAAATCTCAAACCAATGCATTCGCAGATGATGTGATTTCAAAATTAATGCTTTAGTTTTATAGGACTGACTATCTCTCTTAAAGGGATATGAATTTTAAAAAAAACGGAACTCACTTTCCCAATGTTAAGCTATGGAGAAATGAGATAAATTTTCACACTGAGAAAAAAATACTGTAAACAAACACAAATTTTTTTAGTAATGTTACAGAAATAACCAATTTTACAAAAAAAGTTTCTGTAATTCTGAACAGAAATCTTCATTTCTGAAGTTACAAAATAATTTCTAGTATTTCAGCCTCGAATTTGATTTGGATAGCCCTCGTGTAGCTCTAGTGCGAGGATAATTCAAACCTAACCTAATCTAATCGATCGTGATTCAATTAGCCAATCGCCATTTTAAATTTATAATTTAGTTGGTTGTTTCAAATGAATTTAAGTTCTAATTTCCTAGCGATCTATGTGCCGAAATAGCACAGTTGGGAAAGCGTCAGACTGATCATCTAAAGGTTCCTGGTTCGATCCCGGGTTTCGGCCGTCTGCTATTCCTCGGTATTATTGTGGTCAGTTCCCCCGCCTGTCTTGCGGGAGACCGGGGTTCGATCCCACGTAGTAGGAAAGTAGACATTTTGTTTTTCTTTGCAACTGCACGGAAAATGTGGTATCTTGTATAGTTACTGAAACATTACTTGTGTGGGGTACATAAAATAGTCCTGTAAATCTACATGATATATACATGTAATGCCAACAAAAATATATTATGTGTTTTTACAGCACTATTTGTAGTAATTATTACTAGAAATTTTCTAGGAAAATTTTTTTACAAAAAAATGTTTTGTAATGGATACAGATTTTTTTTCACAGTGCACTACTATCATCCACAATTTTTTACATATTGGATCCAAATTTGTTGGTGTGCTTTGGTATTGATAGTTCCAACGTTTGCGTGTTGTCAAAGCCTGGATATTGTTTTTAAATTATTTTATTTCACTGAAAATCATAATTTTGCTTGTCAGCTTATAAAATTTTTTTCTAAAAAACTAGGGGCTCATCAATACCTAAGCATACCTAAGTTTATAAATAATAGGTGAACAATTGTGAATGCTAGTTCTGACAAAATCCAATTCTACCGATAATACCAATACCAATTCTGCAAATTCCAATCTATCCAATTTCGCCATGGGTTAACATTGTTTCATTTTCGTGTCCAAATAAAGTTCATCCCTAACCTATTCTGTTCAAAAAACAATAAAAACTAAACTATCTCTGGCACGACATTCAGGTGATGCAGGTATTTCTAACTGGAGAAGCGCCCAATGCTCGCTGTTTGGGGCGTGTCGAATCCCATGCAAAAACAAAGGGCCTCTTCTCCCATTGTCATTGTAGATTGGATTGTTGGAAGAGAGGGCGGAAACACACACAAAAAAAGTCTTTATAATGAGTTTAAGATACTGCCTCTTAGTTTAAACTAAGAAACTAAACGAAAGACCTTACGATGACAAATCGGAGCCCAAGACACTGTTTTTTCTTTTCTTGTACCCGTTCAGTTAAAGTAAGCTTATTAGGTAAAGGATTTTGTTTCCGAATCAACTTTTGTATGTCAGGTATTTAATTCATTTGGGTGAAGTTTAAATTCGATTTTTCTATAGATTTCAAGCAGTAGAGTGTTTTAATGGAATTTGTAGTCCTTTCTCTTTAAAAAAATATTTTTATTAATATCTTATCTTAATAATTACATAATTCATGCCCCATTGAAATCTTACAGCTATAATACTACAGGGTGGTCCCGAATTCATGGTACAAACTTTAAGGGTAGGTACAGCTGTGGAAATAAAAAAGTACCCACTTGAGGTTATTTCCTCCGTTATTCATCCTAAAGAATCGAACCTTTTTGACATTGTGAACAATTAACATTCTGAGTTAATTGCGTGACACAAAATTTGCATAAGGGGCCATCTTCATATAAAAAATGTTACTAACTTTAAAATTTCCAATAGCAACACCCCTTTTTGAATCCATATTTCAAATCTCTGACCTATGTTAATAAGAAATGCCAAATTTTGTTAGTTTTTAAGCATTATTAGAGGAGTTAGAGACGTGCAAAGTTTAGGTCCCATAATGTTAAATGAGTTGCACATAAAGAACTATCCCGATCTATAAATAATTAAGATAATGAAACGAATTTTTTACTGAAAAGAAATTATAATAACCCAAACAAAAGGCATTCAATATTGGGGTATTTAAAACAATTTTTATATTTTTAAATAATTATTATATTGATTTTTAAAAAAAATATGAATGGAAACCCCTTAATATTTTTAAAGAAATAAATTTAAGACAAGAAGTTTAAGCGAAATCCCAATTTTTAAAAATGTTTATTCATAATTTGCTGAGTAAATCACAAAATACTTTTTAATTGCCCTTTAGGGGACTGTGTATAAGATTACGTGTGTAATTGATAAATAAAGACGGCTTTGCATGCATGCTTGCTTGTCATTTTAGAGATGGACCCCAAAAGGTCCACAAGTGATTCGATTGAATAACTCGTCAAATATTCATCCAAATGTAACAAAAACTTAGATTTAAGGGTTTTTAAGAGTGCTTAACATTTCTAAGTTATTAAAATTGGGTGTTGCTATTGGAAATTTCAAAGATCGTAATATTTTTAATATGAAGACGGCCCCTTATGCAAATTTTGTATCGTGCAATTAACTCAGAATGTTAATTGTACACAATCTCAAAAAGGTCCGATTCTATAGGGTGACTAACGGATGAAATAACCTCAAGTGGGTACTTTTTTATTTCCACAGCTGTACAGGACATTGTAACAATGATTTATTGTATAGGAATGTATCGTTCCAAGTGACGCGGTGAGGCGTAAACAGAGGAAATAAAGGGAAAGAGAAAGGGAGTGATCGGTTGGTATCATTGGACCATACTTACGACCCACGTGATTCAGTGGCGAAAGTTATCTTATTTTTCTGAAAGAAGTGTTACTACAACTGCTGCATGTCGTTCCGATCGCCATTCGTAACCGCATGTGGTTTCAGTTGGGGCGCCAGCACACTTCAGCATTGATGTACGGAATTACCTGAATGCCACGTTTGGTGCTCGATGGATTGAGCGTGGCGGACCAGTCCCTTGGCCAGCCCGATATCCCGATTTATCGAGCCTTGATTACTTTTTATGGGGACATCTAAAGCATCTTGTTTACGAGACTCCAGTTGGCTCAGATGAAGATCTCGTCGCTCGCATATCTGTAGCTGCTGCAGATGTACGTGACATACCATTCATCTTCGAACGTGCAAGCCAATCGCTCCCCCGACGCTGTCGAGCATGTCTCGCTACTATTGGACGCAATTTTGAACAGTTACTGCTGTAATCATGGAACTTGTCAACAACGCCTTCAATAAATCTTTGTTTTTAATGTCCCCTGATTATCCCTGTTATTTCCCCTGTTTACACCTCACCGTGTCCCTTGCGACTATACATTCCTATACTATAAATCATTGTTACAATGTCCTGTACCTACTATCAAAGTTATACCATGAATTCGGGACCACCCTGTATACAGTTCATAAACAGGAGTCACTTCTCACAATGTATGGCAAACAAATAGTATAATTCAAAGTTGTTACGAATGTACACACCCCAGAGGGGTAGAGAGGGAGCTGTCATGCCAGTGATCCCCTATCGGACGGATTTACAACATTAACTAACATATGGCATCATTTATTAATTAGTTTTACTTATTTTCTTCTTTGATTTAGGTTTGTCTGATATCAGGCACCTCTGCTTTGGGTAGCATTTTGTGCCCAAAGTTCCTAGACCCAAAAGTTTCTTGGGACGCCTACTATAGTGATACAGTCTACCAGACACTCTACAGCTATAGTGTAGTTCTTTAATATGGGTGATAACTAGAGTACTTAGTCGAGCATGGGCAAATGCATTGCATTCGAATGCACTGTGATGTTCCATTACCGTGTTACGACATTTCCGGAATGTTTACTCTTGTTGATAAAGTCCCATCGTATGGAGGTGTTCTCTGAAGTATAGTGCCATGTAAAGAAGCTTACAATTGCTTGTATCTCTTACAATTGTTTGTACCTCTTGGGCAGCTAAGTAATTCAGAAACTATATATGTAGATGATTATACCATGATGTTATTCTAGTACTTTTTTGTCATAATTCTTAAGCTATCACTAATACTTAGTTCGGCTTAAACTATAATTATTTCATGCAACGCAAATATTGGATAGCAATAAAAAAAATCTAACAATTCTTCTCTTTCAGACGGTCCCCCGATGTCCCACCGCAACTTCCCCCCATCCTTCTGGAACAGCAACTACCAACCCATGTCTTCAGTCACCACCGGCCCCAGCACCTCATCCACGGGTCTCCCAGACCTCAGCAGCTACGGCCCGGACCCATACCACCCGCATCACCCTCACCACCACCCTGGAACACTTCACGCCACCCTACACCACCCGCAGAGCGACCCATGGGCTGCCCACTACAGTCCAGCAGGCTGTTTCCCGTACGGTGCGGGCCGTACAAGTTTCGCCCCCAACTATCCATCCCTGTTGTTGCAGCCTTCCGTGAGGACTTCGAGGCTGGGGCCTTCGGCGGCGTGTGCTAGTCTGGAGAAGGCAGAAGGGTGGGGTACCTCCAGGTATCACCATGATTCCCTGATGGATGCCAACTATGGAGCGGCTTATGGGGCCATGGCGCCGATGCCTGGTGAGTTGTTTGTGTGAGATTCCCTCAATATCGACGTGTTCCAATGCTCACAGAGTCACGACAACCCGTACACTGTTACACTCTCAGAAATGAACACTCAAAAACGACGAAATTTTCCTTAATTTTGACGATGCCGTTTACTGGCAAATGCTCCGAGTTTTTCTTTCCTCAAAGTGAGGAAATTTTATTCGTCATTTTTATGAGAATTCGAATTTCGTCTAATCTAAGGAGATATTTCGTCATTTTTGAGCATTTGAGTACAGTAATGAGATTCAGTTTCCTCAAAATCGAGATACAGAATCGTCAAATCAAGATTATTAAAGTGAGGATCCGCGTTTACTCAAAGGTCACGTGATAGTTTGACGAAATAATCCTCAAAATTAACGAAATGAGGCTTGAGGATTAATGAATCGTCAAAAATGAAAGTGTTATTTCTGAGAGTATAAAATACACTCTTAAAACAAAAGAGTGAAATCCACTCCAGTAGGAGAAGTGCATTTTCGACACAGGAAAGGAGCGAATATTAACTCAGACTGAGTCAAAATCACTCGTTTGGAGTGATCCTGTCGGAGGTTTAACACACAAAGGATACACTCCTCTAGGAGAAGTGCATTTTCTAGACTGGAGGAGTGAAAATTAACTCAGACTGAGTTAAAATCGCTCGTTCGTTTTAAGAGTGTCTACTGTAAATTTATGAGCATTTGCTCTTCAATTTTTATGGGCAACAGCCTTATTTGATGGAAAACGGTCTGACCCACTAAAAAAAACGACCTTATATCCCTTAGACTGTAAGAAAATTAATTGGATTCCCGTCTTTTTACGGTCTTTTCTCATCTATTTGCTATAGGAAATGACTAGCAGGAGTGTTTTTTTTAACGGGGTGTGAATGGAATCTCTGCTGCCGTTCCCTGCCCGTTATTTTACAGGGATTTTTCTAACAGTGTAGTTCCAACGAGTTGGCGAACGCTTCCTTTACCATGACATTCAGAGGGCATTGATTGAATTCGTTGTCAATAGCGGTTCGCCTTGCGTTCACCAAAGTTCACCAAGTTGATGATCTCTGTGAATGATGATTATAATAACGTCGAGGTTGTCATGATTCTGTCTACGTTAGTAGAGCCAATATCTAATGGCTCTAGTTTGTATAGATAAGTTTATCATTTTAGGCGAACTGGATCGGATATACTAAACCAACTTCCAGTTGAACAACACAGGTTTTTCTCGCACATAACAGTGGAGTAGGTAGAGTACATTGTTATAAAAATGACTGATTTACCTCGATAGCCTTTGACTGTTTTCAAGCAAATAACTCCTAAGGAGACAGTAAATCATAGCTTTAAAGCCGTAAATGGACTTATTAATCAAATATTTTTCAGTTTTTTGTCGACATCATTTGCTGTTTATTATTTTCCTGTCGTTTATTCTTTTATGATTGTAGAACTTCAACTCCATAGTCTTTTAAACAGCAATCAACAGTGCAACCATTTTACGAATGCAACTGAGTTCTCAATCTTTGGCAGGAGTGTAACTTTACACATTTTGAGCTGAACATTAATCGGGACGTTTTAATGTTCTCTCCATGTACATTGTTTGTTTATAAAAACGTAGTGTTGCGCAGATAATTGAAGGGAACCTGAACCAAAAAACGAACCACCTGAGTCTAGGAATTTGACCTTGCTGTGACCCAAATAACTCAAAGTGTGATATTTTGCCTAATTAAGTGGCGATTATTGTTGGACGATTAAATCGTGCCAACAGTAGACTTACATGCTACTAACAATCAAAAGCAAATTTGAATGAATGTACATCATATAAATCATGTCCATTTCTGGTTTAAGTATTGTTTTTTTCTAGCAGATGCCACGACCAGCGGTTATATGAGTATGTACGAGGTAATTCACAGTATGCAGAGGCCCTTCAGATGACATACAGCACAGTAGGTCACATTTAAAATTGGGCTGCAAAAATTAAATTTCTTGGTGGTGGAATCATATATAATTATTAAGGTGGTGGAATTATGTAACACTAAAAGGGTAGTAGAATTATAGTATAGTTTCTATATAATAGCTGCATTATTTATTGTGGCGGTGTAATTAACTAATACGGTGGTGGAATTATTTAGGTTTTCGAATTATTACGATTATAGAATTATAGTAACATTATGATGGTGGAATTATATTATTATTAAGGGGGAATTTTGTGCTTGCGATGGCATTGTAAATGAAAGCTGTTAAAATTATCGATATATTTATTGGTGAAGTATTTCTCAGAGCTATACTAGCTAGAAAACTTTAGAGCTAAGAAAACGTTAAAATAAAATCTATCCGCATGTCTTCTATTTTTGTGAACCTAGAATAAGAGCCTTGAATGAAGCATATTCTTTTACAACGTTTTGCAGTGTAAATAACCTTCGTTTATTATTATGTAGTTTAATAATACGTTAAAAACATTATGACTAATATACAAAAAAATAATAGACACATAGTGCCAAAACATTAAGTTAAGTAATTATTTTATTATAAATCACTATACATTATACAACCTACACCCTTTAACCATTGCACCCTCTATTCTAAAAAGAAATATTTTTCCACGAACATCTACTTTTTTTAAAACTTCTGAATCTCGTCAAGTACGTTCCTGGCAGTTCTCCAAAATGTGATTTTGTCAAAATGACACCCCGACATCACTCAACATTGCTTGTCAGGAATAATTTGCCTTTCAGAAATGACAAACAGTTTGTGAATAATTGATCGCCTGTGTGTTTGTCTACTAAAATAACTAAAAACTTAAAAAGTTATATGTATGTTTGTCTATTTGAAGAACTAAAAAAGTAGTCAATAATTATGTGTTATGATCCACTCGTTCTCTTAAATGATCAAAATATATAAACTTCAGGAATAGTTCAAATAAAACATTCAGGAATCCCCCAAATATTTTTCGAATTTTTTTATAAAAATAATTTATTTAACCCAATTTAGTTTACACAATCGATGATTTTATAATTATAAACTGTTTGATATTTTTTTTATTTTGATTTAATGTATTTAAATTTACCCTATCTATAATTTAATAACTCTAAAAAAATTATTTTATCTATTCGCCAACTATTTTATTTTAAAATGTTAAAAAATACACCTAAAGACTTGAATTCAATGTATTTAGCTCAGCGAAGAAATTATATAAGGTAATTTATTGTTTTTATTATTTTTGTGCATAAAGTGGGAAAGAAAGAAAAAGTGTAATTTATCTAACACAGTGTGCCAAATAACAAGAACATGCCGACTCAGGCGCATGTAGTACACGTCCAATTTTATACTTATTTAAGTATCGTTTTTTTTTTAATTCAAAATACTTGTAACTAGTGGCCTGTATGGAACCTTAATAACGATGATATAGTAAAATCCTTTAACAGCATTGTTTCATTTGTAGAAACAGTTGTAATTGAAATTCACTATCACACGAATATATGCTATTTATACGTCAAAGAAAAGACAAAGAAACATGACAATGGAGTGCAATAACTCGAGGGAATTTTATATTGACCCCTTTAAAATAAAATAAATATAAGCCTAACGATTTTTAAAATGCTGTATTGAAGTTAAACGCCAAATAAAGAATCTAATCCTCAAACAAAAAAATAACGGCCAATTTAGGATTTAAGCAATTGCATTTTTTAAAATTAATATAAACTCAAAATCCTTTTTTCTCTAATAAATAAATCTTTCTTATTTGAAAAATTTCAAAACTTCATTACATACAAGAACAGAAGCAAACAGCATTCGTTGCTAAAAAGTAATCCTAACATCTTATATCCAGAATTTACAGAATTACATCTAAGCATTTCTTTTTCCACGAGCCTGAAAATGTCCGTCAGTGTTGAGACAGACTGACAATGAATTCCAGAAGACGACTAGACAGACAGAAACGTTTTGTACCTGAATATCAGGCACCCTTTCTTGTCTTGTTCTTCTGCTCAAAAGGCTTCTTGCACGTCGGCGTCGTAACTCGTAAATGAAAAATTTGAATGGTTCGAAGATACTCTTGAGTATCTTTGCGAATTGCCTGTGGATTTGCAATGATTCCCGAAATAAACTTTTTTCACAAAACAAGAGCTTCATAAAAAAAAATCGCAATCGCGATGTACGCGATCGATATTGGAGAAAAAAAAATTAAAACTAGATTAATATTAAAATGCATTGATTTTGAAATAGTTGAATGTAAATGATTATATTCATTCAGAAAAAAACTTGTGCTGACTTTCAATGCAAAAAAATGAGTTTTTAACTTTTATTACATTTTGCGTTGAAACAATATATAAATTGAAGCAAAAAAATAATAATGTAAATTTGAAGCACAAAAATTGTTTTGAAGACGCAGCACGCATATATTTTTCGGAAATGTAGTTCAACATTTGCTCTTTAATGTCTCGGATAAATAGCCGCACTAAAGCGTAAAAAATATATATTACGGTACTTTTAAAAACAATGTTATGATTATGCTGTACGCGCTTATTTTAGAAAACAATATATTTTTCTGTGTTTCGTCAATCACCGTATGGATATAATAATCGTCTCCTCTCTCAATTTTCAGTTGTGTTGTACAAATCTGTGTTCGAATGTCATCTAAAAAATTCTTGTATTGACGCAGCACAATATTGTAATGTTACCATTTTTACACAATGCGCTTATTCCACTTCTGCTGCTTGAACGCACGTTTTGTTTTAAAGCGAGAACCGGATATATGTATCCTTCTTAGGTCGGACTTAAACGTAAAATTAACTTAAAATATTACCTAAGTTTTTTGATAATATTAATAATTTTATCGCACAAAAAAATAATGTACATTATTTGAGGAGAAAACAAATACAAAAGCAATAGTCCAGTGAAGAGAACACCAAGGGTCCCAAGGACAAATGTCACAAGCACAAATGTATATAATGTAAATTTACAAACACAAATGTTTTAATATGTTTTACATGTTTTAATTCTTATAAAATTTCAAATTAACTTAAGAATTAAGTTTCAAAAGTTAATATAATAAAATTTAACTTTAAGGTAGGCGAATACCCAAAATTCCTCAAAATTTAAAAAATTTTACTATTACTTAAATCTTTTCCAAATTTGACATAGTGATTTCAAATATAATGAATAATACTATATAGGCATTTTTTTTATTTAAATATAATTTATTTTTTAAACGGTGTTTTTCTACTAAAAAAAAGAGGTTTACGCTATGTGTTAAATTCTTCGTTTTGAACTGAAGCATGCAATGACCGTCTAGAGTTACATACAAATTACAAGAAAAGAAATTATTAAGAAAAATGTTATAAATTGACCACAAAAAAAAAAGATTTTTTTCGATTAACTTACACTTAGACATTAAAAAAAAACTTGTATATTTACACCTAATGTTAGAGGTTCATGGCACAGATATATATTGAAATAACATCTGTAAAAAATTTCAGGTAAATTAATGTAAAACTTTTTATGCTAGAAGTGTTAACGTAAACCCCTTTTTGTAGTTGAAAAAAACCGTTTTTATATTTAAATAAAAAAAATTGCCCAAAAAGCATTGTTCATTATATTTGAAATCACTATGCCGAATTTGGAAAAGATTAAAGTAATTGTAAAAATTTTAGAATTTTGGGTACTCGCCTACCTTAAGTTAAAATTCAAAGGAATAAGTTAAACAATTTTAACTTATCAAATTTTCAATATAATTTGCACATACTACATTGAAATTCACTAGGCTAACTCAACCATCTTCCAACCCCTTTTCATCCTATTTTATACGCTCCCCGCGTCAAAAACGCAAATATCCAACCACCGCATTTTCCACAAGGCATCTCCAAACTAATAATTTAAACTCTCCCCTTCTCCAAATCTTCCTTTGGAACTGATATGGAATAATAAATTGGATCCGAGGACATCTGAAAAGCCAAGCAATTTCCACGACTGTCCGTTCAAATGGATTTCGGAGCTTCGTGCAAGAGAAACGTAATATCAACTCCACAGTTTCACCCGTCCCCTTCCTCGCAAGTCATTCTATTTCGCTCTTGCTCTTCGGGATTGTGGAAAACAAGAACAAGTTAGGCTTAGATATTGGTTGTTTTACTATGCACTGTTAAAATTTATAGTTTGGTTTCACTATAAACTGTTAAAATTTATAGTTTGGTTTCACTATAAACTGTTAAAATTTATAGTTTGGTTTCACTATAAACTGTTAAAATTTTTAGTTTGGTTTCACTATAAACTGTTAAAATTTATAGTTTGGTTTCACAAAAACTGTTAAAATTTATAGTTTGGTTTCACTATAAACTGTTAAAATTTATAGTTTGGTTTCACAAAAACTGTTAAAATTTAAAGTTTGGTTTCACTAAAAATATGATTCCTATATTAGTTGCAACGGCTGTGTGTAATGCTTTAGACTGGGAATTTTTAATAGTAGCCAGTGGCTACCAGAGTGAAAAAAAATGGTAGCCACATTTCGATTTTTAGTAGCCAGGTTTTAAATTTCAGCATTACGACAAAAAGAAAGTGCGATTTTCCACAAAAGAAAATTTTATAAATGACATTTTTGATATGATAAGATTGACAGTAAGAAAAGTATCATACAAATATGTAGTATTATGTGATTGGCCATTATCGTTAGGAGAAAATTATTTTATGTACAATCAGTTAGTTACGGAGAATTCTTGACGTCGCCCACGACCCACGATTGTTCATGAAATTTTCTCATATCAAAATTGTTTAAATGAATAGTTGAGATCTTAAGCAGATGTAAATCAATCACCTGAAGATTGCCGATATCGTAAAGCAAAATTTAAAAATCAAATCTGTATTTAAGATTTTCATCGCCCAGCTCCATTTACGTCACACGGAGGAGGATGGAAAATTTCACCGATGAGCAACAACTGTCATCAAGTCTTTCTTCCCGACAGAATCGAATCGGAGCGTTTTATTATTTTAGAAATGCAGCTTCAGTATTAATTATTTGTTGAACAAAAAAGAAAAATTATGATCGCCACATTTGGCGACTGGGGTTCGATTTTTAGGTAGCCACTTTCGATGTAATAGTCTCCAGTTGGCGACTGGCGACCGCTAATCTAGAGCTTTAGCTGTGTGGCCGAAAGGTGAAATGTTTCACCATATTTTCGGTTGGTCGATTTAATCATTTTTTAGGTTTCGGACCGAATGCCGAAAATAAGCTGAAATATTTGATTGTACCAAGAATGGATATAGGAATAACAACAAAACAAACCTAAAAGGAAGATATCACCTGATTATTCAATTATTTTTCTTAAGTTTTAAAATCGTGTCACTATATGTCGGTATAATCTATGGCTATTTTGAAACTTTAAAAAATAATAATTAAATAACCGGATATTTTCCCCACTACTTTGTTTTGTTCTATTGTTACTACTATTTCTATGCCTGTTGAAAAAAATCCGTAAATTGCAATGCTTTTACAAATATTTTGATTTCAAGTACAATGCATTAGGTCTATGAGACTGACCATTCTCTCTTAAACAAAAACAGAAATTACTGCTTCCTACTATTTCCTATCAGTTGTTGCTAGTATTTCCTACCAGTTGTTACTAGTATTTCCTTGCCTGTTGAAGAAAAATCCTTAAATTTCAAAGCATTACTTTAACAAAAATTTTAGTTTCAAGTATAATGCATTAGGTCTATGAGACTGACCATTTTCTCTTACACAAAAACAGAAACTACTATTTCCTACCAGCAGTTACTACTATTTCCATGCCTGTTGAAGAAAAATACTTTTAATTGTAATTCAATATTTTAAATAAAATTTTAAATTCAAGTATAATGCATTAGATCTACTGGACTGACCAATATCTCTAAGAAACAACAGAAACTAAAAGCAGCTGTTACACAATCATCCCCAACCAATCCCTCTCCGCTCCTGCTCTCTGCCGCTCCTCAACCCATCCAAGAGGCGGAATGGAATTCACATTCCTAGAGAGGCGGACCGTGTTATTGATTCGAATTCCTCGGACAACTCAACCTCCCCCCCCCCCACACACACATAATGTTCCATTTTATTCATTACTATGTCACTCCTCTTTGGGGATATTTGCATTTACCCGCGGCTATTTTGCGCACGAATCTTTTCAATTTGTGCTTGATTTTTATAATCTATTCAAATGTTCCCCATTTTGTAAATGAAGTTTTATGTTGATGTTTTCTGCTATTGCTCCAGGGATTAGTTTTAGTTAATTTATGATTGAAGGTCTAAAATGTTTTAATTCATACATTTATTGCATATTTCAAATGTATGAATTACACAACTCGAAATCTTACACAGTGAATGTACTGGGTTTTTTTCCTTACCGAAGCATAATACTTTGAAAGTTACATTTAAAATCTTAACGTGATTTCAAACACGAACCTGTTTAGAGCTTGGAAGAACTACCGAATACTTAACTGATGATGAAACTATATATTGTATTGTACTCTATTGGAATAGTTTCAATAGTAAGCTTTAGGATTTTTTTCTCCTCGTTAAAATAAAAAGCATTTATATATATTTTTTTGTTCTTACACTTCTTTGAACCCTAATGTAAAATAAATTTAAAAATATTAAAACCGTCGTAATTCCCTCTCGAATTATGGAATCATTAACAGTACCGCTAGAATCATTTGTTACCTTCAGGGACATGCCTAAATTGTGGAAATGGCGCGCGATAGATGGCAGCATCTGTCACGTATGTGTGTGTTGTGTCTGTCTTATTTGACGAAGGTTTATAAGCGGGTCTCTGACCAATCACACAAGCCTGAAAATATATGTCTACCAACCAACCAATCATTTGTAGTGAGCCTTGTCATTAGTAACTAGAGTTTTAGAATGTACTAATTAATTTTCTAGTATGTCCTATTGTTTTGTGGAAACTCATCACTTATATCATCTTACAGAGTTAGTCATCTTATCCTATTTTTCCTTATATATTTTGTAAAACCCTTTTAAAGGTACAAAATCTTTGCAGTTGCATAAAACAATGATGATCCCTTTTTATTTATCCTCCATGCATCCTGAATTTTGGTGCAAGTTGACTTTTTTTGTAACCAACATTCTATAATTTGTATATAAAACATAAAACAGCTAGTACAACTAATTTGTAGCATAAAACAATGATATTCCTTTTTCATTTATCCTCCATTCATCCTGATTTTTGATGCAAGTTTGATGCATTTTTCTTGTAAACAACATTCGATAATTTGTATATAAAACATAAAACAGCTAATACAACTAATTTGCAGCCTAAAACAATGATAGTCCAATTTTGTCTATCCTCCATTCATCCTGATTTTTGGTGCAAGTTGATTTTTCTTGTAAACAACATTCTATAATTTGTATATAAAACAGCTGATACAACGAATTTGTAGCATAAAACATTGATATTCTCCTTTTATTTATCCTCCATTCATCCTGATTTTTGGTGCAAGTTGATTTTTTTTTGTAAACAACATAGTCTTTGTAAAAACATGTTCTATAATTTGTGTATTATAACTAAGTTTTTTTTAATCCACAGGTCTTGAAGGACAGCCCCAAGAAAGCAAAGATCTCTACTGGTTTTGAAGGAGAACAAGCCAACTACGTGATACAAATCTCCGAATTTATTCTGTGAAGAATATTCTGATCCCGAAAATGGCAGAGAACGTCTTTCCTTTCGATTGGTTCATGCTGATAAAGTGATCCAAAAGACGATGCAACAATGAAAAACAGTTCGCCAAAAAACAAGATTTTAACTAGAGTAAAGCTTATCGCTAGTTTTAAGACACAGTCTGATAAAAGTTGACATTCAATCGATTGAGGAATTTAGAAAATATGCAGGAAAAAGTAATGTTTCCGTAATCAATTCTGCTTTTCAAACGGTAATTTTTTCAGTTCAATACTAATATTTACCTGAATATTAATATATGAGCACGAAGAAACCATATTGTTAAAGAATCATACTTGAAATAAGTTTAAAAAACTTTTTTGCAAGGTATCACTTTTAGTACTCAAGCGGATTTGATCATGGAAACTATTTTTGTTCTGTATGGTTTTGTCTACTATCTCATTTATTATTTTATTATGGGGGCATAAAAGTCAAAGGAACATTGGTCGCGATTTAAAGTAAAACCAACTGTCTATCTTTGTATGTATTCAAGTTTAATTTTCTACATTCTATGCAAAACGCATAGATTATGACTTATGGTAACTTTTAGCTGTGTATACTGTATATTTCGTCACCAATAAAAAATTAGTTTGTCGCTTAAGTTTCCGTTACGTGAGATTTGCTCCTGTAAGACAACGCATTACACGATTTCTCACATAAATACACAGTCCGATAGCTAAACAAAAATATGTTCTCAGACTTTTATGCCTCATATTTGAAATAAAAAAAATTTCGAAGTGCCATATTTAAAGAGTGCATGATTGCCACTTTTTCGGGATTCCACGCATATAGAAGCCTATTGTGTGTGTGAACGTTCTGAACTTCAAGAACGAAGACTATAGTGATTCCATAAGTCGAACCATGTGATCTTTAACTGAACTCAGTGCGAGAAATTATGCTTTTTCTGTGCCAAATATACCTTCCCTCAACCTCTTTTGCCAAAATACCAATGTGCCGAACTGAAGAATTGTGAATTAAGAATTAGAACAACTTCATTTGTTCTCTGATAAAATCTTGCAATCTTTTTTTTTACTTTACTGTGGCTTATATCATTGGTCGTGTATCATCCATAGCTTATTACAATGTTTTCTTCCATTCGTTCCATTCGTAAAGTAACATGAAGAAATGGGCTGTCGGAAATGGATGACGTCCTTAAATGTTTAGTACAAATCGCCACCTATGTCAATAATGATTGGATACCTCTCAATGACGTCAGTATTTTTCTAGTGCATGATGCCATCTTCGTCGATGGTGCAGAGAAAACATTTGATGACCACCCATTTTGGCAGTGTTTCGTTTTACCTCTGTATATTTTTGACTGCCCACTGCCCAGTTTTGTAAACAGTAAACAGACACGTTATAATAGACCGATGTGGCCTAGCTATAAGGCGAGGGTAAGAAAACATAGTTAAGGAAACCCAAAATTATTTGTTGTCATACAACAGGTACAATGGAAAGCGTGGAATAATATGTAAATGCATGATAATTAAAAACAATTAGTATAAATCTCCCCCAAAACATAATATAATAAATTTCTGACGTTGAACTTAGTACCAGAAATTAATATAGAGTTCAGACAATAGTTGCTTGAATTTTATTATTTGCAAAAGAGTTTAAAATTTAAAAATATATAGTTAAGCTTTAGGATTACGAATTTCCAAATTTATAAGTGAGCCACCACAGTTACATAAATTGACTCCAACTTTGAACTCCATTCTCTTATTTGTCAAATCCTGTTTGCTCCCTTTTCTTATACTGTAAATAAGTAGATTGCAAACAAAATAATTGTTTGTGACTTGTACATTTGACTTTCTGCTTAGATATGATTTTAAGTTTAAACATTACTGTAAATAGAGAACTTAAGTTTTCAAAAAGTTAAAATGAAAGTGTGTGAAACGTAATAAAGCGATAAATCTTATCAAATCTTATTATTTTGTGATTGTGTGCAATGTAAGAATATTATTTACATAAATTATTTTTATGTTTTATGATGATTTTGTGCAATATAAAAAAGTTAGTGTCATCAAAATAAATTATTAATGATTTTTTAGCACTATTATAATTTCTAGTTTTGTGCAATGTTAAAAAAAAAAAACCTTGGTCATCTTATTATTTGAGGGTAAATAAATTAGTATTGATGCATAATGAGCTCTAATTTAGTTAACAGAACTTTGTATCAACAAGTCAAATTATTGTTTTCAATTTTCATGATATTCTTTGTACAAATTCATTCTAAACTATTTTAGATTCGATGCTTAAATTAATTTTTTTAATTTAATTATTTTTTTATTTTTATCAAAAAAATCCTTTAATTAGAATATGTGTAATAATATTCTATTAATTTAATTAGAATATTGCGTAGAATCCCCGACTTCAATGTATATTTCCCCATTATCGCATTATGCTGCTTTGAGAAAATAAAGTGTGCTGTGCATTGTAAATTAATAAAGAATATATGTGATCTTGCGAAAGTGTTGATTATTGTTTCTTGTAAAATGCATTTACAAAATAAGGTTTTGTACAGACCCCTGCGACTTTTAGTCAATGGCATATGTCATTATTAGACTGAGGGGCTCTGATGGCCAAATGATTTGGACTACTAAGCCAGCAGTCTGCGCGCTGTAACAGTGTGCGCTCGATTCCCGCCTTCGCTCTTGATGTACTTCCTTTCTCTGTGACAAAAAAAAATTCTTCCTGTGTCTGTCTTACTTGAAGAAGGCTTACATAAGCGGGTCTATAATCAAGCACACAAGCTTTAATATATATGTACATACCCTACCCATTCGTAGACCGAGCATATAAGACCAAACCCTCAAAGTTAGCTATGAACGGGATAGAGCTGAAACTTTATTATCTTTGTTCTTAATTAATTAAGTTATTTGTTCCAGATACAACTTATTTAAGTATTTTGCATGACATTTTAAAACCAAAATTAAATTAGTGTTTGTTGATCATCAAATTATTAGGGGCTCAAATTGATAAAATTATAAACAAATTGCAGCAAGATTCAAAATATTCATATCATAATGTCTACTGGAAAAAAGGTTGTTTCGACCATGTTTTTATGGAAAATATCCCTCCACTTGTTGACTTAAATGCATCATCTTCTATCCAAGGATATCCTTCAACAACACTTATGAAAGGAACACTCGCACCGGGCCTCGCATCTGGAAAGAGCGCCCCGGAATTCTGCCACATTTGTATGCAGACCATAGCACTGGAGAGAGGCCTTCCATGCAGTTATGACATCCCCTTTTCATCGCGAGCTCAGAATCCAGACGTTATTATGACGAATGGCGGTATTCACGTGCCGCGTTCCATTCCAACCTCTATTTCAGTACCGTGGCGGTATTTTTAGATTCGAAAGAATTATGGGACAGAAATACGGCGATTGGAATGGAAAAAAGGTTATTTAATTCAGTTATTCAAATTCATCAGGCAGAGATACTTATAGAGGGATAAAGCTTAAATAGTCAAACCAGAGGACAAAGCTTTGGGTTAAATAGTCGAACCAGAGAGAGAACATGATCAAAAATTAAAAAATAAATCTTCAAAAAGAGGTAAGTTATTGAGAGGTAAACTACTTTTAAAATAAATTCAAGAAGAATCATCAGCAGTGTTTGAAGATTGGTAAAAGTTATTTAACTTTTGTCCCTCAAAAGCTGAGATAAATTAACTGGTATTAAAAATTTGGTCAACGTACATTAAATTCCCGCCCGTCGTAATTGGAAAAAGTCTAATTGAGGAGCTTAGAAGCCAAGGGGTATAAGTACAGTTTTTTATTTTTAGATTTAAGTACACTCAGTAATTTCCGTGGGGTCAAATATTGTTGTGTTAAAGGGATACAAGATACAAGCGAATAACTGTATACGGTAGCTCTATCAAATGAAATAAGTGAAACCTCCTACGTCGGCTACTTCTCATAAACATATTTTTATCGTTATCAATGTGCAGTCACTTATACCGCTAGGCTCAATTTAACTAGGCTATAATACTACTAAATATAAACTTACGGAAAAAAGAAAATCTTTGGCCCTACTAAGAACCCTTGAAACAAGATATTCATATGAAAGGGATGACTGAAGCGATTCCCCACCGGATGCTAACTAGGGGAAACAGGGCTTATCTTGGATTTTTACTAGCAGAAACTCGAGACGCGAAATAGTTAGGACCGACAAACTTGGGAAAAATTTACTTTCCTTTATTTGGGTGCAAATGTTGGTGACCCTAGACTTACCGCAACGAATTCGCTGTCATGAGGTGGGAAAGCAAGTGAGATTTATTTTATGATGTTGAAAAGGTGAGAACAACATGTAATTAGGATTCCATTTAAAACAGGTTTGAAACTATATCGAAAATATGCTGTGTACATCCGCAACTATTGGTTGTTTTAGATGACGTTTATTCTTTCGCAGTTTCATTCCTTTTCCTTCGATCGGTGCTCCAATTTGCGCTCTGTTTCAAGTGACATTGATTCACCAATAGAGGCTTGAGAAAGAATTCATTTTCCTTCAGCATTTGTGTTGATATTCAAGACCTGAAGCATGTCCAGTAGGATTTAAGAGTCGAATGGAGTCACTTTGGCCCTGGCGGGTAACTTTGACCCAAACTTTTCCAAACTAATAACTTCTCATTAAATTCACTCTCTAAAAAGTGCTTGCCTTTTTAATTAGTGGCAAGCTGTTTTGATATATCAATTAACAGTATTGAAGAAGAAAGTCAATACCATGCTTTTATGCTTAGCCAAAGTTACCCTCCTGGGCTACACTCTTAAAACAAACACTCCTAATTTAACTCAGTCTGAGTGCATTTCACTCATCCAGACTGGAAAATGCACTTCTCTTTTTGGAGTGGATCCTTTGTGTGTTAAACCTCCGACAGGATCACTCCAAACGAGTGATTTTAACTCAGTCTGAGTAAATATGCATGCCTTTACGGTGTCGAAAATGCACTTCTCCAACTGGAGTGGATTTCACTCTTTTGTTTTAAGAGTGTATGTCACTCCATTCGACCGAAATATACCAGACAAAGATATGCCAATTTTCTTTATCTAGCAAAACTAGATGGTTTGTGAACACAAGACGTAAATCCTTCACAAAAACGACAACTTATTTATGCTCCTCACACTAATATCATGCAATGCAACACTTGAGATAGGCACCCCACTCTCAGCATGCAGTAATGAAGATGCGACGCGTGAGAAAAAACGTCGCCTACAATGCGCGGTGATGGATGACACCAAGGGACGCCGGAAGCAGAACTAATCACGTCATGTTCATGCTGGGGATAGAGCATTCATCATATCTATAACGCAAGAGTATGACGCGAGGTAATGCATGAGACGAATAAGAGATGCAATCGCCTGGAAGAGGTTGGTAGAAAGATGCAGAATTGATGGTTGGTCTTCAGACAATACCTTGTCTATCCAGAATGCGAGCATAGAAAGCATTTTCCTCCCCTATCCCCTCATGTGGTTTTCTTCGAAATGGCGTTAGCGTGTTTTTTCCCCACCCTACTTGGGTTGGAACTGTTTGGATTGTTAACCCCACAACAGAACATCAAAAGCTTTAGGTTTAGAAAAGCGATGCTCCTCCCGTGTCCTAGAGAGCCAAGCGAAGGGATGGGGGAAGAAAATCCTTTCGAGGCTCGCATTCTGGATAAACAAGGTGTAGTATCTGATAAACTATATCCTTTAGTTCCCTCAGACTACTTCCTGTTAGGTTTATTAGAAGATGCTGAAATGATGGTTAACCTTCAGGCTAGACCGTAATAAAATAACCCCTTCAGCTTAGTTCCCTGGTCTTCAGAATACTTCCTGTTAGGTGTGTTAGAAGATGCTGAATTGATGGTTGATCTTCAGACTAGTTCCTGATAAACTATTCCCTTGAGTCTAGTTCCTGGCTTGCTTTGGTCACATAATTTTAGGTGCTGTAAATTGAGAAATTTTGTTTCACAAAGTTATTAGCTAATTTGCATAACAGTAACATTAATCGGGATTTCGAATCATTGTTATCAGCCAAGCTTATGTTTATTCAAATAAACTTAATTATCCTTAAATGCTTTTCTTTTTTTACTACTTTGTATGATGGTCCTTACTTTCCAAGCACATAACTTTGTATTATGAATGAATCTTCCATAGAAAGAACTTCCAGAAAAATTTCGCATAATTTACGACGAAGATATGTTTCATTCAATTAGTAACAGTTAAAACCTGTTATAAAAATATAAACAGATTTTTTTTTGTAAATTAAGAGGGAATGTTTGTTCATTCACCAGTTGAAAGTTTTTATCCAGTAAAAACAACTTGAAGTTTTTTATAATGAAGTTGCTATGTGGTTGCATTATGGTTTTCGATCAAAGTGTCGACTCCATAACTTGACAAACTGCGTAGACATGATTCATATATAACATATATTAAATTCAATCTGCTATATATTGTTTGTATATATTTCTTTAGATATCATAGAAATACTTTTTAATAGGTTGGAGATACTGATAGTTGTTGTCCTTTTATAACCACCAGTCGTCCATTAAAATCAGTAATTATGAATCATTCTACATTTCCTAAAATTAATAAACTCACAAGATAGTGTAAAAATGATTTCCCTTTCAAATTCTTTTATTTTTCCTAAATATTTTCCTAAGCAGAATTTTTTTAATAAACAAACTATCGTAAATTAAAATAGGCTTGAATGAAGACATTCAACCAATGTTACACTATCTGTTTTGTCTTAAATCATGATTTTCTTTTAAAAAATAGCCAGTGAGTACTGATACTTGACATTCTACCTCTCTCTCTCTCTCCCCCCCCCCCCCCCCCCCTCAACCCTCAAGCGAATGCCCATGAAATCCCACACAAAAAAATTTATGTAATTCGGCTGTTCAGGTGTCGTAAATATATATAACAAACACTAAACTTTTATAAAATTAACCCGTAGTTTTGGATATATTGGAGATGGAAACAAAATAAATTCGAGTTTTGCAAAAATCTAGAGGTTTTTGTCCCATAAACATAAACATGTATGTAAATGTTTTTATATGAAAATGTTTAATTTGATTTAAAAAAATTAAAATTAAACTTTTCCTTACATCTAGTTGAAAGAGTTGTATGAAATTGAAACTGTTTCAAAGAAAAAGAATTACTGATCTTATCTTTAAATTAAAAAAGGCTCGAAATGAATACATGCAACCAATGTTACATTATCTGTTTTTGTCTTTAATCATGATTTCCTTTAAAAAAGCCAGTGAGTACTGGTATTTGACATTGTCCCTCTCTCCCCCCCCCCCCCACTTAACTATCGGAGGTTTAAACAAAACACATAATTTGTGGTAACTCTTAATACAAACACCCATTCATACCTTGACTCTTTTTTTTTCCTAGAATGAAAAAAATCTTAAATTTGCGATATGGGGTCCCCAAAACAAGCCATGTGATCTCCACGTGGACCAGAAGAAATGGGGCCCAGCGGAAGATTAACTGAAAGCGGAAGGAACACCTGATACAGGCGGAACGGCTTCTGAGGGGGATGACACCCCTCTCAGATGAAAGAACCTTAATGGGATGGGAACGTTTTATTTCGTTACTTGTCTTTACTTATTATTTTTTTCTTTAAGCGTGTGGCTTATTGGTGGTAGGAGGAGATAAGGGATAGTTCCAAGGAATAATTCAAGCCTTAACCACTTTTCAATTGCTTTTGGGGATGCGTTTTAAATTTAAATGGTTAGAAGGGAAAGCTGGAAACAGTGACAAACAAATAATTTGTATACAAATTTATTATACCAATTATTTACTCAGTCAATAATATTGAGTGATTCTAGTCATTAACATTGACATAAATAGAATAATTTTAATATTAAAGGATCCTGCAAAACGGATGGACCACCTGATGCAGGCGGAACGACTTCTGAGGGGGATGACACCCCTCTCAGATGAAAGCGTGGCAGCCCACTCAGCCGAATGGGACTCAGCCGAAACCGCAAAAGGTAGCCAATTTGGTGAAAAAGTAGGGTTGTGCTTGGCGAAGAGATCCCCCTCTGCTGATAAGAGTTTGTGGTTGCTTTTTCTCCTGCCAAAGCGTTGGCGATAAGAATTCAACCGAATGGTGCATGCGAAGCCAAATACGAGGTTAAATTTGGACAATTGGTGAACGCTCCCTGCTCATGATGTAATTGCGAATACAATGCGATCTCCGTGCAGGCCAGGAGTCATAAAAAAAGACCCCTCGTTCTAAGAACTCTGGCGGGGCACTCCTGTTTCAGGCGACAAATATAATCAGACAACAGACAAGGATTTTGTTCGATGGATAGAACTTGTTTTCAATGTCTGTACCTATATCGGTGAAATATATTTACAAAATAATGTTCAAATAGAGTTATGTTGAAGGATCAATATAAATATTTTATTTAGTAATTAGTATTTTACTTTAAGCAAAAAAATGAATGCAAGTAGATAAATAGTTAATAATTTTATCACGATTAATATATATATATATATATACATATTGTTTCATATTTAAGTTATGTTTCTTTACTTCCGTACCGTTAATTATCAGCATATCGTTAAACATGAACATATTAAATATATATAGTTTTAGAAATTTTTATACACGTGACGAAAGACATAGTTATTACTTTAAAATATCTTATAACTTGTCAGCTGTTTACACTGATAATTGATTTTTTTGTCATAACATACACTCTTAAAACAAACGAGCTATTTTAACTCGGTCTGAGTTAATTTTCACTCCTCCAGTGTCGAAAATACACTTCCCCTATAGGAGTGGATACTTTATTTGTTAAACCTCCGACCGGATCACTCCAAACGAGTGATTTTAACTCAGTCTGAGTTAATATTCACTCCTTTCCAGTGTCGAAAATGCACTTCTCCTACAGGAGTGGATTTCACTCTTTTGTTTTAAGAGTGTAACTTTTGCTTTGCTCAAGCTTTTTAAGCCCTCAAAATTCTTTATTTGCTGTAAAAGACAAACTTTCATATTATGTGATCAATTTGGGTAGCATAAAAGTTCGATGATGGTTATTTTTAATATTTAAACAATTCCGTCTGTAACAGATTTTGATATCATAATTTAAATAGTATTAAGTTCATATGTCAATATTTCATTTATTTGAAAGCGCCACGCCAGCGCGAAGAGCTGTGTTAAGGCATCATTTCACCGTAGATACCTCCGCATGTTCTGTTTCCGTCTAAAACATCTTATTAACGGCCCGTTTCAGACACACACACCATCTCGTCAATAAACGCCGTGTATGTGTGGCTGATGCACGTTAAATCTGTTGACTTTCAAAGTTCTGACACCATGCACGACGTCGCTATAAGCTTGCGTGGAGTTCAAACTTTGTTCAGGTGAATTCCTCATCTGTTCCGTGTTTAAAACTTATTGAGTTTGTCGCCCATATCCCCTGTGTAGCTTTAGGACGATATGAATCCCATTATCTCTACGTTTGTAAATCGTTAAACATCAACTATATATCAACATATATATATATATATATATATATATATATATAGTTTTAGAAGTTTTTATAACCGTGACGAACGACAATTGGGTGTTTGCTGAATTAAAGTCGCACTATAACTACAAGAGGACTATTGGCCACGGGCCTCATATTTAATCAGTGTCAAGTGACGAGGCCGAAACCCGAACTGGCACTTAGGTAGCCGTATTGCGACTTCTTACGCGGCGTCAGAACTTAGGACTACGGTAGATTTAACGTGCACCAGTCCAATATACACGGCGTAATTTAATGAGATTTTTTTTGTAAAGCACGACCTGTTTATAGGATTTCTATGGCGGGGACAGAAACCGGAACGTATTATCATTGCAATGGCAAGACATCTTAACTGACCGCGCAATCCCGGCTGCCTACAAAAATTTCGCTAATATTAAATTTACTCGACCTTCTAATGCATTCTAATTAACAAGCCGATGATATCAAAAGAAGATGCTTTTAAGGGGTGGAGGACTGGGGGTGCTAGGTGTAAAGACATTTTTAATCTCAAAAATATACATGTGTACATTGAAGCACACTCGTGTTTGCTTAATATAAGGCATATCATATATACAAATCTTGCATCTAAATTCAAACAAATTTTTGAAATATTTACAAAAATTTCCAGGTATTTTAATGATATTTGACCAATACTCGGCTTTTATAAATGCCCCTTTCTGAATTACATGTTTTAAGAATTTATTGTGCACAAAAGGGGGCTGGGGAGCCCAGTCGGTTAAGCACTCGCTTAGCATGCGGAAGGTCCCAGGTTCGGGTCCGGGCATCGCCAAAGTAGCTGCCGACCTATAAACGGCCCTTGCAGTCCTAAAGCTGGGTACGATGTCGCCCTTAATGGTTGCGTTGGGTGCCTATTTAGGTGTTGGCTCGCCACTTGACTGTGGTTCTGAAATACGACGCCCGTCGCCAATAGCCCTCGTGTAGCTCTAGTGCGACGATAATTCAAACCTAACCTATTGTGCACAAAAACACCATTTCTATTATACCAAACCATTCCAAATGAATTGAAATTTTTTACTATATGTCAACCATATTTATATATGCTTGTTTTCAATGCCGTTACCTAGCTTATGAAAAAAATTGAAAAATAATTTCTATATATACAGAGCTATATTAACATAAAGAATCAATATTAATATTTAATTTATTATTAGTATCTTACATTTGTATTAACTGAAAGTAAGTAGAGAAATAAATAATAATTTAGGCATGATTGATTGTACATTCCCTTCATAATTTTAAATACGTTTCTTTACTTCTACTTAGTTTATTAGTTAATTATTATTTTAAAACATTACGACTTCTCATCTGTTTTCACTGTTAATTGTTTGCTCCGTGCGAATAATTTTGTCATTATCATAAATTTTGGTTGTTTTACCTTAATAAAACTATGGTTTGGGGATAATTTTAGCCTTTTCAGTGCTCAAAATTCTTTATTTGTTGTAAATGATTAACACTGTCAAATTATATGTTCATTTTAGGTCTAAATTAAAAAAAAATCGACAATGAACAATTTAAGACCACATATAGAAATAACATAGCTTGTATAAATGACAAAAATATATCTGATAATTTGAATTCTATAAATTCTAGATTCAAATGTTGCAAAAATTGATTTACTTCCAAAATATTTACAGTATTTTTTTTTTGCTTGATTCTATCTTTATTTTCATCACTAGACTTCAAAAATGTATTTTTTGTGCACATGTATTTTTAATGACAGTCTCAGTTTCATAGAGTTTCTATTTTTTCCCTTGTTAGTTATTTAAATTATTTATTAGGCCCAGTGACTTAGTGGTAGTGCTTTTGCATTGCCCCGCCACAAATTCGAGGATCTAATCCCGGATTGGGCGAGATTGACCTAGCCTTTCATCCCTTAAATGGGTTGATAACATGGGTACCAAGCATGTTTGGGAACTAAACACTGGAGGTTTCACGTGAGGCTGACCACCTAACCAGGTGGCAGGACTTGGCCCACTTAGCCCACTCCATGCGCCGAGGAGAGACTTCTATTAATTTTTAATAGATGATATGTACTCTTTAATTAATGTGTGTCATTCCCTGTCAAATTAACCAATTGTCTTAACCTTGACATTTCAAAAGTAGATATGGCTTGATATATCTAGGTAAAACTAGGTGGCAAACCGCAGTGTCTAATTTTCCACAAATTATTTTTAAGGTACTCGCATATTTCAAGTAAGACAACATCATTCTTCTTTTATTCCTGGATTTCAATTTCGTTGATTGGTAGTGTTGCGTGGTAAGCGCCGCTCATTACATTAGTAGGATGCCACGTGAACACAATGCTCCAATCGAGACCATATTTTTATTCCTTTGGAACTGTTGCCACTCAAGACGTGAAACATGCTCCATTGACTGTCAAAAAGTCTGATATTGGTCTAATTCGACAACACTATGATGTCTTTGTAGAAAATTTTACTGTTTTTTTTAACCGATGCCAAACGTACATTTTTTTTAGAAAAACAAGTTTAAAATTACCAAAACAACCAGTTTCAAATATCTATATTTGTTTCACTGATTGTAATTAACTATCAATATGCTACATTTCATAATACCAGGATGGCTTTCAATAGATGATAAATAGCTATAGTTGCCCAACATCAAGAATATTTTAAAGTTATTTTAAAATGGATTAACGTGTATGTTACCAAATTGCAACAGTATGATGCACTAATGGGCTACACTTGAAGTTTATTAATACACATCGCTAAAAATAATGCAATTTACTATTTAAAACAGGGTTGAAAAAAAAACAGGTTAAAAAAAAACGTTTTTGCATTTAGTTTTTTTTTATTTAAACCAGGTTTTTTCAAAAAAAAAATTCCGGAATTTAACTAGTTTATGTATTTGCAGGACTCAAATGATGTTTATATTAATTTCAAACTTTATTTTATGGTTACTTCACTAACACGATCCCCATATATTTTTTAAATTTGATATTTTATAAAAAAAACAACAACTAATTTTTGGGCATAATATACTCCAATTATTTCAATTTCTACATAGTCATTAATAACAGCCGTTAAAATTTGTAATGGATGTCAATTAAACCATTCATAGTATTATTACCTTAATTGAAATAACTAAAGTAATAATGAAGTAATAATTCCAAACTTTTTAGATCCAATTTATTATGATCAAGGACCACTACAATTCAACATTTTAAACAAAAAATTTGCAGCTTTTTTGATTCCAGACTCATTATCAATTTAGACTGCACTATACCAAAAGAGGAAATATTGAGCTCAACGTTAGCTGTTGTTGCCTTAGCAGTCAGGATGAGACTAAAAACGTTTCTGTTAAACTTTTTTATATCAACTGTTTTGCCTACACTAATATATTGCCAACACTTCTTTTACATAATCACTCTCAAAAAGAAAATTTCTGAAAGTCACTACAAGCTCTAGCAGAATATTTCATAACAAGAGTAACACCGAAGAGTTGTTAGGGAATCTGTGCTTTGCATATTCTAATGCTTCTGCTAAAACAATTTGGAAAAAAAAACATCTTTGGTTTTATTGAAAAAAAAACCCATTTGGTTCAAACCTTGGTTTAAACCATGCCAACCCTGATTTAAAGTATGTTTAATTTGAGTATTATTTTTATCAGAAAGTCACAAAAAAGGATAGAAATAATCATTTAATTATCGGATTTTAGCTCTAGACAATATTATCAGCATCATTATACGCTATAGTATACTAGCCGGAGTAATTATCCAAATAAATTTAAGTACAACTTCGCTACGTTTAATATTAACATATATAAACTACCTGCTGATTTCGCAACAATAAATATGGTATGCGCTTAAATCGTCTCGTAGTAGGATATTTGTTTCGGAAAAACGAAATGTTTCTGTTCAATTAATAAATCTTATTTTGTTTTTAACATTTTCGAGTCCTCAACAAATAAAATATTGTCTTAAAAATAATGAGAATAATAATTTCGAAAGTGATATTTAAATACTATTTGAAGAAGTTATGATATTTTTATTTTTCAGATACTAACAGCTTTCTAAATAGAGAATGTGCTTCTTTCGGTTAATGTAAACAATTCATTATCTATTATTAAAAAGTCTTTTTTGTTTAAACGTTTGTTTTTGGAAAGGTTAATTTCCAAAAGTTTAGTACATCACCCCTTCATCATGAAACCCCATGCCTGCCTCTTATTGTTATGAAAAAACTAGGTTCAGAGGGTTCACATTCACATAAACCAATATCTAAATTAATCACGTAAGAAGTAAAACTAAATTATGCATTTAAATTATAGCTGCCCGGCTAATACAAAAACAAATTGTTGATAATTAGGTGACGAACTTAGCAAAATTTAACGTATTGGCCTCTAATTCGACATTAATTAAACTAAAAATAAGAAGCATTTATTTGTACAGACATGGCTAATATCGAGTTTTAGCAACCAGATTGCTTTACTTTGAACACTGGACACTAAAAGCCCCCCCGCAAAGCCAATCCATCATTGTGACAGCCGCTCTCTTTAGTAACATTCTCAGCAGCTATCTTCGGAGGGACCGTACATATGTTGGTTTGTTTTCTTGAACACAATTGCTATTTTAGAGCGATAAACCAGCCAAATTGCTAGCCATCTTGAAGTACAGGATAACGAAAGAAAAATCTATGTTGAAAACATTATCGCCATAATGGTGAATATGTTGCCCTGAAATTTGGCGAGATTTTGCGGTTTAGGGCTTTCGGCTGAGTCTCATTCGGCTGAGTGGACTGTAACCGATGAAAGAACCTTAATGGGATGGGAACGTTTCATTTCGTTACTTGTCTTAACTTATTATTTTTTCTTTAAGAGTATGGCTTCTTGGTGGTAGGAGTCTCTAAGATAAGCGATAATCCAAGATGCCTTAACCACTTTTCAATTGCTTTTGGAGATTCATTTAAACTTTGAAAGGTTAGATGGGTAGCCGTAAACGGTACTAAAAACGTCCTCAAGATAAACAACACCAAAACAACAATTTGAGGAGAAGCGTTGCTATACATGGAAATGTCTCTGTTTCTGGTAAGTGGTTGAAGAAGGTTATAAAATTTAAAACTTTCACTATAGGCAAAAAAACAGCGATTTGCTCGGAAAATTACATCTAGTCACCAGAAATATAATCTGTTCAATATTTACCATCATAAAAGCTGGGATTAGTCGGGAAATGTAGTTGAACCAACTTAGTTACAGTCAAACTTTTTATAGTGATTGTTAAATTTCGAATTTCGGGTTACCGATCATTTAACGATGTTTAGTACTAAATGAGTTATTTTAATAAAGACTTTTTGGAATCGTTTTTAATAACTTTATATAGGCGAATTTCATAGATATTTTTTTTTTAATTTTTCGTTACTAAAATGTCTTTGGACACAAAGTATTAGATTAGAATCTAATTCCACGTAATCATTTGTTTACAAAAAATTAATTTTCTTAATTACAAAACTTAAAAATAATATAATGTCATCGGAAATTTCTGTTGTATAACTCATTAAAACTGCATAGAAAGCCCGTATTTCTTTCCCTTCAAGCCTTGTATATAACAACATCAAATATTATTTGCATTCGTACTTATCAAACGGTTTTCTTTACTTTTATAAGAACGAATATCATTGAAAAAAGTCTTAGAGATATAAGTGATCAAATTTCTTAGAGCAAAATTCAATTCTACGTATTCGATCTATACCAAAAGTTTTTTTAATTCATAAACTACAAATTCCATAGAGGAGATTTTGCTGTATAACTCATTCAGAGAGTAAAGAAAGTCCTCATTTCTTTCCTTTCACGCCCTATATATAACACCGAATGTCATCTGCAATCGTACTTATGAACGAAACCGTTTCATGTAAACGACGCTCGTAATTATCCCCCGTTTTTGCGGAATACGGAGCATCATTTTTCTAGCAGAATACAAAGTTTCGTTGTTGGTGCAAGATGGCGATGTTTTCATAAGCATTTCGCTTCCATGGGCGGCAAGGAATGTCGAGGAACAGTACGCACTGTTCCTCTCGATTTAAGAGAGAAGAATATTGTAGCGGATTCCAGGTGTACAGAAGAATTTTTTTCAACAATGAAATACAGTGGTTTTGTGTTTTTCCGCTAGTTTTTTTTAACAGAAATATTTTTATAGTTTTAAAAAAGTGATACTTTTCTATTTTTGCCGAAAGCAATAAAGTCGCCAAAAAGTTACAATTGTCTCGAAAAATTTACATCCGTCGACAAATATGTACATCCCTTATTATGTACAACCCTCGCCAAAAAATTACAATGGACAACAAGGAATGTCGAGGAACAGTATGCACTGTTCCTCTCGAATTAAGAGAGAAGAATATTGTAGAGAATTCCAGGTGTACAGTACACTAGAATTTTTTTGCAACAATGAGTTTGATGAAAGGCTTTGTGTTCTGCCAGTTAGCTTTTTTTGTATAGAATTTTTTTTATAGTTAAAAAAAAGTGATATTTTTTCATTTTTCAGCCGAAAGCAATATAGTAACCAAAAATTTACAATCGTCATCAAAAAATTACACCCGTCAATAAATATGTACATCCGTTACCAAAATGTACAGCGAGGGCTGGGGAGCCCAGTTGGTTAAGCACTCGCTTAGCATGCGGAAGGTCCCAGGTTCGGGTCCGGGCATCGCCAAAATAGCTGCCGACCTATAAACGGCCTGTGCAGCCAAAAATGTCCGACGAATAATACCCCGTGTTTGGGAGTGCACGTTAAATATCCTTCAAAGTCCTAACGCTGCGTACGATGTCGCCCTTAACGGTTGCGTTGGGTGCCTATTCAGGTGTTGGCTCGTCACCTGACTGTGGTTCTAAAATACAATGCCTGTCGCCAATAGTCCTCGTGTAGCTCTAGTGCGACGATAATTCAAACCTAACCAAAATGTACAGCCGTCGCCAAAAATTTACAATGGGCAGCAAGGAATGTAGAGGGGACAGTACGCATTGTCCCTCTCGATTTAAGATAGTTCATAGTTTTAAAAAAGTGGTGATTTTCTATTTCGAGGGAGTAAGCAATAAAGTCGCCAAATATGCACATCCGTCACCAAAAATGTACGACTGTCAGTCCCATAGGCATTAGTTTTGAAATCAAAACTTTTGCAAAATAATTGATTTTGTCATGTTATACCATTTTCACCTTCATAACATCTACTTAAAAACATCATCAAACATTTTAATATCTACTATATTTAAAACAAAATTGAAAAGAAAATTAACATCCAGTTATTTAATTATTAATTGATAAAGTTTTAAGTGTCGCCATATGCTGAAACTTTTGGGGCATTTTAAAACTTCAAAAAATTTATATTATCAAATGAATAGATAACATATTCGTTTCAAATTTGTTTTATTTCGATGTTATGATTCCTATACTTGGGGAAAAAGAGCTAACAGGACAAAGCAATTCTTATGCAATAGTGTAATTCCAAAACTAATGCATTAGCTCTGTACTGACAGTCCCTCTTCTCCTGCGGGTTATAATTAAACGTGAAACGTATTAAAAGTATTACACTCTGACCAATCACTTACCATTGCTTATCGCTTTGCTTTGGTGATTGGTTAGATCTGACTACTTTACCCACATGCGAAGACTTTCTTTATAGAAGGAGATGCACCAACACGTTGGGAGGCGTTAGTTGGTTCCGCATTAATTTCTGATCTACCTGTAGCAGCAACACCTCAAATTTTCGAGCAAAACAAAACGTCGCCCTCATTGTAACACGACCCCACTGTTCTGAATCAAGAGTGAAATCTTACTCTTTCAAGTGTGCTTCCGAATCAAGTCAAAAATAAACGGAGATAACAGATCTTGGAGTTTCAAATAGTTGCAGAGATGACGGAGAAAGCAACCTCCATACTTCCCGTCTCAGCTTACGAGATCTCGCCACTGGACTCGAACTGGGAAACATTCCTTTACATTCCGAGGCATTCCCTATATCAACTCGAAGGAGACTTGGAAATTTTACTCACTGCCTTTGGTAGAATCAACACTTTGAAAAACTGGTAAGGTAAGTTTGAATTTTGTCTTAATAGAGCTACAAAAGGGTTATTGGCGACGGTCGTCGTAATGTCGTATGGTATGGTATGGTATGATACATATATATTCCAGCTTGTGTGCTTGTTCTGTAATGTCGTAATTTAGAGCCATTGTCGAGTGACGAACCAACACATGAGCAGGCACACAGCGCAACCGTTAAGAGCAAATCGTATGCAGAGTCAGAAGTTTGGTTGGACAATATTTAACGTGCCCCCCTCACTCGTCGGATCTTATAGCTGCATAGACCATTTATACAGGTCAGCAGTTATGTTGGAGATACCCGGACCCGAACATGGAACTCAAACTAGGAAACATTCCTTAACATTACGAGGCATTCCTATGTCAACTCGCATTAGACTCGGAAATTTTACTCACTGCCTTTGGTATACACTTAGAATCTACGCCTAGAAAAACCATCTGTGAGTTCAAATAGCTCAAGTGGAACACCATTGTGCAAAAATGGCAATAATATAATTGTGTGTTACAATACAAGAATTCTATTAATGGCATGCAAACTACACTTAACCTCGATTGGCAAGAAAAATTTTCTCCGCAAAAATTATATTTCTGCTTAAGCTTATATAAGTTAACAAGACATAAGACAAATGAAAATCATAGTCGTGAGCAATTTATGTTGGACAAATTAAGTTACACAAAAAATAAAATTTAAAAATATCTTAAGTTAACGTTTTTCGGTTCTTAAATGAAGTCGTTAATGGGATTCACAAAGTCGTCTTTAATCTGTTAAATCCCTTAAATCCACCTTGGGATATTAAAATGAAAGAAACGTTGAACTGACTTTAAACTAAAAAAAAATTAATGACTGAATTTCTTCGTAATAGGCTTCCTCGAAGACAATTCTTTTTCTGTACATGTCGTTTTACCTTGGTAAGATGCACAACGCAGGAAAACAAACATCGTATCAATTGAAGGTATCCAGCGAATATATTAAAGAAAGGGATTTGATTCTTGTACATGTTCATTAGGATTATTGGTATTGTACCATTTTTTTACAATTATAATAGTGCTATTTTGTAGATAAAGTGTACATGTTTCAGGTCTGAGTGACAAAAGAAATGCTGAATGAAAAAAAATTCTCTCGAGCCTCAAATGGTGAATCAATGTCAAGCGAACACATTGCATCGATCGAAGGAAGAGCATGCAGGTTGGAAGTTGGAAAGAATTACTTTACCTGAAACAAGCCAATTATAAGAATTTCTTTTATTTATTAGTTTAAATACAGGGTGGTTATAAAATAACGCTCCCTATTCGGAGTGGTCTGTAGCTTGAATGAATAATCCAAATGCAAAAAACTTTGAGACACTTACTAATCAAGAAGGGGGGAAAAGAATGGAATCATAGAAAACAAACTCGTCTCTTGACCAGGGTTCTAAATTACGAGGCGTAATTAGCTGTGTTGGCAGTAATTGGCCATAATTGACGACGCCTCGTAATTTAGATTCTGGTCAAAAGACGAGTTTGTTTTTTATGATTATTCTTTCTTTAAGGTTATTCTTTAGGATTCTGTCTTTTTTACGATTCCATTCTTTTCCCCCCCTTCTTGAATAGCAAATGTCTCAATTTTTGATGCATTTGGATTATTCATTCAAGCTACAGACCACTCGGAATAGGGAGCATTATTTTCTAACCACCCTGTACATACAATAAAAATGAGGAACAGGTTAGAAAACTAGCTCCGATTTTTCGTATACTCTCTCTCGCTCTCTCTCTTATCAACAAAATATCTTATACTTTCAGAGACAAACTATCGTAAAAATTGACGCAATTAGTACATTTAGATAACTTGTAGTAGCATCACAGCTGTCCGTTTGCGGTAAGTTTCACTCGACTTAACCAAAGGAAACGACCGGCAGACTTCAAATTGTCGAAATAAAGATCCGACGCGTCGATTAAGTCAGCCTCATTTTGTACCGTGTTTTGGGCTATTACGCACCGTAGATTACATCATAGGTCTATGAGGAAAATTCAAGTTGGGAAGTTGCCATGTGTGGGAAAAGACAGACACAAACAAGCATGCGTTTATATATGCCCCTAATGTGACCAGAATGTGCTTTGTGCAATCGTTTGATGAGCTATAATTTAGAGTTATATCTTGAGTTAAGTTTCTGTGTGTGTTTATTACTTTTTTTAAAAAGATTTTTGCACAGCCACCGACATTTTTATTTTTATTTGATCGAAAGAAATTGAATGGCATGAGAGTCAAGTGATTCAATTATAAAACTAGTTTTGCTACATGATTTATACTTTAATGTATCCAGTAGGTTCGGCTTTAAATTAAAATTTAACTTGAAGTATTTAAAGGAGAAAGCTAAGATATAAAGAACATAAAAATGTAAAAAATCCTTAAAGAGATTTTTTTAAATAATTTGCAAACAGTTTTAGGCACATTGATACCATGACTAAGTTCAAACAATATCCCTTAGTTTACTTAACATTACAACTGTAACAAAAAACATCTCATAGTGAAAAATGCTTTACTCAATACATCCAAACAAAAAAAAATAGATGTAAATTTATGCGTACATTTTAAATTCCAGATAAAATCCAATGCTAAAAGTAATAGATCTTAAAAAGTCCTTCATAAAAAAGCATAAACTTCCCACCTTTTTTCACGCGCAAAGTAATCCCTCCCTTTTAATTGCACAGACATTATTCAAATGAACTTTTACACCACCTCTAAAAAAATCATCCGCCCTTAAAAAATATGAAGGATGCTTACTCCTCATCCTCGGTTGTTATACAGAGTAAAAGATTTGAGAGTCAAAAAGTCAAAAAACACTCTTCGAACAAAAAAAAAATATTCTGACGAAGAAGCAAACGATGAGGCAGCGTCTTACATCACTCACCAAAAAGGTCATTAATTTTTCCGACACGCAGCTTGGAAGAAGATCACTTTTAAAAAAACCTCGGGATCCCGTGAGGCACAACTGGAAGCTCAGGAGGTTTATTTCGTAGTTTGGGGTGTTTTGGTTCTTTTTTGGAAGCATTTGATGTTGTTTTGAATGTTTTCCAAAAACCTCGGGTTGGCTTTTGTAGAAAAAGTTTCATTTTGGTTATGTTGATCGAAAATTGGAATTACAGATTACTTGACCTACTGAAAAGAAGTACGAATGTTCCATTTCTACAAAACTACTATTATAATTCATAGGCTGGATAAAATGCTGACTGTAAAATGTTCTTACTATCCAAATCTTCTGAGGTCTTTTTGGTAAATATTTAGTAAGGCTAAGGTCCAAAGAGTTCGATAGTAGGGTAGAGATTGACCCTACCAACAGCACCATGGACCAACATGGAGACAATATAGGTGGCATGTGGGGCCTGATGACTGAGTGGTTTGGATCGCAGGCCATAGCGCTAGCAGTACGTGCGCTCTAACGTTTGCGTGTTCGATTTTCGCCTTTGCTCTTGGTGTACTTCCTTTCTCAGTATCAAAATTATAAATTGACTGGCACTTTTGCAACTCTACTCGCTACTCGGGCTCCGTAGTGAGACATGGCTGCCGATGGCAGCTCAGTACGAGTCGTTCCTCTACCCTAGTATAGAACTCTTTGCTAAGGTCAGTTGCCCATTGATTCTGAGCCGTCGGCGTTGTTCCTAAGGTGGGACTTAAGACTCTACAGATTTAACGAGTAAGTTTGCTCTAGTGTAGGGGAGAGTGTTGTACCTTGGGACGCTTGTACCTTGGAACACTGATAATTTCTAAGAATCTATTGGCAATATTCATACATTGTTTATTTCTAATAGTAGCCTTAACCAACAGACATCATCATAATAAAATTTAACACTAGCATAATTGAATTGATGAAATGGTGACAAAAAACAATCTTTCATTACACCCAAAGTAAATATTTTTCTCATTTTAATATAATTTTCTACCTTAGTACTCTTACAAAAAGTCAACTGCATTTTATTTTCTTCATAAAAGAGAAGATTTTAAATTATTTTGGTTATGAGAAAATAATGATAATGCATTTGGATTGACCACTATCTTGCTTTTATTTAAACCATGTAGTGTGTTGTACCTTGGGACAGAATTAATAATTTGATTAAATTCTTAATAATTTGAAAAAATAAAAATACCTTTATTATTTATTTTAAGAGCAATTCCACAAAACATGTAAAATACAACTCAGCTTTGTTTTGGATATATTTTATAATGATTGAAGTTTGAAAATATAATTCTGGCAACACCTGATAAATCTTTTTCCTTCAGTGTGATGAAATGTTCTAAAGAGCAAATTTTCTTATGTATTTTGAAATAAAGTTTGTATCCTGACACAAATTAGTTCAAGTGTATGACTATTGACTGAATTATAAAGCATGTCCCAAGGTACAACATGATGTTGTACCTTGGGACAGTTTATCCTCTCTACTTTAAATGAGTGGCAATTTTTTAATTTCAAGCTGCCAGAATTAAAAAATATATATTATAGAGGAATATATTGGTGTGTTGAAATGCTGCTTTGAAATTTTTATTTTGACAATAATTATCGAAGAAAAAAATTAAAATGTAAAAATTGTCCCAAGGTACAACACTCTCCCTTACATTACAAAAAGTTGTAGAATGTTACTCATTAAACGGTGAAAGCTGGGAAAATGAGCCGCCACCGTGTTTATGGAGTAACGTTGAGTAAAGTTACGCCAAAATGCGGAGGAAATAGCTTTAAATTCCTCCGATTTAACGCTGTAACATTAAACATCATTACTGTATAAACACGTCGCAGCTCATTTCACCATGTTTCCCTAGCGTTTACAGAGTAACGTTCTACCAAATGTTTACAGTGTACTCGTAAACGCCCATGACTTTACGTAAATTCACTTTTAATCACAAATCAGGATTTCTTGTAGTAGGGTTCGAACCAGCTCTCGTTTAAATCGCAACCTCAAAGACAAATTCTTTTAACCCCTCAGCGCCACAAAATATTTCGTATATTTCCACTCTCTCCAACCAAGAACTGGTGATCGAGATCAGTTTGTTATACTCAACAATTTCGAAAAGGAGTCGGCGTAGCGATAACAAAGTTTACGGTCTCAAGGGTGTAAGTACGCTCTTCCAACCTCAAAAAACGCAAGCGTGTTTACAAGACAAGAATGCGTGGCATGCCGTTATTAACGCCGTAAATGCTCAGAGAATCTTTTTATCCTTTCCTTCGTTGAGTTAATATTTTATTTGAAGCGAAACTGTTGCAAATTTTTGCGGGGATTTCTGTGTGCTTGAAGTTTTATTTAGTGCCGGTCTTTCATTTATAATTGAGGTGTTTGCATTTTGATACAGGGATAGAGATTGTATGTAGTGGAACCCCGATCGTATTTTTTTTTCAGTGGACCGGAAAAAAATATATCAAAATGCATTAAATAAAAAGGATTAACTTATATAAAAATGTTTTAAGTAGGATAAATACACGAACGAGTGCACATAATCGGTGTTTTACTGTATTAAATAGAGCTAGGGTTGGGAAATGCATAGTGGTAAATAATTAAAATGCATATAATTATGTAGCTGTAAGATAAAAACCATTGTTTGGAGTTATGTAAAATTTGGCAAGAGCAATCGATGCCATTTTATTTGCTGGAAAGAAATGTAGCACTGATGTAAGACAATGTTGCAACGTTGTGTAAGGAGAATCTAAGATTACGTTTTAGTAGTCAAATTTCGTTTGGTCGAATAGTAGTTTGTTAAATGCTGAAAGCCTTTTTCCAATTACCTAAAAATTGTGATTTTTACATAATTTCTGATAATTTATGTTTGTTTTTCAAACTTTTCTTTTTGCTGCAATAATTTACCACCAATGAACTTTTTCTGTGAATAAAAAGCAGCCACGGAATAAGCATTGTTGCCAGTTTTTACTTAATATAAATAAATAAATATGGTTCTTTCAAACTCTGGAAAGCACTAATTTCCTCCTAAATGTTTATAACATGCATTACACTGGAAAAACACTAAAAAAACAAAACCATTTAACGGGTGGGGTGACAAATAAAACGCCGACTCAACGCCTTACCAAACACGGCCATAAACAAGTCATCGCTGCCGGTTTGCACAAAGCGCGGTGCAAACTTCTGTAAAACGACCCATGGGTCGCGATTTATGGGTCCACCTGCGACCCTCACTCATGGCCGGATGCGCGAGACTCGAGTTTCAAGACCCCTTGTATTAGTTTCGAGACCCCTGTTTTCCTTTTGATACGTAATTGTAGACGATGTTTGGGGACGTGATTTAAGAGGTAGGGATCGTGGATTAAGATGTCACAGTGTAGAGGAATTTTGTTGGGGAAGAAAACAAACAACAGTATTGAAAAGGCGTTTAACTTTATGGTTAAGGAAATGTAATATATACTAATATTGGAAAACGTTTAGTTGGTTCGTTCGACGAGTATATGAAATTGTGCTATAGTAAAACGTTAATAGTGACAATGACCAATGACAAATGACAGTGATTGCGCCCTCTAGAAGGGAAGGGCGTAGGCTATATAGCCCATTTCCCCGCTCGCCAGAAGAGACAGTCACAAGAGACACACAAAGAAGGACGCCACAGACACATAGACAAATAACAACATTTATTGACAAACACAAACATCCATGCCTTAACCGGGATTCGAACCCGAGCCCAGCAGCTCCAAAGGATAGTACACTAACCACTGCGTCAGTGGACCGGCAAACAAAACGTTAATAAAGTCAGGTACATTTTCTTACAGTAGAGTTCCGGTTATACGAAATTCGACTTAACCGAAAGGCGCGCTCCAGAACTTTATTTTGTTAAAATATGAACTGTATGGAAGAACGCATAAATAAAGGAATGCGCAAAAAAATACGTTTTTGTAAAGTTGGATTTATTTCTCAAAGTATGCAGTATTTTTTTTTTTTTTTTTTTTGCTGATTAATTTTTGTTTGTTTTAAAGCAGCCCTGTCCCGCCATCTTTTGAACAAGAGAACACCTGAAGAAGTGGTTTCATTTTGCCTTTCCATATATCGAAGGGTCTGATCTAAGATTTTTGTAACTTCTGGTAATCTGTATGCGAAGTTCTACACTTGCTAGACTCGGGCTCTTCTTCATTATCGTGTTCGCTTTCGTTCCTGGTTAACGTTGCAACTATCTCTTAATCACATCTAGGCGTGAAATTAATCATTCCCGATTATTCGAAAATTCCTATGAAATCTCGATTAACCAAAAGTGCTCAACGCTAATAATACTATAATCAACGCTTGGACTGACGACTTTGTTTAAATCTGAAGAGTAAAAAATTCCGACAATGCAATTTTACTGTGTCACTCGAAATTAAAATAACAATAGATTTTCTTCTTTTTGACGAAGTTCATTTCGTCAAAAAACACGAACCATTTCGTTATTTACATGACGTCGAATAGCAATGAAACAAATTTCGTCAATATGACGAAAGGCTTAAAAGTCGCATTTTTTGCAACACCATTTCGTCAAAAATGACGAAAACTTTGTCATATTTGATCATCCAGTTATGAAAGTGCGCAAATACATCTACGTTTCCAAACTGTGACACCGTAAACCTCTACTCTAAAAGTAGCCCATCATCATAACATTACAAATTACCTCCAAACTTTTCAAATTCCTTATCAGGTCAATCTTTCTAAAAGTTGAAACACAAGTAAACTTCAACATCATCCTTATAAAATTCCACTAACTTCTTCATAACGTTCCCAAAATAATGAGAATAATACCAGAGAAGCATAATTTTCTTCTAGACAACAACGCTTCCTGCCTTCTCCCTAAATAATCGATCTTTTTCGTTTCTATGGTAACAAGGATGTTAATATGATCCATCTGTTCTTTTTCACTTGTTCTTAAAAAAAATTTTATCCATTCACACGGCTAAAAAAGATGATTTTTTTGTGTGTGTTTTCACTTTCATTCTTATAGTTAAAGCTTATTGAGGTTAGCTTCAGGTAACTTCACCTTCTGTTTTCATTCCTGCCTTTTTTCTATTGTTAAGGGGAAATAGTAGCGCTGGACGTCGGGTCTGCAAAGCAAAGTGCCTCAGTGTTAATCCAACAGAGAAAATATTCCTTTGCCACATTTCTCCGGCTGTATTGGATATTTTTACAAACGGATTTTTTATGTGATAAATGTACCTGACTTACAGGTCCCAACAATCCCACTTTTTGAAATTGATACGAATATTTTTTTCAATATTCAGTAAATAGTTTTACACAAAATGCTAGAAGCAATTTCAAAAATTGAGACTATAGAGACCTGTAAGTTATATACATTTATCATTTAAAAAAATCGTCTGTAAAAAATATTCAATACAGCAGGAGAAATGTGGCAAAGAAAATATTTTTTTTCCTATTGGATTAACACTGAAGGAACTTTAGTTTGGATACCTGTGATTCAGCGCTCCCATTCTCCCTTAATCTGTTTCCAAACGACGTTGATTCACCCAAAAGCTAAAGAATTCATTTTCAACCTTTTTGTTACCCCTCAAGACCTGAAAATGCCCATAGTTTGTATATAATTGTACTTGCAGTAAATGTTAACTTAGTATTTTTATTTACAAAAATATAAACTGTCGAATTACTCGAATTGTAATCTTTCTGTTGTCAATATCTCTTCACATTTCTAAGGTGATTTTTCTTTGATCTTCATCTTCACAGTCTCTTCTAGTAAGAATATGTGATGTTTTTACAGCAACCTAATTTTTAATAGATGTTTTGAAAACTATAGAATTATAGAATTTTCATTCAGTCCTTTTATAATTAAATTAGTGCACGGTGTATGTTCTTTTAATTTGGCTCAACTTTTCTTCCGATTAAAAATACTTAGAATTAGTTAGGATTAGTTTTTTTTAATTATTTTTAGACAAAACTAAAAATCTAAATATGTAATAATATTTTTAGAAATTAATGAATAGACCAAAGGTTTGCTATTTCGATAAATTATTTAATTAAATACTTTTGGGGACATTAGACAAGTTTTTAATATGGGGGGGGGGGCTTTTAAACTATAAGACCTTATGGTCCCTTGAAACACGATAAAAATTAAGTAAAAATAAAATAAAAAAACGAAAAAACTAAATAGCTAGTTTTGTAATAGCACATAGTATTTCCTAGCTTTGAAAGCATCCTTTTCCAGACGTTGTCAAATGAACATTCTTTCGTCCTCAATTAGGCGCTGTTATTGGGTGATTCTTCTTTGGGAGGGGGCGGGGCATGATGACGTGGGGGTTGTGTCATTAAGAAACAAAAAATATGTGTGCTTCAATCCCACTACTATAGAGGGGTGTTTAGTTTTTCTTCTTCTTATGTGTCCCCTTCTTCTTATAGCCTGACTGTTTTTGTTTCAGGGATGAACTTTTAGACTATGAAATCATCATAAAATTTTCGTAATTCATATTTTTCTTATGTTATCTTTGCAAAAAATGATATTAAAAAAATATGACAAAGATTATTTGCAATTTTTTAGAGCCAGCTAGTAAAATGCCAAACTAAACTATTCGCGAAATACAGTATGTATAGTCAGTCACTGTGCATTTATTTTTTTGTGACAAAAAATGTGCCCATAGTGCCCGTAATTTGTAGTGTTCCTATTTTAAAACACACAAAAATTATTTATACTGACAGCAAACAAAAAATTTTTTTGTGTGACCGCACGATGAATTATTATAGCAGTTAATAGTATGTAGTATTACAGGGTGATTCTTCCATAATTGTAATATATGAGTCCCTTGGGGTTTTATGCTATATTAAAGACCAATTTGGAATTTTTGGCAAACAGTTTATTTTGTAATGCATTTCAATATTTCGAAAAAGTATTTTTAAAGAATAGCTGTAAATATTACTTCAAGGTAATTTTAAATACTCAAATGCCACTTCTGTTCATGGTCCCTTCTACTAAGCACTGACCTTCAGAAACATTATTTAAAAGCAGTTATATTTTTGTACTAATTGTGCTACTCAAAATAACAAATAAGCATTTTAATTCATAATATAAAAACATATTTTGTAAATAATAATATTTTAAGTGACATATTCTGGGTCAGAAATCAGTTATCCTCTAGCTTTTGTGTCACTATTGTCCCCTAGTCAGGGGACCTGATTTCACGCACTATGGGCACAGAAAATTTTGGGGGCCTACTGGAGAAACTTTAGTGCATGATTGCTTTCATAATAATCAATTTTTCAATCTAAATTGATAGTTAGAGTTCAACAAATTGAAAATAATCATTGAATAAAATAATTGCCCTGAATTTGTCTATATTAATTATTCATTTCCTAACTTTAAAATGATGGAGTTCCAAAAAATAATACAATATATTTAAAAAGAAAAGTTTTGCTAAATGTGATTATTTTAAGAGTAACAGCTTATATAAATAAACATTAGGTTAAAACATTTCACACTCTAAAATTATAAAATAAGAGACAATTCAAGCCAAAAAAAAACTGTTTTATTTAGAGAAAAATGCAAAAAATATGTGTCCATCTTTACAGAAAAAATTCAATAACATGATCCTAAAAATTGTAGAGTTTTGTTTAACATTTTCAATAACATTTCAGTTCAACATTTCAACATTTTCAATACTATCTGCTAGGCTCATCACATGCTTTCTTAGAACTTTATCATCTCGGAAAGTAGCATTGATGAACACAGTCTCTGTACACTCCTTACTTCGGCATATATCCACATAAATCAGGCCACGTAGCACCTCATGAAGACAGGGCGATTCTTTAGAAATTTTCTCGATTTTGGAGCTCCAACATCCTTCACAATTTTTTTTAGATCAGGATACAACTGTTCGACTATAGGAATCACAGAATTGTTAGGGAGACTTTCCCTCCACATACACTGCCATGTGTTCTCACTGCATGCCGGCTCTACAGAGGTTGCCCATTTTGAAGAGGACATGTTCTCTTTGAACTTCATCACCAGAGAAAGCGGCCGGAAAGAACACAGGCTCTGAAGACTCCACCTTTCAGCACATAGGTCAGAACATGTAGAAACTCATGTAGACCTGATTATTCTTTAGAAGTCGTCCGAAATATGACACTGCAACGACTTGTCTTCGACCTTTCGATCAATACTGACACGTCTTCTCACTGTTTTCTCTAAGAGGTCGTTCATTTTGAAAAGGACAACTGTTGACCTCATTCACTTGAAATTTATATCATCAAACTCTTTACTATGGATCATTACTCTTAACTAGAGTTCAAAACTTTCTCTATATTTCAATATTCAGTGAGAAAGTTTTTACCCTCCTCTCCCTTCTCACAGTCGCTTTTATTCTCTCTATGGCTCGACATCTTTTGACAGCCTGCAAGAAAAGGAGAAAACACATTAATGCTAATAGGATATAATTGTACCTTAAACTGAAAAAATGCATTAATTTGTATATTGAGGATAAGTTCTTGTGTCAACAAGAAAGTTACGAAAGTATTGAAAAGGCCCTTTTTCCAGTTACTTTATGAGTCACAAACACTATTACAGAAATACACATAGAAAGACACACATTCTAATAGAAAAAAAGAATGTAGCATAGTCATTTGATTTCATAGTTTTCAAACAAATAAAGAACTTTGAAAATGTGAAAATTGTAACGGAAATTGAAGGAAATCGGTTTTCGACAGAGTAAATTTCGATGATGTCAATACCCTGCTTTTAACTTTAAAAAATCTAAGTTATTCTGAAAAGATATGTAAAATGGTAATATGTGTGTACAATGATACTTACTTAAATGTTAAATTGTTTTGCTCTTGTGCTGTCATTTTAAAGATGTCCAATTTTTCGCCAATGACTTTAAAGTATACTTCTATCAATGAGTTTTCTTTCAAGTGACCTAAAAATACATTAATAAAAATTATAAGCAAGAATCTAAACAAAGCTACTGCAATATTAAAAAAATCCTACAAGCATTTTGTACAAAAACAGTATATAATTGAATTAGTTCCATGATATTTTTATAAATATACATTAATTACTTTGAAATTTTAAAAAGAGAAATACCATTGAAATATTTTAATTTTTTAAATTTTAATATGACGTATCTATATCTTGTACATTTTCTATATATATTTAATTTAAAATAATTTTTATATTTTAAAACAAGATATGGACTAAATTATTTAAGGACTAAAACGTCTAACGTGCAAAAAAAATAGCTAGAAATCAAAAAAATATTACTAAAACTTTCTATGTGTAGTCTCTTTTACTTACCATAGTTAGATTTTTGGCTCTTTTTAATAGGCAGGAATATTTTAAGCATTTGCTTGTGGTACATATCCGCCTTTTCCTCCTCGCCTCTGGGAAATTTCTTTAACATTTCCTCAACTTTAATGACATCTGATTGATATTCAGCTGCAAAGGTAATATAAATAAATTAAAAACACAATCTAACATTTTTCTATACACACATGCAGAATCTAAAAATTACTTGTTTTTAAACTAATATTTTGGTACAGCAAAAGTATATATTGTTTACATTTCATCGTAATATTTTAGTTTTTTAAAGTTAAAACGCATTATAGTTTGTTCTATTTAGTTATCCTACTATGACGTTTAGTGGATTAAGGTTACTAAAAAAAATAATTTTAGTAATCCATTACTAAATCCACTTAAAATATTTCTGTAATTTGAAAACAATAGTAGTAATTCTACATTACTTTTTAATTATACTCTTCATATAATAACACGATAGACTTTTAACTATATTAAAATAATATTATCGAATAGATTACACAAAAAATGTAATATTATTTTAAATAAAGAAGAACAAATTACAAAAAATTAATTTATTAGTAAAAAAACTCTACAAACCTATATATGGGAGGCAAGGTGTATTCATCTCGTCCTGCAGACGTCTTAAATCTGTCATATTAAAATCATTTTCAATGAGAAGGCACATTTTTTCAAACTTTTTCTTAAGGGCTTTTGGAACCAGCTGTAATGAAAACAAAGATCAATTAAAACAGCAGATTTTGAATTAAAAACACAACATTGTCTTAATTTGTGTCTTAAAATCTTCACAGTAGACTTTAAAAAAAGTTTAGCATTTAGAGAATTCCTAAAATGGGACTTGAACTGGTACGGTAAATTTGAATTTCGTCTGACTAGAGCTACAAGAGGGCTATTGGCGACAGGCGTCGCAATTTAGTACCATTGTCAAGTGACGCGCCGACATCTGAATAGAACCCAAACCTAGCGCAAGGGCGACATCGTATGCGGATCGAAACTTGGAGCATACTTAACATGCACCTCCTTACTCGCTGGATCTTATAGCTGCACACATAGACCGTTATTATAGGTCAGCAGTTATTTTGGAGATGCCCGAACCCGAACCTGGAACCTTCCACATGCAAGGCGAATGCTTTGACTGACTGCTGGACCTCTCAACTCTCGAATATTAACTTGCTTTTTAACTGCTCAAAAATGTTTTTAAATGTTATTTTTAATTAATTATTTTTATAACAGTACAGCAAGGAGTGTTACAAATGGAGAGGAAAACATCACTTACCTCCCATGTTTGTTTGAGTCTATGAATTGCAGCAGTCCTAAGAGCAACGAGGATGGCAACCATTGAGTTCATGTTGTCCATTTTGCGTAGCTCGACTGCTAACTTGATGAAGAACGAGATGAGTTTGGCTCGATTTTTGGCCTCTTGAAAAGTCAAAATTTCGGACACAGCCCAATAGGTGACCTGAAACGTATTATTTCGCACATTGACTTTAGTTTGATTAAGAAAAGCATATACAAAAGGTTCATGTGCAATTAAAGTTATTATTTAAATCAACTAAAATGTATAAGAATTTTAAAGCAAAGAACTGAGAAATTTCAATTTTCTTACATTTTTTTTATTTATTTTACCCCACTTTTATTAGTTCTAAATTTCAGAAATTGTAATCCAATTAATTAACTAATTGTGCAAATAGGTAAAATATTCGCCGATCTATAAAATCATCTTAATATGCATTATCTATAAAATCATTTTAATATGCACTACAAGTTGTGCAAATCTGAAAAATTACGATATTTTTTATCATTTAAAAATCCCATATACTATCTTCCTTCTTGGCTAATAATAACTAAATATTTAAATAATATGTCAAGCCAGTGTTATTGTTTTTGCTTGAATCAGAGCTACATTAACACTTAAGTGCATATATTAACGAGTTTTGCCAGATCATATTTGGACCCTTATCATTGGAAAAATTAAGTGACTTATGTATCATTGTAGCAACTTCTTGAACATTAGCTTCTAATTAATCAGTGTTAATTAGAAGTAAATTGAAAATCAATTAGAAGTATGAGTACTTGTAAGCGTCTCCAGTATAAAGCTACATAGTTTTTTAATCATTCAATATATATTTGAAATCAAAATATCAGAAAGATATTGAAAATACTTTTGTAGTGTATTGTAGAATGGAATGATTTAATTCGAAAATATCTGTAATAGCTATACCAATATATAATGTAATACTCACGAAGTTGTGCTGGTCCTTGAAGGCATCAACGTTAGGAGTATTTTCCTTGTTGAAGGGAGGATTAGAAAATTCCTGAAATAAACGAATGAATGAATGAATAAATGAATGGATGAATGAATGAATGAATGAATGAATGAATGAATGAATGAATGAATAAAGTTTTATGTTCTAAAATGCTTCCTTTATTAATAACAAATAACAATTTAACTAACACAAAGTTAACAGCTATTGGTGTTAAATTGCTAAATAAATATTAATAGTAGTACTACATTAAAATACTTACCTCAAAGGTGATATTTTTGAAGACATTGAAGTCCATTATGGTAATTTGAGCCTGAAAGAAAGTAAAATTTTAATTTTTAATTGTTTTAAAATTTGACAAAATTCATAATTCACATGGGCTAACTCGTTTAAACTTACTGGAAATTCGCTTCTGTTCCTTTTTATCACAAAGAGAAGGTTGTTGTTGCAAATATTAAGAAATAGTAAATGAAATAGTAAAAAATAAGTAAATGTTTATAAATATTTCTGATTGTTTGAAATTGTGCTATTTTTGATTTTTTTTTTGTTTCCGAAGTGTTTAATTCTTTGACCACTCAATTTATATGATTAATTAGCTAAGGGAGTGGACAACATTTTACTTTACGATTTGTCTAGCAATTACTCACTCATAGTGAATTTTACTTTGAAAATTATGTTGCAACTATCCTTAAATAAAAGTAATAATACCTACGGTTGTATTGGTTGGAAACTTATTTCTGTGAAACTAATGACTTTTTTATAAATTTCTTTTCGAACTAGTATTATTTCTATATGTTGATTACTTATAAAAATAAATGTTTTAGACATTTTTCTAAAAACATAAACATTAAAAACTTTAATCCCTATAAGTCAAATTTTATCGTAAAAAATTATATTTATTAATTACAAGAAACGTTGGTAATTATTAAATTATAGATTTTAATTGCTTAGAATCAAAACATTTACTTACCGCATACTTTTTTGGCGAAGCTCTAATCAATGGTCCAGCGGTACCACTGTTTAAACAGGGAAATCTGAAACATAAATTCTTAAATATATTAGTAATATTTCTTAAGAGATAAACTATCATTTTAAAATCAAATTTTAGCTCCAGGTATAGCCCAGTACTGTAAAACATACCACATTTACTACGTGAATGCAATTAATGTATATGCACTTATGGATCAGTACGTTAAAACATAAAATTTTGTTAGGATATACTAATGCCATTTTTTGTACTTACAAGCCAATAAATTATCGCATTTAGAATTATAAATAAATAAATTATTTTTATAATAATAGTTATTAAGTAATATTCATAAAGTTTATTTTGCTGTTAAATGTACTATATCACATTGTATTGTTACAAACCTGTTGAAATCAGTTTTAAGGCAAATTAAAAGATAGAAAATTAGTTATTTTCAAGTATAGGTTAGCTTGGCGTGTTGTTTTGTGCTACTTTGCAAATAAAACTCTTTTGGCACACCTAATAAGCTTAAAAAGTCTTAATCTTTCACCATATAGCCTAACATACGATCAACTTATACAGTTTCATTAGACTTTTAAAAAGACATTACTTATAAAAATAATGTTAAAATCAACTCACATGTTTTTAAGCATATTTGTAAGACACTTTGGCATGACTTTTGTTCCAAAGTTTCGATATTATCAAGAATTATTTACTTTTCAATTTCTCAATAACAGTTTTAACGCTTTGCTTGTGCAAATTTTTGTCAAATGGGACCGATTTCTCTTTTGTTGGAACCATCATTGTTTAAGCTAACAACATTTAATTGTTAGTTTTAATTGTTATGCTGTTCGATTGAAACAATTAATGCATACATACTATTTGCTATTTAACAATGTATTTTACAAAGTGTTTATATTGTTGAACGATTTCACAACACGTTTTATTACGAACGGTATTATAAAAGCTGTAATAACGTATATTAACGGATTATCTAAAGTTGTAATAACGAAGAATTATCATTTAAGATATTTATAATAACTATACAAAAGAGCACAAGATGTTCTAACAGAACTAAAACAGCCTACTTTCCTTTTACTTGTATACTTACTGAAATTTGTATTGAAAAAATAAGTGGAGTTGTAACAGTGACTGTCACCTAGAACAACTTCCTTACAAGATTTATACACCTTAGGAGAAAAAATTCGCCACTAACACCTTTTAGCTGTAAAAAAACATGAAACATCACCACGTTGAATTAATAAATAAAGATATATGAATTAAAACTGAATACATTTTATACCCAAAACACTAGCTATTGTCTAAGAATTGTTAAATATTGATTTTGTAAATTAAAATCTTAAGTCTAAACTGTGAGAGAAAAACATATTTGGCTAAGTATTTGCGGCTTTTTTTTAATTAAAATTATAAAGTAGTGTATTTTATAATTTTAAGTAAAAAAGCAGCAAATTATTACTGAAATAAGTAGATAAATGAGTTTTTCTCTCAGAATTTAGATTTTAATTGAAAAAAAGTAATATGAAATGTATGAAAGAAAAATCAGTAGAAAGGTCAAACGAAATAAAATTAAATGAAGTAATAGAATGCATAAAAAACACATAGGATGGAATTTAATTTAGTGCATACAATATGTATTCGAAGTGAAAAAAAATGAATTAAAAAACGACGAACCCTACCATTTATAGCCGTAGTGGTCTTGATATTCAGGCTGTAGTCAAGATATAAAATAGCAAAGAAGGAAAGTAAAACGAACAAGTTTCTTTGTTTTCTTCATGCTTCGGTGAAAATACCTATTTGGAGAATGATAGAGAAAGGACAAGGCTTCATTGGTTGTTGAAAAATTTGCAGGGCGCTTAAAATAAAGCCTGCACATATTGCACACTGTCAGAACCTCAGGGGTAGTGTAGCTCAGGGATCAGTGTTGAAATGACACATGATGAAGTATTCGGTATTGATGTTTTTATGATATGCTACACGGCAACAAAAATCTTAAAAGCAAAGATGTAAATGTGGAAGCGAAGAGTTTGTCATTATCGCTGCTTCAGAAACTGAATAGACATTACTTTCTCGCCCTAATAGCTAGACATTCAGCAGCTGTATGCCTCACTGGCGCAATGGTTAACGTGTTGGCCCATGGAGCTGGTGGGCTCGGGTTCGAGTCCCGGTCCTAATGTGGCGTACTACATACATAGTACAGCTGCAAAAGAATAAAATACCACCACTCGCTGATAAATCAGTCGCTATTTATCTAAGAATTTTGGCTTTCGAAGCTATTCAGTTGACCAACGAAGTTCTGTTTTTGATTGTATACAAAAAAAAAAATGGGTAGTCTTCTTATTAACCCTATCACACTTTCACTCCCAATGATCTCCTTTGGAATCATCAAACTTGTGATTTTTTTTTCGAACTAAATAAAGCTCCCACTCATTTTAAATGCATTTTATTAAATTCTCCATGCACTTTCCTATAAAAAAAAATATTTTCTTTTTGCATCGTTAGAAAGAATTATGAATTTTGAAAATTTTAATAATGCTTGTTGTAGTAAAATAAAAAAAAATAATGAAAACACGGTAAAAAATAAAATTCATTCTGAAACAAATTTATTAAATAAATTTTCCTTAAATTCCAAAGTTTTTTTTTTTTTACAATTTGAATTCTATTTTTAACAAATTAAGTTTCGAAAATTAATTTTTATAATTTATTTAAAAGTTACAATTCAGAATTTCTTCCCCTTAAATTTCAGTTAAAAAATTCAGATTCCATTTTCTCTTTGTATTTCGCATATTATTACATAAAATTAAACTATGATGTACTATGAAAAAAATTCGTAGTTTAAATATTTTTACCACTTTATTATCTGCCCTAACCTTGACAAAATTAGGTAAGCTGCCCTTTGAATAAGTCTCATTTAATACCTTAACCTTTGCTTAAGTATCTGCAAAACAGTATTGATAAAAAAAAATATTCTTGTGGGACAAGCATTTGGGGAAAATTCGATCGTCAAATGCCTTAACTATCACGTTCTTATCTTTAGCCATATCGGAATAAGGTTACTGCGACTCTACTTCCATTCCTTTTCTATAGTATCCACCCCCTGCTATGATTACAAGAATGGGCTTATGAGCATCAAGGGGTGATAGCAATATATACGACGATATTACCCACAAAATCGTTTGGTGAAGGGGGCAACAGTCAGCGCCCCACCTCGCTTTTCAACAAGTCCCTGGTTATTGGGGTGAGGGGTTGATTATAAATTTAATCTGATCACATATATAAGCGGTTTGGGACACATCGTTTTTTGTGTTGATTTTAGATCGGGGTGATTTGACGTAAGTGCAGGTGCACGAATAAATATTTCAAAGTTTTTTTACTGACTCGGAAGCATTCGGTTTTCATCAAATGAATCAGTGAACGCAGAAAAGCAACTTCAGTCACAAATTTCAAATTTTCAGGAGACAGAAAAATCGTCAGATTCCTTCCAAATTTTAACATATTTTCGATTTTTTTTGTCATAAAATGCAGGGTAATTTCCCATATAGGAATGCTACCAAACCAACGTTCGATATGGACGTTCTCAAAATAGCCTGCATGATCTGATCTTACCACTGCCAAACATTGAACCAGAAGAACAGCTACACACAAGCTAGTACAAAATGTGTAACAAGATTAATATGATTTTTATAACTTCTGATCTGTTGGCAACATCAGAACAAAAAGTGTATGGTATGTTATATGGCACAAAATTAATTTAATTCAAGGGCTGTGGGGAGCCCTGTGGTCAAAGACTCGATCTCCGGATCGAAAGGTCCCGCGATCGAGTCTTGGTCGTTGAAGACCCACCGAGTATATGCTTAGTAAGTTATGTGGGTGTCATTGCGCAGTTTCCCACGGGTACAGGTCCCTGGAGACCATTTCCCTTCCCTTCAGGGACATGTCTAAGTTATGGAGGTGGCGCGCGATGGATGGCAGCATCTGTCACGAATATGTGTTGTGTCTGTCTTACTTGACGAAGGTTTTTAAGCGGGTCTCTGACCAAGCACACAAGCCTTTGACGTAACTGCCAGACATTGTTTGTGGGATTTTAGACAACGGTTGACATAACTAAGACGTCACTGTAGGCGTGGCAGTTCCACTTGTCCATTACGCTGAGCAATATATACACGCTGCCTCTAGTGCAACGCAAATCCAACCAATCGACCAAATAAGTATGTGAGTGATTTATAATCATTAATAATCATGCAAAACTAACGCCTAAATACCGCGAACTTTTCGTCACAAAGAAAAATATCGCACGTGCAATTCACACGTGGGCCCAACACTCAGCACATTCATAGGCACTCCCCTCTATTTACACCCCCATATATTCATGGGTGAAAAGGGGGCAAAGGGTATGTTTTTCAGTGCTTCGTATACGATAAAATGAATTACTAACCCTCCGATTATCCGAATTAATTGCTACCGATTCATGTAGAAAAAATCTCGAATTCGGATCTTACTTTCTCTTTTACGAAAACATGTCTATTTCAATTAATTACTTTATATACTGTGTAAAAACTATTTGTAAAGAAAAAAATTTAATCAAATGAAAAGGCAACACTTTTTCTCGTTAAGCGTACGGATGGACGAATAGATAATGCAGATTTTGGATAGCAGGAGTTCGGAAAAATTGTTGTTCTACTGAATAAATCCTAGTTAATATCTACTGTATAACCATGAATAGTTTTCAAGGTTTTCAATCTAAAATACTTGACAATGGAGTCATACTAGGGCTATTCATGGCGATGGACTTCGAAATTTTGATATTTTGTACAGTGACAAGTATGAGAAAATTCGATTTTCCCGGATAAATCTTTTATTGTTTTAAGTTTCCTTTTTACATTTTATTTCACGTCGGTAACTGGTTTGATCTGCATTTCAGCAAATAGTAGCCCAATAGTAGTACCAATGCGAGCTATATGTATTGAAATGTTTAGTATTTTAGTATTACATTCACTCAAAACATCATATTTGTCAAATTTCTACTCGGAGTTACACCAAAACAGCATTCGACGCTGGAAAATGGTGTAACTCCCTAAATTGAAACTTTTTTATTTCAAATTACTAAAACATTCATCAATATGTTCAATCGGTTAAGTGACCGGAACCCGGGCCGGATTTCTAAATAGGCTAGTGGCGATTTTTTGAGGGAGGCAAATTTTACGACAAATTAAAGCGGCATTCAGCAAAAAAAAAAATAATATATTATAAAGATACTAATATTTTTTTAAAAGAAGACAAATAATTTGTATTAATTCTTAAACCGTAAACGTATGTATAGTACTAATCTTTAGTAGCAAGCATAGCAACCGCTGCGAGAGCAATTGCACCCTCTCCCTCCGGATTTGGAAGTTGAGTGATTGCGCCCTCTAGAAGGGAGACTTTATAGCCCATTACCCAGCTCGCCAGAAGAGACAGTCACAAGAGACACACAAAGAAGGACGACACAAACGCATAGACAAATAACAACATTTATTGACAAGCACAAAAATCCATGCCTTTACCGGGATTCGAACTCGAACCCAGTAGCTCCAAAGGCTTTGGAAGTTGAACGATAAAATATTCGAACAGCAAAGTGATTTTGATCGAATTGCAAGATTAGATAGTTTTCTTTATAAAGAAAATTTTCACCAACCGATTAGGATGAGCAAAATAATGCAATCTTGTCGTAAGTAAGTGAACATGCTGAGCTTGTCGTCGTTACTTGTTCTACTATATCAGCTTGTTCTACTATATCAGCTTGTTCTACTATATCAGCTTGTTCTACTATATCTATGGTATGATACATATATATTCCAGCTTGTGTGCTTGTTCAGAGAACCGCTTATAAGCATTCGTCAAGTGGGACAGACATATAAAGAATTTTTACAGTCACAAAGAAAGGAATAACACACAGACAAATAACAACATTTATTGACGGTCACAAACATCCATGCCTGACCAGGATTCGAACTCAACGCTCCAAAGGCCAGCACCAGGGTATACAGGCGGCAAATCTTTTTAAATCCGGCCCTGACCAGAACAATCCCTTTCATCCACGGGCTGGGGAGCCCAGTCGGTTAAGCACTCGCTTAGCATGCGGAAGGTCCCAGGTTCGGGTCCGGGCATCGCCAAAATAGCTGCCGACCTATAAACGGCCCGTGCAGCCAAAAATGTCCGACGAATAATACCCCGTGTAGGGGAGTGCACGTTAAATATCCTTCAAAGTCCTAACGCTGCGTACGATGTCGCCCTTAACGGTTGCGTTGGGTGCCTATTCAGGTGTTGGCTCGTCACCTGACTGTGGTTCTAAAATACGACGCCCGTCGCCAATAGCCCTCGTGTAGCTCTAGTGCGACGATAATTCAAACCTAACCTTTTCATCCACAATAAACAAATCGGTCAAAGTCCCTCAGATGTGAAATGCAAATTGCAACGCAACCCTTCAGTCGATTTTCTTGACAAATCGTTTTTTTTTTTACCCAATACGTCACATTTACCGTGTAGCCGAGTACAATGCGACAAACTCATTGTGGGGGAGTGCAGTATGGGGGGGGGAGGGGGTATGTTTTGAACAAATGATTCCCCCTCCCTCAAATTTTCATATGTTTGCGCCCCACTGGGCAGATGAGTGGGTGGAATGATCGGCTGTTAATCGGTTCAGAAGGCGGTGGGAGGGGGTGATTTTTAATAAAAGTCGTCGTGGGTCGGTTTATGAGATGGCTTTCAAAGGAGCCAACCTAAGAGAAAAAAATCGCCAATGATCTGTCTCTAGATTACTACGAGTGGAGTTAGAGGGGGGAAAATATGGATAAAAAATTATATATTTAATTATAAAAAGACGGAAATTTAGAATTATTTTTATTGATTATTTAAGGACTCTAAAACTTAGTAATGACTTATTTTGAACAAGATAAATGCAACATCTTTCTATCGTTGTTCAAAAGACTCCTTAGTCCTTTTATTGTCTCTTTAGTAAGAATGACTTCTGTTAAAACGCACCCAATAAACAGACGTTTTTCATTTGGGTAATTTCAAGCGATTTCCCCATCCTGTAAAAGTTTTAAAAAAAAGTGTTTTGACTACTTTGGACCTTAAGACGTTATTTAAAATCTTCTAAATATTCATATGTGTAATAAATGGAAATGATTAGTAATATTCAGTAGAAAGTGATTCGCTTACGTCTATATAAATATTTGCCTAAAAAGTTACAAACTTTTAGAATCAGCTCAGTTGTTTTATGGACATCCTCTAATGTGAGTTCTTCAGTATTAAAAATTGAAGGGAAGGAAATTTTTTGGGTCGTTAAGTGTGTGTGAAGATCAGTGGCGGATTCAAGGGGGGGGCAACAGGCCTTTTGACCCCCCCTTGACCTCAGGTGTCTTTTTTTAAAATTTAGGAAGAAAAGGGGAAAATGTAAAATATAGGAGTTTGATAATCGGACCACTAAACAGAAAATATACAGGCGCGCCAACCACGGGGGGAGGGGGGGGGAGTTTAGGGTCAGCCCGCTCTGACCGTCCCCCCCCCCCTATCCTGTTTCCCTAAGCACCCCCCCCCTCCCCCCGCAGCTTCCAAAACACAGCAAGTCTCTTCCAAGATTTTTCTTTTCTGCCCCGGAGAATCTTTTTTTTTTTGGCTGGGAATTTCATCGCTCGAAATGAAAAGCAAACACAACGCATCAACACAAACCCACAGGGGCCTCTCACAACTTGAGGGGGGAAGGGGGTAAAGCATCTACCCCAACAACACGTAGTAATGGCCCAAGAAAAAGTTAACGTTATCTGTCTGAGGCAATAAAAATTGTCGGATAAAATTACCACTCACTGTCTTCTGTGTCCGTCTTAGGGAAACGAAAGGGGCTACATTCAAACCCCTCTCCCACAGGGTTATAATAAACACAGAAGCTACGGATAAATAGCACCTCATTTGGCTACTTCGCACTAAGCTAGCCACATCAAGGTATATTTTTTATGGATTTTGTTGCTAAGTATTGGATCCACTGCAAGACATTTTTAATGAAAACTAGGTTTTGGTAGAGGAAGTGGGTGTTTTGGTTGGGAATGCTTGTTAAATAAAAAAAGCTTAAGCTTTGGAAAAATATAGCCTTACATACGCTTAACTTTTAAGATGGTTTTTGAGAGTTTTAAAAATACTCATTTTTAACTGAGTTTCAAAGCATTCATTGTTGCTCCAAAACAAAAGAAAAAAGCAAATCTATTTTTTTAAACCATTTTTCCTTTTTTTTGTTAATTCGAATTAATTAAAAAAAATTGGTATTAACATCGTAGAGATTTCCGTTTCTATCCCTCTTTTAATTTTCCGTTGTGATTTACGATTTAAAAAAAATCTATTTTTCATTTGAAAGGTAATGACAACGTGTACCAATCTTTTTTCCTGTGTGTATGTACGTAAGGATATACATCAATGTCCGAACGGACAGAGACAGTAGAATCAAGCTTAAAGTGTATCAAATATCAGTGAAATATTTACAAATCATTTCCTATAAATATGAAGTAGTAAAAGATACAAATACGTATTCGACGGAAATAAGATACTGAAAAGCTGGCATGACAAATATCTACATTCAATCAAACGCATACAATCTGTATACATGTAATGTGTATAAAAACTACTTTTTTGCAAATTTGACAAAATTATACTTAAAAAAATATATGGCCCATTGCAAGCAATATTTACTTGCATAAAAAATCATATTTTATAAGGTACATAGGTAAACAGTAAAATAACATAATTTATAATAAATTTTATCTCGCCAAAAAAACCTTTCAGTTGAAAGCAATTTAAGCACCACAAAACACAAGATAATCTTTGTATAGTTGTGGTGTGTGTGTCGAAAAAAGCACTTTCCGTGGGAAAGCATAGATGGGGATCGTCACCTCTCTCGTCGTCCTCTTTCCAAGAACACAATCCGAATCCCCATTGCCCAGCTTCTGCAAAAATTATCTGATTTTTATCAAAGCAGGACATGAAACCCCGTTTGGTTTTTATGACCAAAGAAGAAAACCTGAAGTTGCAGGGTCCTTGCTTGAAACTGGAGACAATTATTTACGACCTCCCCCCATCACTTAGCTGTTGGGAGCATTTTCGCAAAGGCGGTCGTACGTTTTCTCAGTTTTTGCCAGATCTTAGAAAGATTTCCTGGACTGGCCAATGAGCAAAAAACAGAAACTGAGCCCATAGCCTCAGAATATTTGGTGTTGGACAGTGGACAGTTTAGTATTTGACACTGCGCGGAATAGGTTATTATTTTTATTTGTTATCTTTATGTATCGAGTTTTTTGTCATTTATAAGTGTCTAAAGGCCCATTTAAAGGTAAGATATTAATAATAATTTCATTTAATGTTAAAACTTAATATAATTGAGTTTTCGTAAAAATATAAATGTCGCTTTAATATGCACTATTTATATATCTATTAGTGGTTAACAAGTGTTCCGTGAAATATTGTTTAATGTTTTGATCAATTGTTTATTTCTGTTAGATTTAGACTTGTTGGTGTTTATAAATTAATTCCTATTTTACGATCAAGGTAGTATACAAAACGTGTAAAAAATTACTGTTACATAATTTAAAAATTTGTATTTTTTTTATTTTAAATTGGTATTTAATCAGACGGAACGGTCGTTCCGCCCGCCAATCTCAAAATGACGCCAAGGGCAAACGGCAGTTATGTATATATACAGGAAATATTTCGCTATGTTAACAGCGAAATCGATTTTATTTTTTACCAGCAAAACTAAAGTTCCTTGAACAACTTAAAAAATACAGTAGACAGGTTTCGTGGATTACTTTAAATAAAAAAAATTTGGTTATTCTAGAATAAAAAACAGCGGAAAAAAAATTATGAAAATTTTCGAAAATGAAATCTTTCGAGCAGTTTTAGTCAAATTTTGACCTAATTTTTGCTGAAACCTACAGCCATTACTAGACCATGAATCTCGAAGCGGTTTTTACTAAACGATTAAGAATGCCCCAATTCACATTCTGCGCAAGTTTGAAGTTTCAAAAATACTTCTTTCTATTTTTAATTAATTAAAATCTATATTACCTTTGGCGGTATGGTTGCACGATAAACAAGCCATCCTAGTGGCCATGTATCTCCTAAAACGCGCAAAGGTTTGCTATATTTTCGACGAAGAGCAGTTAGTAGCGCCGTTAACTATTGGAGGGATTATAACAGCTTGTAAAATATGATTAACCAAATATCTAAATAAACAGATTGAAAAAAATGTCTAATTAATAAACGAATTAAACTTTTTGGCATTTTTATTAGAAAACTTATGATTAACGCGAGTTAATGAATGGATGGACTAATTGATTTATGAATGTAAACAATCATATTCGCCTATTTAGTTGCCATATTCAGTTGCCAATACCATTCAAGAAAATAATCTTTTTTTTAATATAAAGGTTTAAGGCTTTATAAAGGTTAAAAAATTAGTTTTTTTAAAAAAAGAATTGTACTTGGTTATTGTTTTTCGTTGAATAGGCTTTATATTTTTTTTAGTTTTCATAAAAGAAAATTGAAATAAATATGCCTTCAAAAGTGTATGAAACAAGGTATAACAGACGGTTGCGGTAAACAAAAAATAAAAACTGCGATGTAAGCTCGAAATGCGTTGAAAACAATGATCGGGAAAAAAACGTCATCTAAGCGGCTCAGTGACTGAGAAGTTAAACGCGTCCACCTCCTGATCGCGGGTTCGAGCCCCGGCTGAGTCGTCGGATTTTCTGGATGGGAAAATTCTGGGCGCGAAAGTCAAATGCTTACGTGACATGTAAAAGATCCCTGGAGGGCCAAGTTAACCTGGGTTCTCTCTTAAAAACTAAATCTCGGCATCCACAGAGAGTACAGATTCATTGTAATCTGGGCGTCATTGGTAGCGAGAGTCGCCTAGATGGCAGGCCTCCCAACTGGTCCCTTTTTTCCCTATAAGTCCTTTTTTACACCCCAAGTCCCTAAAACTCCTTATTTCACAAATCTGGTCCCTATTTTCCCTTTTTCACCCAAATTTTGGAATATTACACTAGCCGGGAACTATATTCTTGAAAAGGATGTTCTTTTTATTTTCCCAGAATTTTCAGGTGTTTCAATTCTTTAAAACCTGATAAGGTCAAGCTAAAAGTTGATGCAAAACGTTGTAAAACAATGGCATCTTCTTTGCCTGTAATGTATGACGAAGAAAAACTGATGGGCCAATGGAGACAAGTGCAATTAGAAACAATGAAATTTGATTACAGAATTGATCGATATTGGTCACAGTGTTTTAGTTTTAAAAATGCGGATGGCACTTTAAAATATCTGAATATGGCCATGATAATTAAAGCAGCATTGTCACTTTCCCATGGTAATGCTGAGGATCAGAGGTTTTTTCAAAATCTGGAAGAATCGTGATTCGATTGAAACTTTTTTTCCTAAAAAAAAACCACGAAACGCCTAATTTTCAAGAGTTTTTTTTTTGTTATGATAATTTTGTTGTTTAGCAAGTAGTATGTTAATTACTGAATTTTCAATTTAGTCTTTCTATCACTGTAAACAGCAGAAAAGCAGCTTTTTAAAAACAAACAAAAATCTAAAGTTTTTTTTATATTTTGAGTTATCTTAAGACATTAAGCAGAAGTCTAAACAATGTATAATTGGTAGCTTATAGGTAAATGGAGGGTTCAGAGTACAAAAAACCGTGTCCACTTTTTATCATTTTCGAGTTAGCAGCGACATTGCATGGTACTACAAATGTAGAATTTCTGTGCAATAATGAAAAAAAATCCTGAGCCGGATATTATGCGCTAGGCAACAGCAATTAAAAAAATGTTTACAATTGCTACTGCCTAGCGGCTTCATCTTTTAAGCAAGTTTTGTCTGTAGCTCAAAGAAGCATTTTATGTACTTGGTTTACTTGTATTCTGCGCCCTCCAATTGTCTTATGGTAAATCTCTAAAGAGGGTGATCATGTATTTTTTGTTTACTGGAAACCAATGTTCTTTAACCTACTTTTAATTTTAAATTTAAGATCAGTAACAGTTTTTTTCTCTTAAATTTAAAAACAGTACTTTAATTTGAATTAAAATTATGTATATTTCTTCTGCAAATAGCTTTATAGTTTTTTTTGTGGGCAAATTTAAGCATTGGTATTAAAAGATGAAAGTGTAACAGTGAAGTCCACGTTAAAGTTTCTATTTATAAAAAACGAAATTTTCTGCACTTGGTCTTCAGGAGTCTGAAGACAAGCTAAAAATTTGACCCCTCTACCTGCTACGAAGAATACAAGATATCATTTAACTTGGTATTTTAAGTCCCTTTTTTTCCCTTTTTTTAAAATTTTGAGTCCCTTTTTTCCCTAGGGACAAGTTGAAAATGTGTTGGGAGCCCTGAGATGGTGCCACAAAAAATGGCTTTCAGTTCTGGGGAATATGCCGAGTCTGCAAAGGCTTGTACGCCAGCGTTTCAGCACCATTAGAGAAAAAAAAGTCATCTAGAAATTTATTTCTAGATGTCGATGACGTTTTAATTTAATTTCATCGATGTGCAGTTCACTTTCACCATTTACAATATTGATGCTGAACCATTTTAGCTTCCCTTCGGCATTGTTCCCGGTGGTTATACAACTTTCCATAGACATTCCTCCCTACCTTAAAAAGAATCTCATAAAATAAATAAAAAAAAAACTACTGATATCCACCAAAAAAAACTTCGTAAAAGTAAACAAACGCCGATCTCAAAAAAAAAAAAAAAAACCCTATTTATTTTATAAAAAAAAGTCATTATGAGAATTGTGGCTAAAAAAGCCGTGATATAAAATGAATGCCAATCTCTTGTGTAAAACTTCCTGGTCATAATAAATAGTATAATTTAAGTTTTGCTGCTATAAAAAAAGTGCACTGTTTGAGGTTGGTGCCCATCTTAACCACCCTCTATATCTCTATATAAATGTATGGAGATCATACATTTGTTAAAGTTTTTTTTAAAGTATCCTTCGTTATTCTGATTTAGTAATTCAAGTTCACTTGCGTGATTCAATTTTTTTAGTGGGATTAAGATGGGCACCAACCTCAAACAGTGCAATTTTTTTATAGCAGCAAAACTTAAATTATACTATTTATTATGACCAGGAAGTTTTACACAAGAGATTGGCATTCATTTTATATCACGGCTTTTTTTGCCACAATTCTCATAATGACTTTTTTTTATAAAATAAATAGGGTTTTTTTTTTTTTTTTTTTTTTTTGAGATCGGCGTTTGTTTACTTTAACGAAGTTTTTTTTGGTGGATTTATTCTTCAGAAAATGACAACATGTTCTTAGACTTATTTATACTATCCTAATTTATAATTTTAATTCGTACAAAAGGTAAGAAAAAGGAAGCTATTTATAAAAAATAATAACTGTTACACTTTAAAAAAAACTTCAGAAGTTAACATTTTTTAAAAAACTTTCAAAAAGTGTTATGTCATTAGAGTATTTTGTTTTTTTATTTTATGTCGTAAATGATGCTGTCATAAAGTTATTTAGGTTGTGCATTAAAAAAGTAAAATGTGAATACCGGTTTTTTATATTCTGAATCCTTTAATAATAGGGGATATGAATGTTCTATATTTTTATTTCGTAAAAAATATTTGAAATATTTTTAGTCATTATGTAAACCTCACGCATCTTCTTTTTGTTGTATTACTTCTTGTATTAAATAAACATATTTTTTTTATAATTGCATGAAAAAAAATCCGATTTTTACACTATAATTTTAATATCAGACGCGTGCGAAAAAAAGTTATTCTTCCTAATGGAAACAGTGATAAAAAATTATTTTTTTTTATAATTGCGTGAAAAAAAATCTGACTTTTACTCTATAATTTTATTTATCAGACGTGGGCGTAAAGTTATACTTTTTTAGAAACAATGATAAAAAAATTACTTTTTTTCACCTTAAAGGCAGTGAAAAAAAAGTACTTTTTTTTCACTCGTCTTAAAAGATGCCAACATTTCAAGTAAAACTGATATATTTTCTACTTTTTCCTTCACAGTAATAAAAATTTCTTCCAAAAAGGTATTATGCCCCTTTAAAAATAATCAAAAATGCAATTATTAAAAGATGAGGTATAATCTTAATTTATTTGATAAAATAGATATTTATGCAACTAGTGCGAAAAGTAATGCTTTTTAAAACAAGTGGATTTTATTTTACGAGCGAGGTACGAGCGAGTGAAATAAAGACACGTGTTTTAAAAAGTTTACTTTTCGCACGTGTTTCATACACTATTTTTTATAATTGCGTGAAAAAAATCAAATATCATTGGTTCAAAAATAATTCACGTGCTAATTAGACTAAAATAGACTAAAATAGACTAAGAGATGTCAAGGAAAACAACCAATGATCTCGCAGTTCGCAGCGCGTGACGCTATAAAAAACCAATAAGCGTGTTTCAACATTTTGTCAAAAAAAGCAACCAATGAACTCGCAGTTCGAAGGGCGTGACTTAAGAAATATTCCCATCGCGAGAAAAAAAATTCATTGATTCAAAAATAATTCACGCGCATAATATTTTTAAATACAGCAGATCGATACATCTTTGGATTTTATGAGTATTATCAAATCGAAATTTTACTTGAAATGTTGGCATCTTATAAAAAGAGTGCGACAAAGTCTTTTTTTCACTGCTTTTGGGTGAAAAAAAGTACTTTTTTTCACTGTTTCAAAAAGTCTAGCTTTGTGCACGCGTCTGATATTGAAATTATAATGTAAAAGTCGGCTTTTTTTCACGCAATTATAAAAAAATAATAAAAAGATTATTAATTATAATAATATAATAATTCAATCAATATATTAATTAAATCAATATAATAATCATAATATGTTAATTATATCAATATAATAATCATAATTTATTAATTATATGTTATCGCCGACGTTCATGATTTTGAACTTTTGGGCCAGAGGTTGATAATAGGAATCCTGTGTAACATTTGCCCCCCTCTTAAGTTTCGGCTGGATCCGCCACTGGTGAAGATTAAATAGTTATTTTTTCGAGTCTGGTTGAATATTTTAAATCCTAAAAAAAAACCTTGATCACGGCTTTGAAAACGAATGGTGCTGCCCTCTCTTGTAAATCTACTTGAATAAAACATCAAGTAATTTTATATTCTATTAAAAAATACTTTGCTTTTGGGTCTTTTGGTGGTATACTACATTTATTTTATGAAAAATAAAATAAAAGCAAGAACTCGCATTAAATTAATCCTTACCCCTTTTTTAAAAAAAGAATATCACTACCAAGTAAGCGTCTTTAAATAGCAAAGGTGATATGTTAAAAAATATTCCTATAAAGTAGTACCGGTGAGAACTAAGTTTATAGTTTTCGGTTGGTGAAAGGTATAGAAGAAAAACGAAAAGTTTACAATAATAAACTAATGGCCATGCAAGTATAGACAAACTTTTTAACGGAATAGACGGACGGACTGGTTAGTATTTACATTTTGATAATTTTAAACGTCATTTTAAAATGATGTGAACGGCTTTCGACTATGGAGACTCTTTGAGTATGTTTCACATGTCTTCAAGTACTCATCCTTAAAACATAAAGCTGATTCTTAATTTGGAACGGGCTCAGCAGGTTTTTTTTCCCCTTACTTTCTTATAATACCAATGTCTATATATGTCTAAAATTTTCTGTACTTAACCCTTTCGGTCCAAGTGATGCCATTTGGCATCATCATGTTTCTGATTACTATAATTAAAAAAAAAAAAATCGCGCTGACATCTCTCGGTTTAATAAGAAATATTTTGTAATAGAAAAAAGTTTGAAGAATCGAATGATGTGCTTTTTGATATCATTAATCTATAGATGATCAGAAAAAAATTTCTAAAATGACGATGCAAAATTGTCATTGGGACTGAAAGGGTTAAAATATTTATTGGTCACGTTCGTACTACAATACTATGTCGTCGAAGGTAAATAAGTTTTCTCTAACAGAACATTTCGAAATAACAAGAAAATGAATAAAATATTGAGCAATGCCATATGAAAAAGATTTAAAAAATCGAACTGTTCACAACTTCAGGTAAAATTCGTTTTTAAATTGGTTTCAGTAAAAAAAAATTCAGCTATAAGTTCTTGAAAATTATTTTTATGCTATGATGTTCAACTGGAAACTGGATCCTTTTTCTTTTAAACACATAGTACATATTTTATACACAAAATATTTACATAAAAAAAAGACAACCACAAATTGTTTTGAAAAGTTTTTTTTATTGGAGACCATGGACAGTTGGTAACAATTGTATTTGCCTGTGATTTGTCAACACTGCTACACACAAGCTAGTACAAAATGTGTAACAAGACTAAATATGATTTGTTTAACTTCTTATCTGTTGGCAATATCTACACTACATAAAGTGTATGGTATGTTATATGGCACAAAATTAATTAAATTCAAACAAACTACCAAGCTTCTTTTATATTTTTACTTGTTATAGATCCAACATTGAAAATGGCAATTTTTATGTTAATTTCACTTTAAAAACAAAAAACTATCGAATTTTTATGATTTTTCTAAATTATGCTACAGAACTTTAATTTTAATTTTTCAATAAGAATTTTAAGTTTTCAAAACTTTTCTACAGGATTTATACTGTAATTAATTCTAATATTTTTTTAAGTAGAATGCTTCTCAAATAGGTGTCAAAACTTCATTTTTCAATAACTTTCCCCATAACGATAGAAATTATACATACCAAATATTCCTCCCCTGACATATAAACCAATATAAATTGTAACATATAATAGTACAACATAACAAAAGTATAGCATATAATAAAAAAAAATAGTATAAACTAAAATAAGTATATTTGTAAATGTGGTAACATGTAACAATACAATATACTAATTCAATAAAACATGCTGAGATTATTGTAACAGAATAATGAGACATTACTTTGAAGTAAACATTATTCTCTTTTCCTAACTTGCATCCAGTAATACATATGCACAATATTTTATGAAATCAGAATCTTTGTTTTAAAACAAATTCATTACACATGCCAATTGAAATTTCTTCAACAAAATTATTATACCTGATTTTAACATCTTACTTTGACGATGTTTTTTTAATCATTTAGCATAAAAATGAAAATAACAGACATGGTTATAAGATAGTTTGTTAATAACAAGGCTAATACAACGACCGTAAAAACAAGATAAAAAGTATGCTAATAACTAAAATATACAAATTTTGTAATGAGTGATATTTTAAACAATTTTTCAAATATACAACGATTAAATAATCTAACAAAAAAGCTACACTTATTATGAGGAAAACTGCTTAAGCATAAAATAGGGTACATTTAACAAAAAAGCTACACTTAATATGAGGAAAACAGCTTAAGCAAAAATGGGATAGAATTTAAATATTTTTAAATACATATAACACACAATATTTCCATTTAGCAAATTAAAATGCAAAGCGATACATCAACGCAAAACAGTCTAAATAAACAAAATTCAAATGGAAGACTTTGATTTTGTTGTCAAAATTATGCAATACATAAAGATACACCGAAAATAATGAACAAAATAAAAACATGTATTTACAAATGACTAGCAGCATATCGAAACAGCAACCTACAAACGAAACTATTATTTAGCCTAGAGTTGTTATTACAAAATAATAATTCGCAGGCCAAATTAAAACATCAAAAGTAGAAATTTCTTTTGAAATAAACAAAATAAAACTAACATTATCCAATAAAATTTTAGCCGATTTAATAAAAGTGATTATTAGAAGATAAACTATTACATAAAATAGTTATAAAAGACAACAAAGCCAATTCCATGAAAGTAAAATGTGGGAGACAAAAAAAAATCATTAATTTATCACCATATAATTAAACCACAGAATTTTGATGTATCAGCAAAGAAACAACTATTCACAAGTTAATTTTTTAATGCATTTGCAATACTTAAAGCCAGGGATTGGAAAGTTACTTTTAAAAAGTAACTCTGTTACAGTTACAGTTACTTGAGTAAAAAAGTAACTCTGTTACAGTTACAGTTACTTAATATGAAAAGTAACGCGTTACAGTTACTATTAAAAAAAGTAACGAATCGCAGTTACTTTTTCAAATTCCAAGTTATAAGAAAAATTGAAATTTAGCCATTATCTTAAAATCGGGGGGGGGGGGGGGGGGATAAAAGTTCGATGTTGCCGACATGGTTTAACCAATACTAAATAAGTTATGATTAATAAAAAAATCAAGGGCATATTAATTAACTATAATTGCTCGTTAATTATAATTAATTATATGAAAGGACACATTAATTATTATTAATGACAATTAATTTTTAAAATAGATTAATTCATTCATTAAAATAATTTCAAATTTTATTCCTCCTAATGATTTAAAACTATTCACTTAAACGCAACTATAAACAATTAAACGCTGTTTAATTAATTTTAATTTATTATATCAGCATTAAAAATTTTATTCCTCCTAATAATTTAAAACTATTTAACTTAAACGCAACTATAAACAATTAAACGCTGTTTAATTAATTTTAATTTATTATATTAGCGAACAAAAAATTTGGCGAGTCTTGGGGAAATCTAAGGAGGCCCATTTAAATTAATATTAATTAATAAATATAAGCCTAACATTATATTAGTCACTGTAAATAACATTACAAAATGATAACTATAAACAAAATAAATTAATAACATAAAACAACAACAAAAATTAATAACATAAACGATGGCAAATCATCACTTACATTTTATTATTTGAAGACTTTCGTAATTCAAGGTACGTAATTCTGTTTTGCAAAATTAAGTAATTTGGTTATTAGAGAGTAACCAAAATTTATTTTTGAATCAAAATATCACGGAGTTGATACAAAAAAGACAAAGAAATTAAATTACAAATACAGGGCAAGGGTTTGAAACATCAAGTGCGAGAAAGAATGAGACTGTATTATATATAGCGAGTTAGATGCTTACTTTCGTGAAGAAGCTACGGACCACGCACTGTGCTTCACGTGTCATGCTCACTATGAGTTTGTCAACAGCAGAATGGGGGAGGGGGGTCAAGGAATAGATAAGGAGCAGAGGGGTCCATCAAGATCAGCGGGTACATTCCTCTACACGAAAACGGAAATGAGTCTCCCTTGCTCGACAAGAAAAAGTTTTCGTTCATTTTACGAGTCAACTAAAATGTGATAACCGGACATCCTTTAATGAGATTTATTGTGTAAAAAAATTACTATTTTTAGAACATTGAATTTTTATAAGTATTTTTTTTATTCAATAAGCTCAAATGTACTGTATTTTTTATATTAATTAATAAAAAATACAAAATATTTTCATTTAATATTTAATTAATCATTTAGTATGTAGACGAAATACGAAATTTAATTACTCAATAATATATAATTTCAAAAACATAACAAAAAAACTAACGTTATAGTTGAATTGACGTAATAAATCTATCCAAATAAAAATTATCCTGGTTAAGTAACCATAAAATTACTATACTGTTCCCAGCTAAAAAAAATAGATTCAAAAGCTACTAGAAATTAACTCTGATATAAAAACTTCTAAAAAAGCGTAATTTTAGTACATTTTCATTCTACATAGTACATTTTCATTCAACATAATCTCCCGAGCAGCATGGAGAAGAAAATGTGGCTGATTTTACTGATCTACTGATTTCTCGATCGTGAAGTACAAATTTTTAGTGGTAGGAAGATTCACATTCAAAAATCACTGTCTCGGCAGATATTTACTTCCTGCAATACCCAGACCCTTTACAGCTTAAAGTAACAAGATTTTCTTATCTCATAGGTCATAAATTGCTCTTCACCAGATGTGTATATAAGTAGCAAACCTCGGAACGGGTAATTCGACACCAGTTCGGGGAAAAGAGTTCGGCACTCTCCACCATCGTCCCGCTCGAGAGGGGAGGGGGGTAATTTCTCCCCCGACCCCTGACCTTCCTTCTGTCGACTCCTACACTCTAGTAGAGCCCTACATCACTACTGAAGTAGGGATAGAGTGCTCTAGACTCTAGTGGTTGGATTTTAAAAGAAAATCGTCTTCTGGGAATGCGAAATGTTCCCTTCCTAGGAGTGGAATTTCAAAATTGGCAGCAGACGGTCTTCAGAAAGTAACGGAAAAGTAACGGAATTTTCCGTTACTTCGTTACCGCTAAAAGTAACTAAGTTACAGTTACAGTTACTTTCTGAAAAATGTAACGGCGTTACTCATCGTTACCTAAAAAAAGTAACTGTTACAAGTAACGGCGTTACAAGTAACGCGTTACTCCAATCCCTGCTTAAAGCATACATCTATTAAATCATTTTAACAACAACTAATGTGTTTTACTATTAATACAATATATACTAAATAATTACCATGAAGCTTTCTATAAACAAGACAGTAAGATAAAAACAAAATGAATGTAAAGTTTAGGACATTCAATAAGTAGGTAATGTGAATTTGGAATGTATCACTCATATGAATTAACAAACATAAATGTCACTATACCCAATGAAGTATTGGCAATAACATTTAAACAGTCTAACATTCAAAATAATTAATGGTAAACATTAAATGTACTGATAGAAAAAATATGCATACATACATAATATGTAATTTTTTTGTTAACTTTAAAATAAGCTGCCCAATGATAAAGGCATGTGCTAAAGATAAATCAGTTATTTAACCATTGATATAAATATGCCTTTAATTTAAAACCAATTTTAACCGCAATTAATTAAGCTTAGAGCACATAATCAAAATAATATTTGCTTTAAATTAAAATTGCTTACAGTGAATAAAAATTTAAAGTAATCTAAAACTGCAGTGTGTTTGTGCTAAAACAGGAATTTGAGATGAATAAATATCGAACAAAATATTTGGATCTATTTCAACTATTTTTAATGCAAGTGAGGTTATTTTTTAATCTTACTTTTATGTGCAGCAATTAAAAATATCATAATCTATCTAATACTACTTTTATTTGAGATGTTTGGCACTAAGTATATAATACATGTATCCATAGTGAATCTAGCCTGTCCAGATCATTATAAGTCAAATATAATTTTATGTTATAGTCTAATCAATCAAATAAGAAAATGCTTGCATTTTAAATGAATAGCTGTTGTTACTAGCACTGAACAATCAGTTCACAATCCAAACAAAAGCTATCTTTTATGAAGCAGTGGTGCTTCTTTTGTTAAATTCTTAAGTAGTTTATAAAATGTCCAATTCCAGCGTTAAACACAAATTTAACTCCTAACTGAAAGATAGATAATTTTTGATGCATCTGTTTTTGATTGAATTAATGCAACAGTAGAGCTATGAGGTCTCCTTGTCATGTAGCCAAATTGTTGAGTTTTTCAAGAATTGTATGTGGCTTTTTGAACCTTTTACACAACTATTGGAGAATAACCATCAGGCATTTAACGTTATGTGAGAGCAGCTGCATTTTTTTAAATGCTAGAAGAACTTGAAACCAAAAACTATTTTAAGTTCAATTCCTCAATTACCACTTACTGGATCAGCATTTCATGTACAGTGGAATGTGTTTTAAATTCTACACACAACAAACAGAATAAACAGACATAATACAAAGTCTGCCAAACATGTACTTAAGAATGAAATAGATAAAATTTTATACATTTCAAAAGCTAACATCACATAAAATCTACCCCAAAGATATGAAACATTGGACAAGCACGCTTCAAAACTACATTTTGAAGAGTGAAAAACAAGCTATGCTGTCAATAAACAACCTTAATAATAAGACTACTCCTGCTTTCAAGTACAAAAAGGTTAATAGCCTTACTTCTAATACAACACTGATTATACAAACTCCTTACAAAAAGCCGGATATAAGCAAACACATGGGAATAACATGCAAGATATGTGTTTGTGTGGAGTTATACGTAGGATATAGGGTTGCTTTTCCCGAACTTTTTAAATAAGGACATCAGTAGATATGGTTTGTTAAACTAAAATACATTGGAATGCAAGTGTGAATCAAAGAACTAGGCTTGGACAATGTAAAATATATTGAGATTCACTTAAATATTCATACTTTTAAGACTGATAAATCAAGATCTTTTGATACAGCAACATTATAGATAAATTTAGAATTTGAAAAATAATTTTAAAATGTCATAAACACAATAAAAATAACAAGCTATACTATACTATAAAGCTATATAATACTATAAAATCATTTTAGAGTTTAAAAATAGATAAAAATTACAATTTTAATATCTAAATGACAATTAAACTTTTAACTCAAACTTAAAAACATTATTTTCAAAACATTTAATTCCTTATCAAGAAAAATAACCAATTCTTAGCACTTCAAGACATGCTACTTTAATCTTATAATAAACCAATACCAATACTTGATGGTACGCAACGTACTATAACAAACCAACTCTTCAAAAACTGATTATTCCACAATCAATACCATGATACTTCACCCAGGCCTACCCAAAGAAACTCACACGATTAGACCCTAAACTAAACAAGAAGCAGCCAATAAACAAGGATCTCTTGGGTGCACTACAGAAAAAAATTAACTGTTGCCACCTTCGAATCTAAAAGTCGAGGGGACGGTCAGCGGACCCTTCTTCATCATCGTTGTTGTCATCTTCTTGGTCTGAATCTTTGTTGCCATCCTTAGAGTAATTACCTCTCTTCAAGAGACCCTCTGTAAGAAATATAATATAGTAAGTCATGATATCACATTGTAGCACAGTGCTTCATATATACGAATACAAAAATTTTGGACCAACAACAACAGGCCAGAGGCACAGCAAGATTGGTTCAAAATACTTCTAATTCTTTAACGGTCTCCAATAACTATCCAAATTATTCTTAAATTACTCTACTATCTTTGAACAAACAATATAATCAGTTAAAGCATTCTACTCATTGACAACTCTATTGCATTTTTTCCCCCGCAAATGGTTCTGCCTGGAGAAAGCAAATTGAGAAAGTCTTGGACTGAACCTGGCTGTAATGCTGTTAAAGAAGTCATGAAAATTTGTTAAGCTACAAAAATATCTTTACTAAGATAGCAATTTACCACAATCTGGGCGTCCCCTCCGTCTGGTATTGGTGAACTCCACTCCATGTCTGTCCACACACCAGCAAGTACCAGACCCAGTGTGGCACTGGGTGGGCAAGTAGTAGCCCTCCCCATCACACACAGGGGTGTAGCCACCTGCAATAACAAAAAAATTGAAACATTCTGTGTGGTTTACACTTTGCAGTCTAACTAAAATATACTAAAGTACTTGTAAGTGCCATTTTGCTTTAAGAGTTTAGGTCTCATTAATAATAAAAGAGAAACATAAGTAATTACGTCAAAAATGATTATGCAATGATCAAAGAGAGAAATTGGTTAAATTAAAATTCAAAGAAGAAAATTGAAAAAAATTATTAATAAAAATTAATTTAAGAATCTTTGTCGTCCTATGTCATGCTCTGTTGTTTACCTAATCTGTGATGAAATCCTGTATACTTTGTGGATAAAATTAAAATAAAATAGCCATATGTAAAAAAAAATTAAGAATCTTACCAACTAATCCAGTGGGGATTCTTCGGAGAGCAGAAGCACATGGTCTTTCTATATAAATAAAAAAAATTACGATTAGCTTTTCCAATTTGTAACAATTAAAATAAGAAGCTCTACTCTGCCATTATATTAACAGTGAAGGAAAGTGCCAACCTTGGAGCATCTCCATCAGTACAAAAATCCGCAAAAATAGATTATTTAAATTATTTTAATTGCATCTTACGAAATGTATTTTTGCAATTCATTGGAGGCCTAGTTTCCTGACTAATGCAATTGTTTGAAGCATGCATATCACATTAGTAGTGAAAGACAGCATCACAGCCAATGAAAGAATGGTACAGGCAGTAGTTATGCTTAGCATTCTCAACACATGTTAAAGAAAACCCAAAAGTTTCCTTTATGTTACCGTCTACACTACAGATAGTATCCTCTTACAATGAGGTGCACTATAAATAGATATCCAACAATCCTTTTATCAACTGAATTCCAAGACAATTTAAATAGATGTCTCCCAAATTCAAAATCAGTAAAGTTTTTTTCTAAAATGTCTTTTTTTGAAACAGTAGGGTTTTTATTAACAATTGGCTTGTTTATGGTGACAAATTTCCTTCCGATTCCCAAACTTCTTTTGATTGATGCTCTCTCTCAGATTGGTGTTATGTTCCAATGTGACATTACACTCCTTGCCAAATAAAGTTGGATAAATAGAAATATGCTATGGAGAAGATCCTTCTGCACATGTAAAGAGTTCCATAACTTATTTGGGAATCCATCCACAAAACATGTTTAAAACATTAATTTACAGTTTATTAATGTTTAAACATTAATTAAAGGTCTAACAGATCTGAATATTATTTGAGAAAATTTGACAACTTTATCAGAATGAAAAGTGTATTTTGGTTTGTGTTCAGATCATTTTGTATGTAAATATTACCTTACAAAAGTTTCCAACTAAAGGACCAATCGTGCTTTTCCCCATTCTCCTTGGAGACCCAAGTTAGGTTGGCACAGAGTGTAGTTCACCAACCTGGGCTCCAGAGACAATTTATTTTCATCGTTTTTGTTGTCACTCTAGATCTAAAGTAAACCCATTGCAATACCGAGAAAAATCTTTCTGCATCGGCAGCATGAACAAACCCTTATACCAAGCAACAACTTATACAACACCAGAACTGAACCAACAAACTCTAATTCTCATTATTTTTACAAAATCACTAAATATACAACTCACGGGACTTGTCGAAGCATGCACACCACTCCTGTGGTGAAAGCCCAAGGTCATTGTCTGCATCACAGTCCATAAGGTATGGCCGCAGACAATGCTCCTGTTCATCATTCTCAAGGTCATACAGCTCTTGGAGAGATAGCTTGAGGTCGCCGTCTGTGTCGAGGTGTTGGAACATCCAGCTCACTTCTGGCTTGCAGTCGGGAAGTTGGGCTAAAGGATAAAAATGTGACTTATTTAAAAATTAAATGCAAAATTAATGCTTTCAGGTGATTGATGAAAGAGATAAAATTCAGTTGATGAGTTTTGTTTGCAACTACACTCCTTGCCAACCTAAGTTGGGTAAATAGAAACATGCTATGGGGAAGATTCTTCCGCGCATGTAAAGAGTCCCATAAATTATTTGTGAATCCATCTAGAAAACATTTTTGAAACATTCATTTCATTTAAGGGCTAACAGATTTGAATATTATTTGAGAAAATTTGGCAATTTTATCAGAATGAAAAGTGTATTTTTGATAAATTTTATTCAGATCTTTTTGTATGAAAGTATTACCTTACAAGAGTTTCCAACTAACGGACCAATCATGCTTTTCCCCTCTGCCTTTTTACCCAAGTTAGGTTGGCGAATAGACCATTCCAAATTGATTGAATGAAAAACATGCAATTCAATCAAATTTGAAGGGTCTACTTGCCAAAACTTTCTAACGTACACAATGCTCCACCCACAAATAAGCTATGTGTAAACTTTGTCTAATTCAATTTATATTTGTCAAAAATCCTTAATGAATGAAACGTACCCTGCATCTAAGTTACACTTTTGAAGAATATGAGTTTTGCAACTAAAACCTTTTCTTTACAGTCTATTGGCAGTTTGGCTCAATTGTTTGTAAACAACAACTTTTGAATTGGTAAAATACCAAATCAATTTTCATGTTATATTTAAGATATCCAATTTAGAAAGAAGACATTTTAATTAAAATACAATAACTTAAAATAAGAGTAATTTTTTTTATAATAGAAAGAGATACAATAAAGTTGATGATATTATTAATGTCTGTCAAAAGTTTGTTGGCTTATGATGTATTCGTAAAAAAAAATAACTTTTGTTGTAGTAAAATACTAAATATGTGTTTGCAGAAGATTTTGGACAGTCACATCCAATTTTGCCATACAATATCTATAGTAAAAGTTAAACATGGGATACACAGGGTGGCAGTTTTAAATAGGGCTCAAATGAATTCTTTCAAATAACTGTGCAAAGTGTAGTTGATGAGTTTAATGTCTCTTCTTGGTTGGGTGGTCTTTAATTTGTTTGCAAACAAACAACTTAAGCAGTGTGTAGTAAACAATCAAACAAATGTCTTCTTTGTGGATATTAACCTAAGACATTCAAACAAATTTGTAAATAGATTACGAATAGCCTCAAAGATTTATGTGCTTTATACATTAGACACTACAGCATTCTAAGAGAAAGAGTATTCGAACAGTATAGTTTTAAAACTCATATCCTTCAGAGTATATCTTAGACATATACTTGTTAAGGATAGTAACTAAGGGATATACATCATGATGTAAGCATTGCATGTTTGATAGATTTCAAAACTTTTATGAGGTTTTATCACAATTTTACCTACAATGTTGGATAATGATACATTTCAAGCTAACCCTATGATATGCGCAAAGAACTATTATTTTATGCATTCTTACTATGACTGAGCCTGAATGATCGCCTACGGGACTGCCCTCTACGATGGTCAGCCATCACAACTGAAAACCAATCCAACAATCGGTCTCCCATTGCCTTCAGCTCATTTTCATTGCAGTCTGGTGAGGGAAAAAAGTTTGTAAATATTATATCGCAAACTTATACAAAATCTGGCTTAAACATACAGTTATATAGAATCAAACTACACAGAATATAGGATAGACATACAGTGGTGACCAAAAGTGTGGACATTTTTTCAAAGTTTCGAGTCTCTCAACTTTGTGTGCTTGTAGAATATATTAATATTTAATATACATTTTTTATTTTTATACTATTTTATTAATATATTCTATATTTTTATTATAATTAAAATATAATATTTTGTATTTTTTTATTGTCAATTACTTTAAAATGTTCACACTTTTGGCCACCACTGTACACAGAACATACAATAGACATACAGAATTATACAGTTTTGTAAAAAAAAATGAATTATATTAAATGGTAGTTGTGTGTTACAACAAAGTTTAAGATAGGGAGATTTTACTTGTAAAGCTCTAAAAAAAATTATAAAGGATATAACCTATATAGTACAACTTATAACATATAATTTATCTACCCTCAATTTAAAAAGACATTGATAGCATTTAATAACTTACACACAAAAAAAAGAAAGCTTAAACTATATTAAACCGACATAACTCTTTCATAAAACTATCATATCTCAAAATGAATGCTATGCAGGATGATATGAAAAGAAACAAATACAAATTTATCATTACTATCCAATTCCTGTAGTAATACACCAAAAAGATATTGGATATGATTATAGAAGACAGCCAAATATCTACAATACAAATACTTAATGTGAAATTTAATCATGACTACAGTATTAGAAAGGTTGAATTAAAATTTAGATTACACATTGTTTTCATAGCAAATGTAAATTTATAGTTACTAAAAATTAATACAAATTAAAATAAGGACACACTTTTTTCAGCAACTTGTGTAGAGACCTTGTGGTAGGATTTGGAAGGCTTCATCATTGTATCAGTACTGACAGTAGTTGCATCACTGAAATACAACATTACTGGCTGAAACCATGCATACGATATCAAAAACATTCAATTTACCAAGGCCTTTTAAAAACATAAGAAAGTCGTAGCTTGTGAATCTGAATAGCTTAATTTCATCTAAAGATAGACAAACTAAATAAGTTAATTATAAAATAAAAATAGATTTAGTTATAGAAGGTGTAGCATACTCTAACACATTGGCTGTGTTAAAGCTCCTACTGGAGGCTAGAAATAGGCAGCCGGAAACAATTACACTACACTTCATTACTACTCTAACACATCAGAATAAAACATATATTATTTGGCTAAAACTATAACTTCAATTATTGTTCCAAAGTTTTAATATCATAGCCATGCACTTTGAAAATATTGAATCACTATTAGACGGAATAGGGGAAACTTTTCAATGTTAACTTATAATAAATGGAAGCAATATTATTGTTTTTGTTAATAAACTTGTTTAACTAAATGAAAATCACAAGCGACAATATGTGCCTTTTTTTTTTACTTACATGGACAAAAACAATAAATAATTCAATACTCATAATCAGTTTCTACCCAATTTTCAAATCTGATTAAACTATCGACACTATTCAGCATAAAGAACAAGATCCATCTTACACTCCTTGCCAACCTAAGTTTGGTAAATAGAAATATGCTATGAGAAGATCCTTCTGCGGATGTAAAGAGTTCCATAAATTACTTTTATTTGAGAAAATTTGGCAATTTTATCCGAATGAAAAGTGTATTTGGGTTAAATTGTATTCAGATCATTTGTATGTAAATATTACCTTACAAGAGTTTCCAACTAATGGACCAATCGTGCTTTTCCTTCTGCCTTTTCACTCTTTGCTTTTGCCCAAGTTAGGTTGGCAAGGAATTTAGTAACAGATCTTCAGTACAATACACATGGACAAACACAAAAATATATACATAACACAAATATAATGAAGTTATGTACTCACTTATTAAGCAGCAAATTCTTTGCTATTTTATTTGAAGAATGATTCTTTTTAGGTGATTTTGGGGGAGAAGTTGGTTTCTTAACGGTGTTTTGGTACTTGTTCATATAACGATTCCATCTATCTTTCATTTGGAATTCCTTGTTCTTGTCAGCATCGTTTTTGGCATCTGAATAAAGAATAAATATAGAAATTTAAAACTGTTCTGTTATATTTAATTGAGCTGCATTACTTAGTAAAACATTATTTTTCAATTAAAAACACATGTAATAAGTTTTTGCATGCGTTTTTCAAGAAAAAATTAATACTTTGAGAACCTTTAAGATCTTGTATAAATTCATACTATATAAAGTAAAGGAATGAAATTGTTCGAATGCATGTTTTATGGCTTACAAACTCAAACAATTTTAATGATACATAACATAAATTAACAAAACAATAACAAATTAGACCACCTTTAATCCACCACCTAGTCCATCCTTTAATCTTTAAAAAAAAAAAAAAAAAAACTCAAAGGATAATATAAAACAGATCATATATTTATTACCTATGCTTCTTTTTATTAATTCCATCCACAGAAAACATAACAATATGAGAATTTTTTAACAATGGCATAGTATCGTATGAGAGGAAGCTAAATGCTCGGCCTCTTGGAATCTGGCATTGATCACACTTTCTCAACACTGAGCTGAATATCTGGTATATATAGTAGGGTAGACTAACCAGTGAATGAATGCTTAAGACGTCACGTTCGCCAGAGAATGAACACCAGGATATAATGACCAGTACAACCAACCTTTGTCAGATAGCTTCCTACTACATGGGAGGAAGTCAGTGTTGCCAATCCATATAGTGGAATGATTTTCAATCCTTATTTTTAAAATTATATTTACGAAATGTTCATTCACTGGGGCCTATTCACTCACTGGTAAGTCTACCCTAGCTCATTACAAATTCTCAACTATTGAAACTGCACTCACTCTTGCATGGGCAGAATCCCTTGCAGCTCACTGCAACTGAAGCCCTGTGCATGCAGTTACGGAACTCCATTCTGCATACAGAAGAGTAAGTGTGATTGTCAGAGCCACACACAAAATCAGGCTTCAGCACTGGGCAAGGGATGCAAGGGTCTTCTGTCTGGGGCTTCTTTTTAGGGGCTGCTTGCCGTAATGCATTTCTGGAAGAAGGACAGTGCAGGGCCTCAATGTATTAGACATGATTATTCCTTGTACATTTTTACCATATTCAACCCTTTCACTAATAGTAAATACACAGTTTATGTCTCAATTGGATAATCAATAATCAGGAAGTACACTGTGTATCAGGGCAGGGCCGTTACTTGTTTAAATGTAACTCGTTACAATTAAAATTTATGTCCATTTCTATGAGGGAGAGAGAAAATTAACTCATCTATTTCTGAAAGCGCCAAGAAAGCTCAATTGAGACTATTTCAAAAAAGCATACATACAGATCTCCTTTAACTCCTTCACTCCCAGGCTTGATTTCTTAACTATTAGGGGTATACCTATGAAATGACCCTTTTTTTAAGAAAACTTACCGGTGAATTTTGCATCACTGGATGAGGGTAATAAATCGAAGTAAGTACCATTAAAATCAGTAACTTTTGCTTATCTTTTGGGTAAATTATGGATTCCTTCGTGATAGAACTTTGCGTCCTTTGAGGTGAAAAACGAATATGCTTATTTTTCAACTTCATCAAAAGTAGAGAAGTGCTGCTCAGCCATAACATGCTCCATGGATCTGAGCAAGTGATAGTATGAAAGACCAATATCTGGAAAATATAGGGGGGGCAATAAAACATCCCATGTCAGGTTTTTTAAGGTGTTTTTAACGTTATTTGTGGCGTGAGGCCGCACATTGCATTGGAGCAAAATAACTGTACCGTGTCTGCGAGTCCATCTTGGCTGTTTTTTGATAAATTCCTGGTTTAAATCGGTTAATTGTTGTTGATATTGATCAGAAGTAACTATTTCACCAGGTTTAAGCAGCTCATACTTAAGAAGGCCTTTTTGATCCTACCAAACACAAAGAACTGTCTCTTTCAAAGCGATTTTCTGTTTAGAGTCAATGTTGAGGGTTGGCCTGGAATCAACCAACATTTTTTTCGTTCAGGATTGTCAAAATATATCCATTTTTCATCACCAGGAGCAATTCGATGCAGGAAACACTTTCTTTGATGTCGATTCAAAAGTTGTTCGCAAGTGACTTTTTTATTCTCCATCTGTAACTCTGTTAAAGCATGTGGTGCACATTTTCCTTCCTTGCAAATTATTCCCAAGGCATGAAAACGTTCACTGATACATTTCTGAGTTACATTTAACATTTCTGAAATATGTACCCCCTACATTTTTGGATTTTTATCCAAAATTGTTTGCAATTCTTCATCTTCAAATTTGTTTGGTAGTTTTCAATTATCTTTGTCTATCACATCAAAATCAGCTTTTTTAAATCAAACAAACCCTCATTTTCAAAATGATTCAGATGGACTGTTGTCTCCATAAGCTTTATAAAGCATTTGAAAAGCTTTAGCAGCAGTTTTTTTCAAAATAAAGTAATGGATTAAAATTTCCCGCAAATGACCCTTTGTTGGCATGAAACATGACATCTTTGAAGCCTAGAATGACTATGAAAAAAACACAGCAGTAACTAATGCCCCTGGCAGGTGAAAGGTTAAAAGTAGTCTGACAAAATGCTAGTAGGACGATTCCACACTTATATTAACCCGGGTCTAGCAGTGACATCTGTTCATATAAGGTCATTTCATAGGTATACCCCTAATAACACCCTATAGACTAAGCCACTAAAGCTATTGCTGCAGCTGCTTGCTGAAGAGTAGACAACAAACACGGCAGACCTGGGCGGTAACATGTTACTTGTGATTGCAGTGATTATGAACAGTCATCTAGCAGTGATGATGTTTTTTTTTAGAATGTAAAAAATAGACATTCTTCCGCCGAAGCTGATTTAGTGTTGTCTACATTTTTCCAAATTAACGACAATATGACTGCATTCTGTTAGTCATTTATACTTCATTTTTCAAGACATTTGTAAATAAGAAATTTTGTCGTAAAAAGTAATCTTAAAAGTAATTGTAAATTGTTACTTTTGGAAATTAGTAATTTTACAGGTAATTAGTTACTTTATTATGGACATCACACAAATAAGGTTTGGCAGTTTCTGCTTTAACCAGCCAAAGACAGAAGTGACATGTACCAGTCCATGATATAGAGTTTATTTTACGAGTTCATACATTTCAACTAATTTGTAATCTGCATTTCCCTATTAAGTTAAACTATATTTTGGAAAATATTTAAATAAGATTTTCTTTATTCATACATTTGAAACCAAGATAACACAGAACAAAGGCAATTTGTTTATTTTTTAGCTAAAGAGAGACTCACTCTTTGGCACTGAGTTTTCTTCTGCTGATGCACACAGCAACATCGTCATCTTCCACCAAGCAAACTTGATGTGGCTTGCATTGCAAGTTCTTGCAGAGATCATCTAAAAAAAGTATGTATAATTAACAACATGCGAAAAAGGTTATCTTTAAATTAAATGTGTTTCAAGTTAAATACTTTAATATGAATAACATAGGTTGGCTACTTACTTTCTGATACTATTTCAGTAACCTTTGAGGAAGATTTCTCCAAATCAGAACTATCTTGCTAAAATAACAATGAAACATGTGAGTAAAAGAATATTTTGCAAGTTATTTAGATTTATAGCACAGGTTATGAACAGCATCACATTAGATTACAATGAAGTTCAGTCAAATAGAACACTTAAACCACTAAAGGTAACATAAATCTGAAGCATAAAACCCTGTTAAAAATCACCATTTCTGATTTCGATCCTATCGCAATACTTTCATTGCCTTATATTTCATATAAGGTAATTGAAAGTTAAAGCTGCGGTAGCTCAGTCGTGTGAAGCGTTGTGCTCACATCAGAAGGTTGTGAGTTCTGTCCTCGACGGTGCTCGCACTTCTGATGGTTGCTGGGTCGGCTCTTGTATTCCGCATAAGACTGCCGTGTTGCTAATGGTGGCTGGGGCAGGTTAAATATGTTGAGGTCACAAAGTCCTCCATGTTTCCCATACCAAATTAATACCTTTTGGGGGTACCAGATCAGAGAGTTATCGGCCTTTGATCTGGAACAAACTTCCAATACGCGAGTGAGAATGGATGTGTGAAAGGGACCTTTCTGAAAAACAGAAGTGTCATGTTGACAAGCAAAAAAGTCGGACTTCCGTCCTTGTGGCGCACAATAAAAATGGAAGGCATCCCACTTTGGATAGTCCTCTACTCTGGGCTTGATTACCGAGTGACATTAGAAACAACAACACAACAAAGTTAAAAACTCACCTGGGATGGTTTCTCATCAAATTCGAAGTCCCAAGCATGAGCAGGAGACTCGTAGGTTGGACTTGGGCTCATCCAATCCAGTGGGGCTTTGTCCAGAGACACAGCAAACATAGGGAGGATCAGAAGAAAAGCGACAGATAAGGGATGCATGATTTTGCAGCTATACCAAAAAATGAAAATAAGTAAATACGAGTAAACAAGTATTCATAAATGTTTTATTAGCTTTTAAAGCGCATTTGGGCGAGGCATATCAGTATTAGGGAAAAGTCGTTGAATCAGATTTGTATAGAGTTCATATCATTGGTCAAGGGGAACAGCGATGATATAAATTATAATGGCTGGTCTTGATGAGGCTATCTGTGTTACGTTGCCCAGTAACAAAAATACCCAAATGTGGTAAACATTCCACTTCAAATTTCATACAACTGGATAGGTATAGCAACACTACATTATATTTTCAAGCTCGCCAATAATCAATAAAGCTCCAATTACTCGCCAATGATCAAACAATAAAAACTGAACCAGAGGAAAAATCCTGAATATTTGGGATTTATTAGTAAGAAGACATTTTATTTTACAATTAATTAACTAGTTAGAAACCATTTTTTGTGTAAATCAATTCACAATTCTAAGAACCAAATATATAAGAATTTTCAACATGGCCTATAAAACTCTGATCATATAGTACTAAATACACTACAGAGAAAACATTGAAACACACGTTTGTAAAATCTGATTGCTAAACAAAATACAGAATATTTATTAAATTGATTTCAAAATTTATAGTACTATTTAAATCAAACTTTTGTATAATACAAATGTCGAGTTATATGTAAACAAAACTCTTTATGGTCAAATCGATGGATTTTAATAATATGTCTTACTTGAACTAGGATGTTTCAAGAACTTTTAATTAGCAGGTAGAAATTTCAAACAAATTACACTTTATTTACGAAGCGTATATGTAAATTTTGTTGGTAAATACGATACCGAAAGTATTCTTTAAGAAGAAAGCTGCAGAAATTCATAGAACTGCATTATGGCTGTAATCCCCGTAATGATTATCTTCAGTTTTCTGCAGACAACAGAACAGCTGCCCATGCGCGAGCATTTTGGAAGGCAAAGATGACAGAGGCAAATTCTGAGCTTGCATTGACTTCAAGTTCAACCTTTGTGAAAAAATTCAGGCATTTTACCACTTGCAAATTTTGCTTGCAAAACCGACTGATTCTATCGAAGTTTTGTTATTCTAAAAATGGTTTGAAAATTAGATAAACGACTGAGCTCATAGAAAATCATGCCAGGGCCGGATTTAGCAGTGAAGGAGCCATGGGAAAGTAGCTACGTCACATGGAAAAAGGGCGCCGATAGCAAGAAATTCAAGAAGAAACTGGATGAAATTCATCATCTAAAAATTTTATAAGATTTGGTATTCGAAAATAAGGTTTCTACAATGTTTGACTTATTAATTTTTTTGAATGCCAACTTTTTGCTGTGGTATTGGTTATTTAAATAATTTGTTAAAGACAGCTTGATAGCCCATTTCACACCTGCGGTCATTTGAGAGTGAAACCAAAACAATGAAATCGCAGGCCGCGGAAAAATTACAACAAGAACAAGAGCGTTTACACCATTTAAAATATTCCCATATTGTTTTTTTATTCATATATGAAAAAAGCGATTCTTGCGAAAATAGTTTGAAGATTCGATAAAATAAAAGTGTCATATTTTGCGAAGAAATTTTTCTGCTTGTAAGTAGAAACCTTTTCACGATAAAAAAAAAAGTTGCCCAAGCGTAGCTGCGTACTTACGTTAGCAAGTAATTAAAAAAAATCTCACTAATGGGCTTGTTTCAACACTATGTTAAAGAAAAGGAAACAACAAATGAAATCGCAGTTCGTCATTTCGATTTTTTTTCCATAAATTGTCGTTTTAAACGTCATCGGTCAAAACATATTTTCAAAATGCAGTATCAAATATTTTACAAAATATCTAATGACAAAATCTTAGAAAAAAGTTCCAAATAATTAAATAATATATTTAATTCAATGTTTCAATTAACCCTTTAAGATCCTTTCTAGGGTTACTGGAATATCTGCGTATACAGCACACAGTGTATTGAAGGTACCCTAATCCTTTCAGATGGCTCTGATTTAAGGTTATGAGACTAAAATGTTAAGTTTTTAACCGGAAAGGTTACCTAATACAGCATCAAAGCCATGCTTCTAAAAAAAATTACAACGATTTTTTAAAATTCGCCTTTCGTGTAATTTAATTTTTCACTTCTAAAATGATTCCGGGCTATAAAGGAGGAAAAAAAATATGTTCCATCAGTGGAACGTTGGCGTCTAAAACGTTAATTGAAATTACGAACCAGGCTTGAAACCATAACAATAAGAATTAAACTTTGTTTGAAGAAAACTCTTACCGATGCTTTAAAATATTATAAGAAAGTTATTCTCACGTGACATTTCTATTTATATTCTCGTAACGGTTTCTTGAGAAATGCTTTTGCGTGCATGCGCAAAAGGTAACTTACACATAATTTAAAGGTTTTAAAGGTATTTCTGAAAAGCGAGAACAGCCTTGTATTAATCCTTAACCTAATAACTTATCAAATATCTATTACAGAGTAATTATTGAAATTCGGGCTGTGTTACAGCCCCTTGTTTTGGTAGACAACCTCTACAATATTATTTATTTGGAGGCCTAATATATTTGGCCTCTACAATAGTAAATATTAAAAACATTTTTTTTGGTCATGATTTTTCCGCAATAAATTGTAGACATAAATTTATATGCTTTCTTAAGTGGTTTGAAAATTGAACCTTTTGATTTGTTTTATTTAGCAATAAAATAGTAACACAAGCAAAACAATTTTTCCAGGATACAATTGAATCGGTGAGTGCAGAAACAACGTCAGTCACAAATTTCAAATTTTTCAGGAGGGAGAAAAAACGTAATAACTTCTCCTCTATTTCTGCACTCAACACTAGAAACAAACGTCCTGTATTTACGGAACTACTCAACAGACTAACGTAGTTTTTGCACCCAACACGCATCTTGCCTTTCTACGCTTATTTACATTGAAAACGAGTTATGGGATTTTTTTGACTGAAGTGGTTTCTGCACTCACCGATTCAATTATATCGGTTATTTTAAATGTTTCAAGTAGCTTGACCTAAGCTTACACTTCGGTAAAACAGTTGCAAAAGAAAACCAGTTTTTACAAAATACATTTTGTTAAGTTTGTGTAGAGGTTTCTATGATTTAACGTAACCTGTAGATTGCATACACTGCAGTAGAACTGATGCAAAGGAAAAACAGGTTTTACAGGGTGAGTCTGCACATGATGCTTCAAGAAAAGTCCAAGAACTCAAACTTTAAACTATCACTTTGCGCTTTCTTTACGGATTTTATAGAATTTTTTCACCTGTCATTTGTAAAATCAGCAATTGACCCTTATTTTTTGGCATTTTTTAGCTAAATTTCAACAATGAAAAAAAAATCACTCTATTTCGGTTATTTTTTAATACATTTTTTAAATATACTTTTCCTAAAACAGGAATATTTTGAAAACGTAAAGCTATTTTGCGTTTTTTAATGATGAATTACAACTTAACCTTAAAAAAAAGGTTTTTAATCAATCGGATACATCTAAAAGAACTTAAGTAATTCCTACAATGATGTATTTTAACTTTTAATGCCAAGGTCTTGCAAAGCAAGCATAAAAATGTATGTTGATGAACACAAACGAACGTTTAATTTAAAGCATAACTTTTATCACAGAAACCTTCAGATTTCACAAAACAACATACAACTAAATAAGGGCAAAAGAATATTACGACAGCTGTAAAATCCAACATAAACACTTATGAATGAAAAAAAAAAACTTTAAACTTAGAACAAAACATAAAGTTCCGTCACAACATATTTGATATTCGCTTTTACAATAAAATCTTCTTTAGGGTCACATGGGGGAATTATGGATCACTCTCTTTCCGGGGTAAATAATGATCACTAAGTTTTAAGGATTAAAAATGGTTTTTAGAAAAAAAATAAATTATGCCAAGTCATCCTTATACATTCTATTTTCTTATATCAAGTTCAAAAACAATGTAACTCTGCAGCAAATAATAGAAAAAAAATTCTTTTTACACTACTATAAAAACATCTTCAAAAAAGATTGTCTTTGAAAAACATGATTTTTTTTTAAGATCCATACTGGAGAAACATATTTGAACTAACTATATTGTTGGTGCTATTTTTCAATAGGAAAAGATATGAACTTTTCATTCCGATATAAATTTTTTCATAATTATTTTTTTAAATGATTTTAAAGGTATATCGATTTATCCCCCAGTTTACTGGGGTAATTCTGGATCACTGGGGTAATTATGGATCAGTGATATTTTTTAATTTTTCATGTGTTTTTAGCTAAGTGGTATACGTCATTTTGAAGCAAAAAATCAGATTAGGCTGCATTCCAAATTTCATTAAAAAATTCGAATTCAAAGTTTATTTAAAATTTAAATAACAAAAAATTTAATCTACATTGAAATAACATGCAAATTCCATTTTTATTCAATATTTTGACTCTTTTTATTTCGTTAAACTTACGAGAAACTTTCGAGATACTTCGAACTGTAAATTAATTTAACAAACGATAAATAACCGAATTTTCGAAAGAATGCAAATGAGAAATTGCGACATAATTTATTAAAAAAGATCATCATTATTCTTCAAGTTTGAAAAAAAAATTAGCAAACGATAAAGTCTAATTTTTTTCTGAGAAAGAAGATTAATAAAAAGTTAATTTAGGCGTTTAAAAGATTGCTTTGAATTATATTTTAACTGCAACCAAAAATTAATTTACTTTTAATATGCATTACTATAAAAAAGGGGGTGATCCATAATTACCCCATGTGTGATCCATAATTGCCCAAACCCGGGGTAATTCCTGATCACTCAATAATTAAAATAAAACTAATAATAATTAAGTTTTAGGTAAAGTGATTATTTAAATAAATTCGTAATTATTTAAGCTTACTCCATGCAAAATTAAAACTTTCTATCTTTCATACTTTAGAAAAAAATAGGATGTTGTGATTTTTTGATCCATAATTCCCCCATATGACCCTAAAATTTATTTCCAAAACGAACATCTTATGTCCGCATCTTCGTTATTGTCAACACTTAAGACGTTTATCCTAACAAAGGATAATAAAAACTGACTTAACTTATATTAAATCTTGATTCTTAGCTAAATTCTTTGTTCAAAATTCGGTTTCTATTGAGGAGGTTCGCTCGAGTGTAAAGAATGGTTTTTCCTGTAAGACAGACTACAAAGGTAATGAATTGATGCTATTTTATTTATAAAATTTTTTTCTGTATTTTTTTTTTATCAAAGATTGCTTAAACAATGTATTTTTTCTTTTCTTTATCTGTTATGTTATATAACAGTTCTTTTATATAATTTTGCTGAATATCACATTGCATAGTTTAAAAAAAAACGCTCCTTCCTTTATAATATAAGCTAGAAGTTCTAAAATAATTGAAATAACCTTCTTTCCTTTCACTTTAATGTTCACAGAAATTATTTTCGAACTGAGAGAAAGATTGACGAACAAAAAAAAAAAAACATCAGATACACATCTTTAATGTCATATCTTTCAAACAAAAACATTGTGAAAATCGACAGATTAGAAAATAATTTGAAATACGGGGATCCCCCCCCCCCTCCCCCGTATGTCAAATTATTTTTTAATCTGTCGATGGGGGGATACAAACGGTCAGATGTGAAAAAGTATTTTAAAAAAATAGTTCGCTGGTGTCATAACATACCTTATAAACAAAAAATGAAGTTGACAGTTAGAAAAGTAATCAAAATCGATATGGACAAATGGGCGGAGGAAAAATTCCAGACATGAAGTACGGGCAGAGGAACAAAAATGAAAATATAATAATGAAATATAGGTCTCTGATGTTGTGCCTTTCTCACAAAAAAAATATTTTTAAAATCGGATTGCTAGAATGAATTTTGTAGGGAAGAGGGAGAAGAGTTCGATCGGAGGGAAATCAAATAAAAGACGCTTTAACAATAATGATTTTAAAAAAAAATTTCAATGCTTTGATGTAACTAAATTCCAATATTTCCTAAGACTTAATTATATTTAATTCCGCTGTCTTTCCATCAGTTCTTAGTTCTAATCGTCTTGCTAACATCACTCACTTACCCTGTCGAGTGCCAGGACAATATTCTGGATATTATCCGGTTCTTCATTCCTGGTGCCAGCAGACCAAGTCCTTGCCAGCAAAGTTGCTGCATGACAACGAGCTGTTGCAACAGATGCGGGAGGCCTAGGTGCCGTAGAGGCTGAAGTCTTAGCTGGGAAAGCTGATTAAAGCAGATTTTCGCGGAAATATAACAGAGCTAAAGAAGGTAAAGTTCATATACCTTTAAATTAGTATTGAGTTAGTTAAAGCTAGTTTTAATTAGTGGATCCCAAATGGTTGGTAGACATATATTTTCAGGTGCAGGTTTGTGTGCTTGGTCAGAGACCCGCTTACATAAACCTTCGTCAAGTAAGACAGACACAACTCACACATAAGTGGATCCATCCAATTTTTAGAGACAGAGGAGAACTAGAGGATCCCCAGAATTGACTTGTCACCCCCAGAGGTATTGATTTGGTATGGGAACTTGGAGGACTTTGTGACCGCGACGGATTTAACTAGTGGATCACAGACATAATCCCCACAGCTGAAAATCACGACTAGTCAAAACCCGACAGCCAAAAGCACTGTAGGTTATAAGCCCGACAGCAAAAAAATTCAAAAATATGAATGTAAAAATCAGTAATTAAATTGCCCTTAACTAAGCATAACGTCATTAATTTATTGATTTGTTGGCATTTTCGAACTTGTCGGGTTTACGTCCCTTTCGGTAATTTCCCCTGTTGGAATTATGCCCTTTTCGATTCTCGGCCATCCGGTTTTCTGGCTTGTTGGGTTTTCGGCTTTAGGGGGATATAATGTTCGGAATTGTTAATTAGTAAAGTAGCTGGTTTACTACTAATAGGATAATAATAGATTTGTCGAGCCTGACTCCTCAAGTGGTTTTGACTCATTTTAGATTTGATTCGCAAAACTGCGTTGTAGAACGTTTATTTGCTGAGATTTAAATAATATAAAAGGAATTAGTGGGAGGGATAAATAGAGTGTTACTAAGTTTATGCTAGTTTAATAAAAATATAAATTAACTAAAATTTGTTTTACTAAATAAACGAGGTAATGATTAATGATAAAATATGTAGCATGATTTTTTTAACTAGTCAAAATGATTTAAAATAATTATCTGCATGTGAATTCAGGTATAAAATTTTCATTGACAAAATAAGTAATACTTTTTTTCTGTGTATTTTCGAAACTGAGGTGCAGATGGCAGACTATTTTTCATTACTTTGTTTGAATGGTTTTATTTTTATCTGTTAGCGTGTTATAGGGTCGTGAACAATCCTCATGAAATATCATGATAAACGTTAGCATTAAATTGTTTTCTAAATGGTATTGTACAACGAAACACATAAATAACAAAAGCAGAGGGCGTGCACTTTTTAAAAAATAAATGATGTAAAATATCAATGCTTCACCTCATTTTAGTTATGTAAACATTCTTCACTCTTCTTTGTTGTTGTTTTATTTTAAAAGCAAATCCAACCTTGAAGAGTATACATGCATAATGGCTTCATAATTTAATGTCGTTTGTAGACTAATGAAGTTATTTAGAAAATTCTTACTTTAAACTAACATAAGAAACGACCGTAATTCATTCTATTCATTGCCGGCAATACGCGATGTTGATATTAAGACAATGACAATTTGTCTATTCTAAGCATTTGCCTTAAAGATTTTGAGAGATCATGTCTGTTTTATTTCGTCCAATTTGTGAGGTAAGAGTTTAATTTGAACAAGTTTATTGGTGTTATTTTCTTACTTTACTTTAAAAATAGACAGCAATTATCATTTCTCTTATAATGTTTAATAGCATGAAAAAAAAACATGTAACGTTTTTTGTTAAAAACAGTTGTTAATTTAACTCAGAAACAAAATTCTTCAACAAGAAATGTAGTTCTTTTTTATTATACTTGGACGTGTTTATTATTCTTGTTAATTTTTAAGTAAAAAGCATGACTTATTGGCTGACGGACCCCTCATGACTTAAAAAAATTTGATTCTTATAAGCAATGTCAAGATATTGTTCCTAAAGTTAATAAAAAAAATTAAAAGTCTTGTATTTTGCCATATTTATTGTTTTAAGTATATAAAATAGTTAAAATGGGAAGTGATTGGTCTAATGATACCTTAAAAGTTACTAACTTTAAATCATCTCAGTTGTAGAAATATGGGAATTTGAAAAAAAAATCACCTCAGGTGCACATATTTCCCAAGTTGCTTATACAAATTTTAAACATGCATACTATTATGTACAGGTATCGAATATTCTTATAAAATTCGTGAATATTCCATAATCAAAACCCCATACTTAATGAATGTTATTAAAACAAAACCCTACTGCTTTCTTAGATATTTCAAAAAAGAAAATAATTTTACTGATTAGTTTTAGTTTTAAACTTTACTTGGCGATTTTATCCATAATAGATAATACCATCCATTGCTCAAAAAGTAATTGCCAAAAATTAACCAAATCTTAGCTTGCAGTACTTCCCAAGAAAAAACTTTTTCAGCATCAATGAAAACATTTATTTCATTTAATAGTAACATTTTTAGAGTTTTAATAATACTACTCCATTGTATGAGAAGATTTAAGAAGAAAACAAGGTATATTTTTGCCGCAAATAGTTTATTCAGTAAAAATTTACAGGTTTCGGTGCGGTAACACAAGAGGACCGCCTTTCAGGTTGGTACGCAACTTATGACCGAGAACGAAAAAAAATGTGTTGAATCTAAGTCGTGTACCATTCTGACGAAGGTGTGTATCTTGCGTTCCCGCCGAAATTCGAAAGTTTCTACTATTTAAACCATTTGCGCCAATAATCATCATCGTTTTCTGCATGAATCATGCGCAAAGATGAAAATATTCTTGGTAATAGTTGAGCATTATCTACAATCAGGTTTACTTTCTCTGCTTTCTGATGGCGTCCATCTGCATGTTAAGTGAGGCAAATAACATGATGCAACTCATGCACTACATGATGATGCCCAAGAAAATGAGCACCATGAGCTCGTGCAATAGAGCTGGGAAAAGTAAGTAACATGGCTAATATAAATTTCTGTGTAAAAACTCTGTAAAAATGTTTTTAAAAGGCAGCAGGTGAAATGCCGTAAGCCGAAGATTTGCCATTTACATTATTTAATTTTTGCAGATTTTGAATAGATATAGATTCATCAATATTATATTAGAATTTTCTTTATTAAATTTTATAGCCCACGTGTAGCTCTAGTGCGACTATAATTCAAAGCATAAGGGTAATTCCATGTAACTGTAGTGTAAGCATAGAGTTAGTGTAAATCACAATTTAATAGGAGATTAAAATCTTTTTAATCTTAAAAAAAATCAAATTAAATAAAGCACATTACGTTATTTAGTATCAATAAGTGTAGATCAGATATTTCTATAATTTTTTTTATGTTAAAAATTGTAGGGATAATAGCCTTTTACACACGTAAATACACTACAGAAAGGATGATTTTGTGTGGAATTAACCGTAAATACTTTTATGGTTGAGTTCCGGTGCCAAGATAGCATTTATTAAGTTTTAAAAAAAATTACAAATCTCTTTCATGCAAGAAAAATTTAAGCAACAAAAATTCAAATCAACAGGTTTTTTTTTTTCATAAACATTCATTCTCTGTACTGGAACACCTAGTTTTCCAAAATACTTGTTTGTGAGTTTTCTGTGATTAGAAGTCCATAGTTTAAAAAATAATAATAATAATAATGAAAAAAGTTAAATTACTGCCGGAAGAAAATTAGCTTTTTTGTTTTTTGTTAAAAGACCTCCGAAATTGTGCTTGATCCTCGTGTTACATTCTTTTTTTTCTACGAACAAATGGATGATATCTGTAATCAAATAGTAAAAAGGGATCAACAAATTTACTCCTAACACGAACTATTTCATTTCTTAAATTTTAGAATAAATTCTGTGGTATCAGCAACGTAAAACAAAGTGTCCATTTAAATGGATGTCAAGTAACAAGAGGATAAGACTTAAAATATGAAAAGTACAGGGAGAAAACGCCTTCATTGCATGGGAATCTGTCTGCACCAGGCCTCTTTGGCAACGATGCCTAAACGTCGCCTAAACTGGTGTAAGGAAACCGGTGTCTTACTTGAGTCTTCTTTCGCGGCAACCCAGATGCCTACCAGACACGAGTCCAAATGTTTTGTACCATGAGAGAAAAAGCAAGGGAGAAACCGGTTTCCTGCCACCAACGTCCTCCAAGCAGATCTGATTGCGGGAAGATTCCTATGCAATCAACAGGTTCTTACCCTTTACTCTTCATCTTCACGTCAGAAAAAATTTAACCATATGCTTTTATTTTCCAGAAATGGGAGCCACTTGCCATCCTAAATGCCCCAGAATGCAATGTGGTTGTGGAATGAAGTGTGTGAGTGGAAAATGCTGCAAGAAGTAAACTGCATAAAAAGAAAATCTGCATAGAAACTATATTTACTACAAAAGCTTACATATACTACAAAAGCTTACATCGGACTATCTCGAAATCTATAAATGTTGTTTAAGGGGAAAAAACAATGGTATGTTTATTACATTTGTTAAGGTTACTCTTCAGAGAATATGTAGGAAAGTAATGCTACACACCATAAAAGAGTTTTTTCACTTTATTTTCATAAAATTGTATTTTGTGCCTACTCTGGTCCGACAAGGTTTTGAAGTTTAGGCAGCAATTTTTATTTTGTACTGGTTATTATGAAAAATTATGGTAAATCATGAAACTCAAAAATAAATATTAGTATGAATTGAATGTAAATTAAGTAACAGTTCCTCATGCGTAATATTATTGAAATCCTACAAAATGAAAGATGCGGCGATGCCTGATGCAAGAAGACAATTCTAAAATTAAAAAAAAAATATGGCTCATTTCACATATGCATCAACTATTCTGGTAATGTTCACCGTTCTTACGGTTATGGGTTATGTATTGTCGTAAGATAGACGTGGCAACTTTACGTTAATTTTTTACGTTTCACCTGAGACCGAAACGAAAACCGTACTTACGTTTTTACCCGTAGTTTTCAATCAAATAAGTAGCAATTTGTAAGTTAATTTTGAAATTCATGAAAATTTGCTGCCTAATATTTGCCACTGCAGAAGAGTTCAACTTTGTCACTACTTGATCGAAAACTGCAGGTAAAGCAATAAGTACGGTTTCCGCTTCTGTCTCATGTGAAAGATCCAATTAACTTAAAATTTCCACCATAATCATCCGGTACCAAAAGTACGATTAACACTACCAGAACTGTTGCATGTCAAATGACCAAAAACCTGCGAGTTGCGAAAACTTCTCATTGTTTTAATTACTTATTCATTAATTAGTCATTTGTGTAAAAGATTTAGTTGTTAATCCTACTTAAAATTAATTAAACATTGATGTGTTATTTTACCGGGTATTTTCCAGAAACCATGTTTATGATTGATTATAATTGTATATTAGAATTTTTTAATGTATTTGAATAAAATGTATTGGTTTAGATGGTACTCGATTATTGCTTATTTTAAATAAATTATAATCAAAAACCTTATGGAAATTCATACATATGAAGAGTGCAGGGAAAAAAAACCGTTCAACGCATAGGAAAGTCTGCATCAGGTCTCTTTGGCAACGATAGCGAGTCATCACCTAAAATTGTGTAAAAAATGTGTTTTTTTAATTGATTCATCTCCCGCGGCAACCCTGTTTCAAGCCATTCACGAGATCCATGCTTAAGTACAGTGTTAAAAGAAACAAGTGGGAACCGGATTCCTGTCGCCAACAGATCTGAATACTGGAAGATTCCTGTGCAATCAAGTAATTCTTTCCCTGGACTCTTCATATGTAATTATTATTATTATAATTTTTCTTTTTTTTAGGGGGGGGGGGGGGTCAAAAATTAAACACATAAGGTTTATCGAATAAGAGGCATTCTAAAATAAATCAATGGGGGCCTGTAACTTTTTAAGTCAATATTTAGTAATATTTTAGTAACATTTAAAATAATCTTATATTTTTTTACAATAATTATTTTTTAATAAATATTACATAAAAATTTAGAAGACTGCAAAAAATATCTTATTATACAATCCAGAGCAAATAAAGAAACAGTTCTAGAAGAAGAATTGGATAGATGTCGTTATAGAAAGAAAACTATTAAAGAATATTCATTTTCATTCAATAACCTAATAAAATTTGGTTAAAATTAATTATATAATGTATAAATTAAACTTATAGCCAAAAATTAAATCCTATAAAACAACATCATTTTACAATTATACTAACACGAATTTTTTTTTTATACTGTTAGCGAAATCTGTTCTATATAGTTTACATTTCCAAGCCTGCAAGTGCAAAATAAAATTTAATTATGATGTAACTAGGGGGCAAAGCGACGTGATCGCTACCGCTCGCCAACCCTCGAGAATAGCTACGCAATTCCCATTTGTTTTATCCGCAAACAAACATGCAAGACTAATATGAGGATAATGCCAATTCAGGAATGCTCATCTATACAATCTGGCTAGTTTCCGTGAGACTGCTCCAGGGCTTCATGTAGCTCTAGCGCCAAGCTAAGATCTCTACCAAAGCCACGGGAAGCAACCTGAAGCAGCCGCGGCACAAAACAAGTACACCGCCACACTACTTTCAACGTTTCTGATCGGCTGAAACCGCGTAAGTGAGGACTCCGCTCTTTTAATTTTGCGTATTATCGCTCGTAATGATGGTGTCGATTGGTCCCAATAAAACCTATTTTTCAACTATTTTAACAGCTTCATTGGAACATCAATCCAGTTAGGTCAATGTCTAAGTCAATTTCCGGAGCTTTTCTGAGATAAGGAACTGGTTTCCGAGACGCAAATGTCATATTTATCCGTTGATTTTCCTTTCTTTTATAACTAAATTTTAAAAATAATTCATTTTGTAAATCTAACTAGTATTTCAGCATGCATTCTGTTGCAAATAGCTTAAAGTGTAACTTAGACATCAAAACAAAACCAAACCAAACACTCTTCACCCATATACTTACGTAAGCCAATGGGCACTGGCAATCTCTGCGAAATAGATCTTTTCCTTTTTTGGGTGGCTTACAAACTGTCGCCCACTTTCACCTACGATAAACACCAACCAGTCAGTACATATGTAAAATGATTATACGGTAATTTTTTAATTACTTCATCCAGACTTTTGAAAAACCTAAAACCTCATGTCAAAGACAACAAATAAGTGTCTGTATGTGTCATTATCGTCAGAATTATCTGTGTTTTTTCGAGTAAGTTTTTTTGATTACGAGGTGTGTCCAATGTGCTAGGATGCAACACTAGTGTTTGGTGAAATTTGACTCCTGTGTTTGCTTATCATAACAACCTGATACGGAATACTGCGTTTTACTTCTGTATTGCGAATATCAACAAAAGCGGTATCTGTTTTAAAAGTGACCTCAAAGTGAGTATTTGATTAGTTTCAGTATCTTGTGTTGTATGAGTCATATTAGTATTCATTAGTCAATGAACAATGTTTATACTATGTATCGTATCATTAAACTACTTTATATTCTTATAATTTTATCACAAAAACACTTTAATTTAGTTTTTTAAATAAGTCTTGCTACAGGCAATGAGAATGGGTGTCATTGTTAAATGTTATGTAAACAAAGAAATGAATCACTGTAAAACCATCCTAATGATCTCATTCATCCTGACTAATACACATTTCTAGCTAACCGATGGGAAATAAACTGCAATTTTGGTTAAATGAGTTAGGGTTTCCTTTATTTAAGGGCATTTTAATTTCTTAAAATTTGGATAGTTTAGTTTTTTAACTTACATAAAGAAATATAATCTTGGTGGCTTGACCCATGGTGTGGGCAGGTGGTTAATCTTGCATAGAATAGCAGGTATTTAGTTTCCAAGCATGCTTGGTCCTTTAGGTTAACTAACTATATGAATGGACTATTCAGTTTTCATGTATATTTTCAAAATTTTTGTCCGGCTGCAAAGGTGTTATGAAGAAATACAATTTTGAGCTTCACATTTCTGCTAGGAAAGCCTGTTGGGCCATTCACTTAGTTTTGGCACTATGCTTCTGTGTGCCTATTTCTAGATTCTTTAAGTGTTAAGTGCGTTCGCACTGCCACATATACCACATAATTTTTTACTTTGAACCACAATTCAACGTTGTCAGTCTTAATGTGTGTTATATCTCACATTGAAAATGTGTAATTAGCATGACTTCTAGATCTTCTTACACTTTATAACGAATGTGATTCTAGTTCCAATATGAATCTTGTCCTGATAATGATTCAAAACTATCTAAAGACTTTTACAATCCTTTATCTAGGATAGACCACCGCAATTGACTATGGGCTAGTCCGGTTTGGCACAATAAGATGAAAGGATGTGATAACAGACCAAATATTTATTTTAAAAAAACCCAATGAAATTCTAATTATATAAGGGATTCCCTTAAAGCTGAAATAGATAGCTTCCAATGACAATATTGTGCTAAAAAATTCAATGTCTTTCCTTTTTGCATTTTACTGGTAAACTTTTATAGTTATTTTTTTACATGTTTTGTTCAAAAAGAAAAAAATCTATGAAAATTCTTGGACAGCTTAATTAGAAAATTCTGAAATTGTGACTTTTTTAAATTAATGAAATTTTGAAGAAGAAATGCATGTTTTGACTCTTTGAGTTCTTGGGCTAAAACTTTTCAGTTTCGTAAGAGATTGTAGAAAATGTAGAAATATGTTTCACAAATGCTTTTTTAAATTTTAAAAAATTATAGCTGGTTATCAAGGGCCATAAAATGTGATTAGTTCACTTGGCAGCAGAAAAATCTAAAATTGCATCATGGTTTTGGGTGTCTTACTTCATTTAATACATCAAAACACAATGATCTATTCAACATTATAAATTATAAAAATAACTAAAATTTAAAACGAGGTAAACTTTTAAATTCCAAACAAATAAATATTTTACTGGAGTAAATTTGCGTGGATTTTTTTTTTAAAATTGTTGATATACTAGATAAATGTGTATACAAATGCTGTAAAAAATTCTGCTTCGAATTTTAGGCATAAAGTTAATACAAATTGTAACTGGTTCACAAGAATAAAGCTTGCCATTTAAGTAAATGTTTAGATAATTAAAGAATTGCTGTTATACTAAAACCGACCTTAAGTTTGCAGTATACAAATGTTCTACGAGAAAAAAGGTAAATAGTTCTCATTTTTGAGTGCGAGAATCGAATACAAAAAGGCATTTCACATTCAATAAACAAATTGATTTGTTATTTCAAGACATAAATTTATTATTTTTATAAGTTAAGCTTCAGTTGGAGTGTTATTTTATTATTTTCCCCTTCGATTTTGACGTAACAGCGCGCACAAATATCAGGGTCGAAAGGAGCAGCCAATCAGAGTACGTGAAATTGCGGCGCCAGCCGGGTTGTTTACCCAGTTTCCTTCGCTCAGTACATTTCTCTGCTGCAAACTTAAGCTCGGTTTTGGTATAGTGTTAGTATTTAAATAATAATAATTTTTTTAAATATTGATTTATTTTGACCTATAGGTATTATATATATATAGAAAATTATTAGGTATTATATATATAGAAATTATGTATAGAAAGAGTGACCTTGACCCATATTTATGTATGAAGAATAAATGCCCCGAATCCTAGTCTCTCACTAATTAAACTAAATTAAATAAAAAATAAAATTTTCAGTTAGATAATTACTTAAATTAAATTATAAATTATTTACACCCACTCGGTTCCAAATAAGAGTATCTTAGTTACTTCAGAAAATTAACAATACTTTTACTCGTAATTCCCCTATCTGACGTTAAATTATATGCCAACCTAACTTGGGTAAAAACAGAATAAAAAGGCAGGAGAAAAAGCGTGATTGGTCCATTAGTTGGAAACTCTTGTAAGGTAATATATTTCCATACAAAATGATCTGAATACAATTAAACCAAAATACACTATTCATTCTGATAAAATTGCCATATTTTCTCAAATAATATTGAAATCTGTTGGACCTTAAACGAATTAATGTTTTAAACATGTTTTCTGGATGGATTCACAAATAATTTATCGAACTCTTTACATGCGCGAAGGGATCTTCTTCATAACATATTTCTATTAACCCAACTTAGGTTGACAAGGAGTGTAACTTTCTGACTGTTATTTAATTTGCAGGTCCTGAAGCATAAAAATGATAGCAGACGGCTATCTAGTGGGCGATGGCTCCTGGGAGCTCAATGTCCTTGTTACAGATCTTCAAGTGGAAAGAACGCTGAGAGTGAAAGGCGATATGCACATTGGAGGGCTTATGTTGCACCTGGTTGAAGAGCTAGGTAAGAAGTTTTTTCTGCAGTTTTTTCTTTAGTGAAGTCAGTGGAAAGCCAGAGATCTGCTGATTTGAAATTAGTGAAAAAGTGGTAGATTATGGGAAAGATTTTGATGACTATTTAAGGTACATCTTTCTTCAATGATGTTAATTTTATTTCTAAAGAAAAAATTATGGTACACAAAGTTTGAAGATGAAGAAAGAAGAACGCTGCAACTTCTACTTTTCAATTTTTAATTTTATTTAAATTAATGACAATATTTTCTTTATTCATGATAGCAAAGCATTTAAAAAATAATATAAATGCTGGTGACTAAACTAAAGGATTTAAAGTCCCCCTATTTTTTGCTTAATGTCTGGTTCCTATTGATTAAACCTAAAGAATGAAGGGCTAAATTAATCATTACAAGCTACCCAACTTGTAGTGATATACGAACCAGGTCAAGAATTTAAGGATCAGTCCCACTACCCACCGCGCCATCCCAGACATGTTCTATCTATGACCATTCATCTAGTTCAGAATTTAATAGTTTTACTTAATAGTTTTCTTTAGTGACAATGTTCCTTTCCAGACGTGGCCATCGATTGGTCAGACCATGCTCTGTGGTGGCCCAAAAAGAACATGTGGCTGTGTCGCACCCGTTCCACACTGGACCAGTGTGGTATTCAAGCTGATGCTTTGTTGCACTTCACACCGATGCACAAATTCTTGAAGCTCCAGCTGCCAGATTTGAGATTTATTGACATCAAAGCGGATTTCTCTGCTAAGACTTTCACAGCGGTGAAGAAGTTATGCAAGGAATTGGGTAAGTGAATTCGTATAACATTTGAGTAATCTTGGTATAAGCCAAGCTAATTAGTAAATATGAAAATATTAGTATTTTTAAATGTTATTAAGTCGTAAATGAAAATTAAATAAGACTGTATACGTGTAAACACCTTTTTTCATAACCTCACACCATTTTAAAAGCAATAGAAAATTATTGTTTTAACTTAAGTTGACTCAGTAATGTGTTTTTCCAACTAAAGTCACAAGACAGCTTTGGTTTTCTTAATGTCAATACATAAAAGACTACATTTTAAAGCATATATAATTTTTAAAGATTTACATTTGATGAATTTTACATCTGAATTATTCAATCACAAATGAAACAAATTACAGTTCAGCATTTTCGTTTGAACAAAATCTTTAAAGTAAAAATCTAACAATATTTATTAGTCAAAACATCTTTATTTAACTTCTGGAAATAAGCTTTTGTCAAACTAGGCGTCAATCTACATTGTTAATTTTCAAAAATTAAACGTGTGTGAATATTTTAATCAATTGACCTCCAAACTTATTTATATGTTAAAAAAATTAATTCTTCCAGGCATCAGGCATCCTGAAGAACTCTCCCTCTGTCGACCCTTAACTTCAGACCATTTGAAGCGGAATTATTCTCATGGTGTTGGCTGCACCCCACGACAACGCAGCAAAGATCCGACATCAGGCATCAACCTTTCGCAGAATAACAACAATAAATCAGACGGATTTCTTTCTCCTGATACATCTGGATCTAACGGAACACCTCTTAATACGGTAGGCTATACGTATTTTTTAAACCAGGAGATAGGTTAGGTTATTCCTTACAAAGAAGGGTTATTGTAATCAGTTTATGTTTGAGCTAAGTTATGTCTTTTATATAGAATGTTTTATGTAAACTATTGTTAAAACAGCCCCGGCCTTAATCTAATATAAGTCATATGCGTGTGATCGAATTTAAGAACCTCCATTGCTTAAAATATTTTCATCTTCATGGTAGTAAGGTATAAAATTTTCTTTAAAAGAGGTCATGCATTCTAAAAACTTATGATTAAGAGGTTTTAGTAAAACCCCTTTTTGTACACTCACTTTCAATTATGTCACTTTAGGCTTATATAATAATAGCTGCTATCTTATCCTCTTTAGACTTTTAGATTATAATCGTTCATTTTTTAAAAGACTTTATTTTGGTTTATGAATTTTAAATGTTTAACCATTTAATTCGAATTTCATTAAATATAATTAATTCATTTTATATTATAGTTATAGTGCATATGAATATTAAAATAACTATTTATTGTATTTAAAAAATACTATTTAGTCTTCTGTATTCTTAGTAGATAAGTTATTTTGATAATATACCATTAAATTTATTAAATTTTCTGAAATTTAAAATTCACAAATTTCTTTTCAGTCCTGGAATGACAGCAGAAACTATTCCCCGTCGACCAACATGTTCAACGGCTCGTCTTCTTTCCTGAATTTCTCTGCCGATGGCAGCAACCTGAACCCAACTGAACTCCCCCTTGCCCACTCCCCTCGAACTCCCACAGAAGAGGCCAGAACGGCTGTGTTAAGGCCAAAAAGCTTGGTGGAAAGGGCCAGACTCAATGCTGGGTGGGTGTTCAATTTTAGGTGGTTAGATTTTAAGAGGAAGGATCAGTCTTATTGACTTTTATACATTATTTTGCAATCCTGATATTTGAGGATTTTTTTTGCTAAGTTTAAAAATTTTAATAGTACTAAAATATAAAATGAATTTGTAGTGAAAATATTATCAGGTTATTCAATTATTAGTTTAAAGTTTTAGAATAGCCACTACTAATGATAGAGGAATGCAATTTTAATTTTTTATCACTATAATTTAATTAAATAAACTGGCAATATTTTCCCTCTTCAAATTTAGTTTACAATATTTTGTTATTGCTATTTTCAGACTTAAGGTAAAAGAAACCTGAAATTTTAAAGCAATGCTTTTTCAGATATTGTAATTTTTAAAGTATTAGATAAGTTATATATTTGCATTAGATATGTCCTGACTTTAACTCTTAATAATAATAGTTAAAATTCAAGAATGAATGACACTTTATGAATAATAAATTTTGTTATTTTATTGCACTTTTTTGTATTTAGTTTAATATATATTTGTTGTTGTAAAATATATATTTGTCCAATGATTAACAAGTTGAATAAAACCTAAATTCATATTTTCACCATTACTATTGAATTATTTTTGGTTTGTTCATATTTAGCCGTCTATTTCTTTAGTGTTATAAAGTATGTGAAAAAAAAAAGCTTGAAACTTATTATGGGAAGCAGAGTTGCTCATTTAGGATTTCTTTTTAGTAGGGTTGCATTTTACAATTTAGTATACTTTAAAATATTAATTCTTTAATTTTATAGGTGGTTAGATTCTTCTTTGTCTATAATGGAACAGGACATTAGAGAATTCGACTCCCTTCTATTGCGGTTCAAGTTTTACTCATTTTACGATCTGAATCCTAAGGTTTGTTGATTTTATTTTCGTACATTGTAAGCCCCCAGACTTCTGTTATAACATTTTGCAATTTTATGTAGTTATCTTTTCTGCCGTGGGCGAGTAAACTGCAGTAACTTCCATAAAGACTTAGACAATTATTGCAAATACTCAGTTACTCTATACTGATAAGAAAATATACTGGAAACAGCTCATTATTTTTTTAGAGCAATAATGGTATGACTCATTGTTGCGATTACTGCAGTTTACCTGCCCACAGCAGTTTTCTTGGTATTTATGTAGGTTAATCTAAATTTCAGTGAACAATTAGGTTGGCCTGTGTTCCACCAGCATATTAAAATTTTTATTTAATTGTTAAGTATTAAAATTATTTCTAGCACCCTCTTCTGTGGGATTAGTTAGACAAATAACATTTGATTTGATTTATCATATTCTGATGCTATTTCCTGTTATTTTTTTGTATAAATTTCAGTGCCTTTTGATTTAATTATTTTACTCAGAAGGGGTTTATTTATGTTAATTAAAAATGTATAAAAATTATAATTGGTGTGACACATAAAACATAAATAGCTTGAAAATGGGTCCACAGATTGATGTGAGATTCCCTGATCACATCTTTAATTTTACACCTAAACCCTCAGCAGCACCACTTGATGCTGCTTAACCTTTATCTCCCATTTCACTTTGTCTGACTCAAACTTAACACAAAGCCCTCATCCCACCTGAAGCTATTTCTGAAGGAGGCTTGTGGTGTTTGTCTATGAGTAGGTCACTTTCTTTTGAAGGAGCTGTTGGTTTTTGTTTCTGTACTTGCTAAAATGAATTTCTTTTTTTGTGAAATGAATTGTTGATTGTAAAATTTGTCTGCAAGTTTTGTATTGTTTTTTTTTTAATTTGGAAAGAAACTTTTTTAATGTAATTTGTTTTAGGGATGTGTGTTTCATTAACCAAATTCACATTTTTAAGTAATTTGTATGAAAAATACGATTAAAACTTGAATAACAGATTTCTTTAACATTATTTTTAGCTATTTGAAGTAACCTTATTTTTAATTTGAATTTGGTAATAGTCATTCAGGTTTGACATGGTCATAAAAATCTCCTGAACTATAATAATGGTTAAATAGTTCAATTATATAATAATATTAGTCTTTACATTTGATCATGACACCCTAATAAAAGATTCTCTTCTGCCCAGTAATTGAAAAAACCTTGAACTACATTGTTATTTTTTTTCTAAATAAAGCTCACATTTTAATAAACTATGTGATCATTAAATCTGCAGATATAAAGCGGACTTGCTTCCATACAATAGTGCTATGAAGTTGTCTTGGGTAATAGCTTAGGTATTTGCCATGTAACATGACTGCGATTCCAAATTACAAGGCTGTCACCAATAGCTCTGGTGCATCTTTTACTGCAACACCAATTCAGCCAAAACCTAAATTTCTTCCCAAAACTCTAAAGTATGAACCTCTGCCCTAAAAACAGGTAAAATAAAAACTCAAGGTCCTTCTCTTTCGCGTCCGTTCTGGGCTCCCTGCCAAAGCCACTCTGTCCCAGTTTCCAATGCTTGAGTTGGAGACTTCCCAGACCCTCTCCATTCATTCATCATTGTCACTAATAGTGCTTTTGTTGATTAATATACTCACTCATTCATGTGCTTTTCAGTGTAGATGTAGTCTTTATTTATCTTTTTTTAATCTTGTGGGGTGGTTCGTTAGTGTAATGTGAGAAAGTGTTGGGTTGTTGCTAATGCCAATTAAGTTTTTTTAAATTGGATGTCATGTGCTTTATTAGAGGCTGGATATAGGATGGTGGTTTGTTTGTGTAATTTTTTTTTTATCTATGTTAGATTTATATTTAAACATAGAATATACTTTCAGGATACATTTTATGGGATTTTATGCACTATTTATATATATATAAAACTAAATAAGAAAACTGTGATAAAATGGGGGTCAACAGGGGTAGGGGTATTCTAAATTTATAATATCGGCCATAGGATTCATTGAAAGGATCACAACTATTCTAAAGGACTTAGAATTATCTGCTAAAATAATTGCAAAATTTTACTTAAAATATTTTTTAGTTGGTTATTGAAGGTTGGGGAAAGAGGGTGTTAACAATCCAAAAGCAAAATAAGTTTAAATTGCCTCCTTTTTTCTTTTATTTTCTAGGGTTGAAAAACCTTTTTGTACTAGGAACTCGAATAATGTAAAAATTCTGTAGTACATATTACCATCGCGTTCAAATGCTGAACTTTAAATTGTTTAATTATGATTTTTTATATCTTAATTGAGCTCGTTTGTTACTTTTTGCTCACTTTAATGTCTTACTCAATTCAAATATTGAAAAACTGTATTTTTATTTTGAAACCAACTGAAAACTAATTTGAACATCACCATAAATTATTTAAAGAATGTTTTCAAACCTTGCCTAAAATCTGGTTGTGAAATGTTTAATAACCATTTCCTGATTGTTCCGTAAAGTGCACATCAAAATATTTTTATCTTCATGGTTAGTTAATAAATTTTTGAAAAGTTTTCAAATCTTAAGCGTTTGCTAAAAGGTTTAGTAGTACAAACTTGACACTTTACCGACACTGTCAATTATTCGACGTTTGCTCCCCAGCGCTTACTGACCGGTCATCGATTAATCAACTTTCGATCTTTCTGTTAGATTTGGTTAGGTTAGGCCCAGGGTTTGCAAAAACCCGGTTTTTTTAAAAAAAAGCCCAGCCCGGGTGGGTTTTATTGGGTTCTATTGAGTTTTTTTAAGATTCAACCTTAAAATGTCACTGTTTGGTTCAAATTTAAAGTATTATTTTAAGAAAAGAGAAATTTCTGTCAAGATAAAAACTCATTCTAAATTAGTAAATTTTTTATTTATTAAATTTAATTAAAATGGATTTTTTAGGATCTTAATATTATGAAATAAAGTGAGTTTGCATGATAATTTTTTTTAATTAAAAAAAAAAAAGAAAATACCTTATTACAGAGTTTTACCTTGATTTAAGAAGCAATGACATTGAACCAGCTGTTTCGCCTTTTCAATTCCAAGTACATGTGTTAGTACTTAGCTATTTCATTTTTATATTTACGAATTCAACTTAAGTGAACAAACTCGTAGTATGAGCTGAGCGAAGTTGATCAGGTGTTCGATTTGAATTGTTTAATAACATAATTTTTCAGAAAAGCAAAATACTTTAGTAACTGGCCTTAAAATCAGTAAGATGGTACCATAAATGCGTCAAAAATGTATTCAATACAAGTCAAAGTAGTAAGTATTAAGAGAAATATGTAAACTTAGACATTTCTTATTCTGTGTATACCTTTCAAATTAATAAAAATATTTTTCCTTAAAAAAAATCACAAAAAAGTTGAAAATTATTAATATTTTTAAAAAACCCACTCAAGCCTGGGTTTTATTGGGTTTTTTTAATAAAACCCGCCCGGGTTTTTTGGGTTTGCGGGCGGGTCGCAAACCCTGGTTAGGCCGTGTTCAGTCTACGCCTCGATCCCAACCAATCTGACAGCTCTGCCTCAAGTTGTCCAATACTGTTGTTCGCTCTAGATCAGAAGCATTCAGTGGATGAGATCGATCGTATCGAGTCGTGACCCAGCCAGTTTAGTTTTTAATTATCGTCGCACTAGAGCTGCATAAGGGCTATTGGGAAACCGAGCAGTGAAAGGGCGTAGTATGTTTGAACGGCTACTGGTCAGTAAAGTGTGAAAGACAATACAAATTTCAACAATTATAATTTTCTCCCTTTAGTTTGATGCTGTGCGAATCAATCAAATATATGAGCAAGCTAAGTGGGCCATTCTTGCTGAAGAAATTGATTGCACTGAAGAAGAGATGATGTTGTTTGCAGCTTTACAGGTAAGGAATCTTTCTTATTTTATTTTGATGTTTAATGAACTGATTAGCTTATTATGGAGTAAGAAATTGTATTTAATGAGAAAATTGTGCTTGCTTTTTGCATGAAATCACTGTTTAAGAGAATCAAAATATTATGTTGAGTGTACTTTTTTTATAATGCTTCTATGCCATTTTAAAATTGTTTTTGATTCCTATCCTAAAAAAAGTATTGACTGACAAAAAAATACTGCCTATTCAGTTAGAACTAAAATTAAAGTTAGAAGGTCCTAATATGTAAAACAGGCATGATCCAACCTTTGGCTGGGGAATTCATAAAAACATTTAAAATGCTGCTTTACATATTCAGCAGAATAGCTACATTTAGTTAATTTCTTCTGTTATAGATATCGGTTTATTTAAGTTCATAGAGGATTCACAAGTGTTAGTCAAAAAGAAATTTAAATAAAATAAGGATAAACAGTGAGTGTCAAAGATCATATGTGCTTTTTTATGCAATTTCAAATGTTGTATGTTATGAAAAAAGAATAAAATCTTGTCCCCAAATTCCAATCATAATACATTATACGGATTATGTGGGAAACTACATTTTCAATCAAGGTTAAATATTTTGAAGTCAGGTCAAAGTATTCTTCAAGCTAGCTAAATATAAACTTCATAATTACAGGTCCAAGTGAACCTGCAAGCCAACCATCCACAGCCAGACATCTACCACGATGATGAAGATGTGGAAACTGCTTTGACTGACCTTCAGGTGACCTTGGAAGGTACCCTCATAAGCAAGGGGAAATCCAATATCACCAATGTGCCAGAGCTTTCGGATTACCTCTCTTTCATGAAGTGAGTTGTATTTTTAAAATTGCATGGATGTTAAAGACAAGTTGTAAAATTTGTATATACTACTTTAATATATACTTTATAATACTTTGTATATATTTATGTATAATACTTTGTGAATACCATTTACATCTTCATTTTTGAATAAAAACAAATATTTACACTCCTTGCCAACCTAAGTTGAGTACATAGAAATATGCTTTGGAGAAGATCCTTCCTCGCATGTAAAGAGTTCTATAAATTATTTGTGAATACCCACAGAAATCATGTTTAAAACATTGATTTCGTTTTAGGTCTAACCGATTTGAATGTTATTTGAGAAAATGTGATAATTTTATCAGATTGAAAAGTGAATTTTTGTTAAATTGTATTCAGATCGTTTTGTATGTAAATATGACCTTACAAGAGTTTCCAACTAACGGACTAACCGTGCTTTTCCGTCTGCCTATTTACTCTTTGTTTTTAGCCAAGTTAGGTTGGCTCGGAGTGTAGTTTATTTTTTTGTGTAGCTTAATTTGCGATACATAAATTATTCAGGACTATGATCTGAATTTGTCTTGCATTTTGTTTAATTAGATAAACTTAAGCAGAAACCCTATTTTCAAGGTCTAAATTTCCTTGCCAATCGTCGTTAAATATTTTAAAAGAATTCTAAGTCTAAGATTAATGCGAGTCTCAAAATGTTGGTAAATTATAAAACTGGTTTAGGGTCACACAGTCACTTGTCAATAGTAATATTAAGCTTAGTATTGTTCATAGTTATATTAAGTACATGCAAAATTTATTTGCTTAAATAACCTTTTCTTTTTTAAAAAATTAATTTTCTCCAATTAAGTAAAGTATCCTTAAACATCCTATTTTTTGTGTAAATGCAAGATCACCTAGTCAATATAAGAATTGGCTAGGATTTATATAAGCTATTTCTCAGACGGTATGCTAAAAATGAAAAATACTTACTTTTGAAGTTAAGTGTATTATCTAATGTGTAATGTGTGTATGTGCAGATTTAAAAAAACAACAACTAAAGTTTGAATTAATGAAAATTTAATGTGATTGTTTACTCCCCACAGGCCTAAACGTTTCACTTTGAAAGGTTTCAAAAGGTTTTACATTGTTCTCAGAGACACCCATTTGAACTTGTATAAATCAAAAGAGGGCGCTCCTAATTTGAGCATCTCTTTAAAGGGTAAGATACCATGTATACATATATTTCTTTTCTTTACTTACAAATTAAACTGCATGAAAAGATGAATGCATTAAATGACATTGTAGTTATTTCAAGAAACTAATTTGTTATACCATCTTCTTACTTATATGTTCTGTTTATTCTGATTTTTGTTAAATCTGTACATTTTAGATTTATATGCCTTCAATTCTTGTTTATTTATACTTTTTACTAAATTAAACTATTAACTTTAAATTAATGTAGCTTAAACTTTTTTGTTGCTTTTTTCAAAGTTTTAAAAAGTTAATACTGAATTGCATATTGTACTTTTTTTCTCTTTGACTTGATAGATTGTTTTGTGTAAACAATCTGGCCTTATACCAAAAAACAATTATTTTAAATGAAATTTCTGTTTTAGATGAAATAAACTTTTGTCCTTTAACAATTTTTGTTGTGAAATTGATAGAATTGAATTACAATTGAGAAGCTAAAATAAGCCTTTCAGTGGTTTTCAATAATTTGATCTCAAATTATTATTTTTCAGGTTGTGAGGTAACACCAGACGTGAACTTGTCACATAGCAAATATGGCATTCGTCTGGAAGTACCCAACCATGAGGGAATGACTGAGTACTGGATAAGATGCAGTTCAGTGAGTACTTTGTTATTTGTACAATTAAAAAAAAATATGAATATAAAATGTGAACACAACGAAAATTGTGTTCATAAAACTAGTAAACTTAAAATAGCTCTTGTGTTTTAACATTCAACTTCCTTTTTTGTAATGGGATAAATATAAAATAAAGTTGATGAACATAAAACAACTAGCTTGTGTGAAATAGGTTACATTAAGCATTAATTATCCTTAAATAATTTTAATTTTAAAATCCACTAATGAATGCTGCTTACTCTATTATTTTTATTGAATACTAATTTGATAAAATTATCCATTTTCTATATTTTTATTTAATTCCATGCTATATTCACTTAAGGGAAAATGGGAGTGGGTCTCCAACTGAAGTATCTGAGTTGTTAATCCAATGGGGAAAAAAATTCTAAGCCAAATTACTCTGGCTCTATTAAATATTTTTATAGTATTTTTAAAATTATAATGTAGCTGGCTTAGAGGTCTCTATAATCCTACTTTTTGATATTGGTTCAAAAAATTTGTTTTAAAGTTATTCATTGAAAATTGAAAAAACTTATAAATGGCAAAATAAAACTTTTGCACATAGCACAAAAATGAGTACCCATCGGAAGTTTAAATATCTTTATAAATTCCTTTTTTGTATTATGTATCTTGTAACTAAAAATTCAATATAATATTATTTTAAAGAGTAACAGGGAATATTAATAAATGAAGTTAATTACTTGGATACATACATGCATTATAACCTCTCCTTATATTTTATACCTCTTATTGTTATAAATTTACAAAATAAATAAATATTTATCTTTTTATGTGTTCCATAGGAGGAACAATACGCCAAATGGATGGCCGCCTGCCGTCTTGCCGCCAAGGGCAAGACTATGGCCGACTCATCCTACGACCTTGAGGTCAAGTCTATCATGGACTTCCTTAACATGCAGAAGCCAGCTCCTGCCCCAGTTATCAGCCCTTCACAGATAGACATCAATCCAGATGACATGGTCGCACCCAGATTTGTGAGGAAACTGAAGAGCCAGAAGGTAGGTTGTTGTTTCAGATGTTTGTTCTGATGAACTATAAATAAAATTTTATTTTTGACATAGTTCTTTATATTTATCGTTAACCAGATCAGCATTCAAGTATAAAATAAAACTATATAACTTGGTTATAGTGCAACGTTTTTGTGTGTGAGTATGGGCCATATACAGATTTATTAAACGTTTTAGTATAGGAGGTGTTTTAAGGTTCATATTCAACTGCTGTAAACATAATGTTTCCAATAGAAACATCTTAAGCTTCATTGCCTTTTTTATTAGATTTTAGTTGTTGAGTAGACTACCAAATAACGAAATAACTAATACTGCATACCTTCATATATCTTAAAATACTGATGTTCTTAGCTGAAATATTCATATGTAAAACCTTTGGTGGTACAGAGAAACATTATGGGAAAAGTAATTTTAAACAAAACTATTATTTTTCGGAACGCTTAAGAAAATTCAAAATTTCTTTAAAGTTGGATGATGCCCCATAAAAAGATATATATTTCCTAAATTTCTCTAATTTCCTGCCATGCTTTTAAGATGCTTTATATATTTTTCCTTTTAATCTTCATAGGTAATTCAGCGTATCCTGGAAGCCCATGCAAATGTCAAGGATCTGAATTTGATGGAGGCTAAGCTGAGTTATATCAAGGCATGGCAGGCTCTTCCTGAATTTGGAATGTCCCTCTTCGTTGTGAGATTTGACAACAGCCGAAAGGACGTAAGTATTTACAACTGTTCTAGTTAACACCATTGGTATTCTTTTCGTGTTTTCTGTGAATGTGAAAACTACTCTGTGCAGAGATTTGAGTATCTTGGATACCATTGCCTGGGAAAAATGATGATAATATGCCAATCAGGGAAATGCTAAGGTTCATGTCCGCAATTGACCTTCGTTAACACTTAATTGACTGGCCCTCGATTATTCGGCGTTTGCTCCCCAGCTCTTACCAACTTGTTGTCAATTAATCGACTTTTGATCTTTGTGTTAGGTTAGGCCGTGTTCAGTCTAAGCCTCGCTCCACGACCAATCTAACCACTCTGCCTCAAGTTGTCCTGTCCAGTACTGTGGATAGCTCTAGACCAGAAGCGTTCAGTGGATTTGATCGGTCGGATAGAGTCGGGACGGTTTAGTTTTATTTTAAATAACCGTCGCGCTAGAGCTACAAAAGCGCTATTGGGAAACCGAGCGGTGAAAGGGCATAGTATGTTCAAACCGCTACCAGTCTGTAAAGTGTTAAGATTAAATGATGGGTTTAGACCAGTGGTTTCAGTCTTTTGCTTGTGATGGGCCATCCCACTCCAGTCATAAATCATGGCTCTACATGATGCCTTTTAAAAAAGGTTTGATTCCCAAGTTTCCATCTAATTAACAATGTTAAGTACAGTGGATAGGCTGAAAGTTTTGTTGTTTCTTATGTAATGTTTAGCAAGTACTTTCAAACTAAGGGACATGTAAATTTAGCAGTGATTAATAGAATAGGGTTGGTAGACATATATTTTCAGGCTTGTGTGTTTGGTCAGATACCCGCTTATAAACCTTCGTCAGGTAAGACAGACACAACACACATACGTGACAGATGTGGCCATCTATCACACACCACCTCCACAATTTAGACATGTCCCTGAAGGGGATAGATTAGGGTTCTGCTTAGCCACTGATAAAGCATACAAAAGCTGAATGCAGGTTCGTTTATTTAAAATGCATTCTTTTTATTAAGGAACTGCTAGGCATCGCCTTCAACCGCCTGATGCGTATGGAACTTTCATCTGGCGACCACATCAAAACCTGGCGCTACAACACCATGAAAGTGTGGAACGTCAACTGGGAGGTGCGGCAAGTCAGAGTTCAGTTCGAAGAGGAGAATGTCGCGTTTGGCTGTCTCTCCGCCGATTGCAAAGTGGTACACGAGTTCATCGGGGGATACATCTTTTTGTCGATGAGATCGAAAGACCAGAACCAGACACTGAATGAGGATCTCTTCCATAAGCTTACCGGTGGATGGGTGTAGATGGAATGGATTTGGATGCGTTGAGGACTTTGTTTTGGCAAGTTGGACAGCATCGAAGTACGGAATGTGTCTGAACTAGTTCAAACACATGTGAGGCCTCTTTGATTTGGATGCATTGAGAACTTTGTTGTGCAAGTTGGACAGCATCGAAGTTTGGAATGTGTCTGAACTAGTTCAAACACATGTGTGGCCCCTTTGATTTGGATGCATTGAGGACATTGTTTTGGCAAGGTGGACGTCATCGAAGTTAGGAATGTGTCTGAACTAGTTCAAACACATGTGTGGCCCCTTTGATTTGGATGCATTGAGGACTTTGTTTTGGCAAGTTGGACAGCATCAAAGTTTGGAATGTGTCTGAACTAGTTCAAACACATGTGTGGCCCCTTTGATTTGGATGCATTGAGGACTTTGTTTTGGCAAGTTGGACAGCATCGAAGTTTGGAATGTGTCTGAACTAGTTCAAGCAAAATGTGGCCTCTTTCCTAAGCTTACTGGTGGATGGTGTTGAAGGAATTAATTGGATGTGTTGAGGACTTGGTTTGGACAAGTTTGAAAGGCTTTGGACAGTTTGGAATATGTCTGAACTAGATCAGATACATTTAAGCAAGTCTGTATCTTTATGTGTCCAAACTAGTTCAACTGCGTCTAGATAAGTGCAGGGCGTGTCTGAACTAGATCAAATTCATTTAAGCAAGTCTGTATCTTTGCAACATGTCCAAACTAGTTCAACTGGGCCTAGAAAAGTGCAGGGCGTGTCCAAACTAGTTTAGATGCATTTGGTATGTCTGTAAAGTTGTGGTTTTGAACTAGTTCAGATATGTTTACATGTTTGGCCAAGTTTTTCTAAGTTGCAACATGTCCTGACAAAGTTTTGACATGCCTGGACAAATTAAGAGTGTTTTGTATTTGTTTGGACATGTCCAGGCAAATTTTGCAGAATTGAGATTGACAATGTTTTGACAGCTGCTTTTAAAACAAACTTCCATTTGAAGAATAATAATCACATAAAACAATATTTTAGATGATTCTTTAAGTTTAATATTAAATATACAGTAGAACCCCGATTATCCGAGTTAATGTGGACCGAGACTCACTCGGATAACCGAAAAACTCGGTTAAAGCGAAAAATTTAAATAAAACAATTCTGCATGTCTAAGTGTATATTTTAACAAGTACAAATGTTATACAGACTACGTGCAATTCATATGCAGGACATTGAAATATTTCTTTCACTTAAAAAAGTCTTTAATTGTTTTTTGTTTTATGTTATTTTGGCTTTTCTCGGCAGCCATGTAAGAAAAGTAAAGGGGGAATTATTGTTTTATTTCTTTTCCTGAAGGTTTGTGAGATCATGTTCTGTTCAGAATTTTTTCGGTAGTCGTTGGAAAAATCCTAGAAATATTTCAAAGCTCGGTTAAAGCGGAAAATCGGATAATCGGGGCTCGGATAATCGGGACTGTACTGTATTTATAAATGGTCAAAGTATCAATCATTATTCATTATTTCAATTATTAAGAAAATATATTAGACAAATTTAAACTTAGATACGAATAAAGATTGTAAAGAATTAAGCTCTGCTCTAAGTTAGTTGAAAAAAATTAAATCCTTGCATGATTTAACTACTGGTAGTTTATTACGGAATTTTCATTAAATCATGAAATATTTTAAGTTTTACAATAACGAGCACACGTAATTTGAAGCAAACCAATGTATTTTTGTACTCGGATATATAACACGTTTTTAATATTTCAAACTGCCTTATGATTTTGTATTAAAATAAATCTTAATGTGCCTGCAAGTATTATAAAGAAGATATTTTATTTATGTCTTTGTATGCTTATTGCAACATATGATATTTTATCAAAGCTTTTCCAGTGTGCAAACAATGTATCCAATTTTATATTAGATAAATTGTTTGGATTTTGTATTGGACATGAACAGCCAACGGTAATTGTCCAACTATTAAGAAACAACTGTATTTTTCACTACAAGCTTAAATATTTAACCCATAATTAACTTTAATAAATCTTATTCTGATTATGGCGTATTAAACCACAGTGGCCTTTGGTGTTTAATATGTACAGTTTGTGTGACGTCTTATAATTAAATATGTTATGTAGTTATACATTACCTTGGACAAGGATACTGCTGCATGTTAAGTCTACGAAGGAATAGTTATTTTCAGACACGTGTGCCAGCATGACAGTTAAAATCACATTGTGGTTTGCAGATATGGATTGCCAGTCTCGACTTTATAATATTAACTTTTAATGTTTTGTGTTTTTATTGTAAATGAGACTATAACATTGTTATTTGGCTTGACAAGGATTCATTTTTGTTGTGGCAACAGCTTCATTACGCTGAAGGTTTAATTTTGTGTCATATTGTTTTTATGTGTATCATCATAATAGACTAAGATGTTTACCAAACTTGCTTTTTAGAGTTGTTAGGTAACATTTATAAAAATAAAAGATTGGTTAATTTTTTTTTAATTGTTTGTCTGCAAGTTGAATTTTGCATGCAATCAAGGTTTTAAAAAGTTTTTTTTTTGGTTGTACAATAAGTTTAATAAATTGTACACTCATCACTGATAATTTTCTTTAAAATTTATTTTCACTTTATTTAAAGTCGGTTTAAGCCATCTAATACTCCTTATATATTACGTATTAACAGGTATATATAATTAAACAAAATGTATAATTTTTAATCAAACTGATATTAATTACTATGCTTGTTAATGCATCATTTGACCTGAAAATATAATTTTTGCATTTTCCACAATTGTTCTCTTTATAGTACCAGCGCTTTTATTAAGCATAGCTTAGTTTAAAAAAAAAAAATATTTAGTTAATTGAGACTTTGTATAGTCATTGAAGTTTTTTTTCTTTTATTATGGTGCTGAACTTTATATTTGTTGTAATATACTTATTACTTTTAGTTGACTTGTATCATTAAGTTTAAACATGTGTGAAATGAGTGATTGTACAATTTGCTGATCTTATTTTAGTAGTTTCTAGGGAGTAGTAGTTTTGTCTATTGGTACAAGTTTAAATCTATGTGCATATTTACAATATTTGTGAACTTAAGACTGGGTATTTTACTTTATGTATAATTTAGTTAGAAATGTAGGTCACATTAAATAAGCGATTTTGTTTTTTTAAATTTAGTCAGTTTCAACTTTGTTTTTGAATCTTATAAACTAACTTCTAACCATAGACAACTTGTTTTTTTTTTTTTTTAATTCTCAAATGTTAATAGTTCTTGTCAAAGTTTAATTCTAATAGGCTAGTATAAAATTTTCCAATCGGTGTCATTATAAGATAGAGTGTGAAGGTGGTTAAATGGTAAGTAATTTATTGAACAGTTTGTAAAAGCTAAATTTCTAAACTGATATACAGCAGAAAAATAAAAAGGTTTATAGTGTTTAAAGATAATAGGTACATGAAAATTTTTAACAAATAAGTCATCTCTAGAGCTCAATATGTTATAAAGCAAACAGAATGTTAAAAAATGATTGTTCTCAAAATTGGGGATTTTTTTAATAAAAAATCCTCGTGTAAATACTCAAACTTCGCACATTGTTATAGTGTACATAGAAAATATTTAAGATTGTTGGTTACGAAGTATTCTAAATCATTAATTACAATGCACAATCCTGATTGATATTTTTATTTAGAATTTTTTTTTATCAAATGGATTGATCTTTTTTCTCTCCTTCAATTATGAATTTTGCAAAATTGTTTTTGAGTTTATTCAGCATTTATTTTAAAGTGTATCCACAAGTGTTCTGGGTTCTTATTTCATTCTGTTTAGTAATCCAATTTATATTATAATTAATTGAGATATAATTTAAGTAATATTAAACATGCTTTTCTTTAATGCATTAATTCAGTTCAATTCATGGTTGCTTTTTGTCGAGTTTGTTTTAACTATAAATTTGCTTAAATTAGTGCTTAAGCAATGTTACGGGTAACAAGTATACATTTTATATATAATATTAAATTGTGGATTTCAGATAAAATTTAAATTTTGTTTAGTGTTAGATACTACTGCTAGTATTGACTTGAAAGTGGACTTCCAATACTTCTTAAAAAGGTTGTGAATTTATCAAAAATACGAAATTGATAGAATTTTTGAAATGATATTCGTAAAATGTGACTATTGAAAAGTGCCTTATTTGCGTTATTAAACTGTTAACAATATTAATGTCTCAAATATTTAACATGTGAAATATTAATGTTTTTGTAACGCTTGATATATTGAATTCTCTAATCATATAATTGATTACAAACTTGTTTTTAAGCTGTGTGTAAATGCCACATTTGCAATACTTATAATTGTTTTAATAAAAATTATTATAATCCCTATTTTTATATCTTTATTTTTTGTAGATTTTGTTCCATTTCCTTACTCAACAACATACAGTTAGTCCTTTCTCTTTTAATTTGATGAGATATTTTGTAAGAGTAACTAATAATGGATACTGCGACAACGTGTGCTATCTTTAAGTGTAGGTTGCATAATTTTAGATTGCTTGGAGCCAAAAGTAGTATAAATCTTGTTTAGTCTACAAACTTTTTCTACTGCTTCTTATCGCTCTTCCCCCAGAAAAACTGTTTTGTTCAATACTAAAGTTCCTTTTAAATTCGCTAAATTTAGAGTGGGGCAAGGATAGTGTTTGTTTAGAGTCACATGGCAGTTTCAGACATCTAAAGGAAAACCTATAGTATTTTTATCTTTTGTTAATTAATGGGGTGGTTTAAGAAATTATGTAATTTCCTGTTTTCATTTTTGCATCTCCTGTGATTTCATTCGTGGTTTTGATTTCATTCTAAAAATTCCATGTCTTTGCAGTCTCAATTATGACTTTTTGGCATCATCCTGTTAAAATAATAGGGATGGCATATATTGGGATTTATAAAAAATATTTTCCAATAGAAAAAAAAGTTTGAAGAATCGAATGACGAGCTTTTCGATATTATAAATGGCTATAGACGATCAGAAAAAAGTTCTAATGTGTCAAATTTTCATGGGGCTGAAAGGGTTAAACTGTTTTCTTTTGGAGTTCCTTACGTTTTGCTATTCCTGCTATTTAATAAACTTCATCGGTTTTAATTCGATTAAATCTCAAGCATGCAAAGCATTACCAAAAAAAAAAAGGCAATGTTGTCAGAAAACTTCAGTTTGGATGATATTTTGTCTTTTGTGCGGAGAAATTAAGCGAAATTGTGGGACAGCAATTTAACGCGATTCAAGAACAGAAAAAAGCTATTTTTCTACTGAAAAAAAGTTTGTACTACACAATTGTGTCAGTAAGGTAAGAATGCATTGTATTGTTTTCAACAAACTTGATTCCAGACCAAAAATGAAAACCACAGGACTGGAATAACTATTGCCAATCACGAGGTGAAACATTCCCATTCGAAAGATTTTAGAATGATCAAGTGTGCACCTTAAATGGAGGAGAGTTTCCAAACTGGTGTGGTAGCGAAGAAGTTATAAGACTCATGTCATTCATTCCAAAGATGTTATTACAGTAAATTATCTATTTTAAAGGTACACTAACAAAAAAAAACTTGAGCTCAACAGCACATGTGAAACACAAGTATTGAGTAAAATGGTAACCTTACAATGTATTTTTTTGCTTGAATGCAAATATTGCGCTAATGATATACGAACATAAAATTTTTTGATAAGTACACAAAATTAGCAAATAAAACACAACTCAAGCTACAAAAGAAACTTTTTTATTCAAGAAAAGATATGCAAATTTTGTACCAGTTTTACCGAAAAATTAAATAACATGCATTTTTTTTTAACATTTACAATATGCTCTGATAAGCTCACCGACATGTTCTCTTTGAACTTCAATCACCGAGGAAAACGGCCATGAAGGACTCAGATCCTGAAGACTCTCGGCTTTTAACCACATAGGTCAAGACATGTCTTAATGTAGACATGTTCTTTAGAAATTCTCTCATTCTGTTTAATGTCTCATGTAGTGATACTTTAGAAATTGTCTATCTTTTTAAACTCCGACAACTTGATCCTTCGCAATCTTCTTACAATTGTTCGACTGGAAGAATCAGAAATTGCTTGGAGAACCTTATTCATTCACATACACAGCCGTGTTCTCACTGCTGGCTCACAGAGGTCGCCCATTTTGAAGACGACAAGCAGGTATGACATCAGTCACTGAAGCTTCATATTATTCAACTTTAGAATCACAGCCCACTCAGGTCAGAACATGTAGCAGCACCTCATGTAGACTGTCACATTATTTTTATTTTAAAACTTTCTTTACACTTTAATATCCAATGAGAAAGTTTTTTACCCTCCTCCCTCCTCTTAGTCACTTTTATTTGTTCATGGCTCGACATCTTTAGACAGCCTGCAAGAGGAAAAAAAAACATTTTTAACTAATGGCTATAATTTAACTTAACCGCTGAAACATAATTGTACATTGAGGATAAGTTAATGTGTCAACAAAAAGTTGGAAAGAAATGAAAATATTACTTTCCACTGAAGGTATTAGTTACAAAAACTACATTATTTGCAAATATAGGTATGTAAAGGGACACACATATCGAAAAAAAGTATAAAATATAATAATATGATTTCATTTCTTTCTAACTGAAAAAAAAAACTAAAACTAGAATTTAGAGAAAATAGGAAAATTGCAACCTCATTTTTAAGGGATTGCCGACAAACAAAAATTTCTTCATTATCAATACCCTACTTTCTTCTTTAAAAGCAAAATAAGTTCGTTAAAAATTAAGCAAATATTTTTTAATGTTTAGGTCAATTAACGAAGAAGACATTGAAATATTATCAGCAAGATTTATACAGATAATTTGAGTAACAAATACTTACTTAAAAGTAAAGTTGTTCTGTTCTTGCGCTGTCATTTTAAAGATGTCCAACTTTTCCCCAATTACGTTAAAGTATATTTCTATAAGTGCATTATTTTTTAGGTGATCTAAAAATAAATTAAAAAAGATAGTTAACAAGAAATATTATCAAAGTTACATAATTCATTATAAAAAATGTTAAAAGCATTTTGTACAAAAATAGTATGTATTTGAACTACGTTCTTCATTACAATTTATAAATTTTCGTTAATTTGAAAATTTAAAAGGAGAAATACTATTCAAATATTATCACTTCCTAACTTGCATATAATACATGTAAATCTTAAAAATTATCTGGGTACAATCTAAAATAATCATTTGATATCAAAATAAGGTTTAAGCTAAACTATTTAAAAGTTTAAAAGTAAAAACAGTTTTAACATGTTAAAGCTTAACTAAAATTATAGAAACATTACTAAAAGTTTCTTTGTATAGACTTAAACACTCACCATAGTTAGATTTTTGGCACTTTTCAATAGGCTGGAATATTTGTGACATTTGCTTGCGGCACAATTCCGCCTTTTCCTCCTCGCCTCTGGGAAATTTTTTTAGCATTTCCTCTACTTTGATTACATCGGATTGATATCCAGCTGTAAAAGTAATATAAATCATTTTTTAAAAATGCTATGTAATGTTTTTTCGATACACGTATATAAATTCAATAATTTTCTTGTTTTTAACCTAACTATTTTTACAAAGCAGAAGCATATATTATTTTAATTTCATAGTTATATTTTGGTTTTAAAAGTAGAAATGCCTGATAGATAAATCTATTAAGTGATTATAATGCGGCATTTGATTGTTTAAAATTAATAGGAAATAAACTTATATTTAACCCATTACTCAATCAAATGTTTAATTAAGTATTTCTGTAATTTTTAAAAATTAGTTGCATTATTTAGTAATAATACATGCTCTATACGTTTAATCATAATAAAATAAGGTTATTAAATTTTCAACTTACACAAAACGACTATTATTTTACTTAAAATGAAGCATATTTACAAAACATTTGTTAAGTAAAAAAACTCGAACGAACCTATATATGGGAGGCAAGGGATTTTCATGTCGTCCTGTAGACGTCTTAATTCCGTCATGTTGAAATCACCTTCAATGAGTGTGCACATTTTTTCGAACTTTTTCTTTAAGGCTTTGGGAACCAACTGAAAGGAAAACGAAGGTTAAATTAAAAACAGAGATTTTTTATATTTAGCACGACAAAAAAAATACAAAGTATATAGCATATCAATTTCAAAATAAGGACTAGCTGTCCAGAAAACGAAAAAAAAAACAAACAAAACATTTCTTAAATTCCTTTTTAAAAGTTTTAACTATAGGATACTTTGCTAATCAATAAAATAATTTAAAAAAAAAACTTAGGTCCGAAATTTAAAACAAATATTAATCTTTTGAAAATCGAAATGTCATATCGAACGTTCGGTCTTTTGTTATTCATTATTTCTTTCAGATTATAAACAGAAGAATTTTGTATCAAATTGAGAACAGTTTTATAAATGAGAGATGTTTGATTAAGAGTATATTTATTTGAAAATGTAAGGGAGACACATCATTTGTACATACAATTAATCGTTTAAAACACTTATTTTGAAGAGAAAATGGAACATTTAAATTTGTTAATTGTATTCTCCACCTCAAGATTGAGTATCATAATTTCATATTGATGAATTTAACTTAAATGTGAATTTTTTTTACAGTTTGTAAATTAGCTTTAAACCATGAAAGAAATTAAATGTCACTTACTTCCCATGTCTGTGTGAGCCTATGAATGGCAAGTGTGCGAAGTGCAACAAGGATGGCCACGAGGGAATTATAGTTGTTTATTTTGCGCAGCTCGAGTGCTAACTTGATGAAAAACTCGATGAGCTTGGCGCGATTTTTAGCCTCTTGGAATACCAAGATCTCAGACACAGCCCAATAGGTGACCTGAAACGTATTTATAGATTAAGTTATTGTTTTTATGAAGGGACATGCACAGTTTATGTTATTATATAAATTACATATAATGCATAAAAGTTTCAAAGCAAAGAGTTAAAGGATTGTTTTTCTAAGTTATTTTACACGAATTCTTTATTGATCCTGAGCTCAGACATTGTAATTTTTTTACTAACGATTTAAATATTCGTCAATCTGTAAAACCATCTTTATTTAGTATAACTATTTTCCAATTAAAAAAATGTAAATTTTACCAATTAAAAATCCCATATACTATCTTCCAACTAATTTGATGTTATCTCACATGCTATGACAGTCTTGTTTTTGTTTCAAAAAAGGATATAATTTTATTACTAATTGCATAAACAAGTTTTGGAGGATCAGAATTTGGACCGTCAACAGCCACAATATTTTGTAACTTATGTGTATCAACGCAAATAATTTAGATGTATAGGAGCATATAAACGTCTCCTGCAAAAAACTATATCGTTTAATAACTATTCAATGTATACTTGCTATCAAGTCATTAGAATTACATTGAAAAAACTTCTGTTCTACATTGCATTTAATGGAAGGTTCAACTAGTAAATGTATGTAATAGTACACTTACGAAGTTGTGCTGGTCCTTGAAGGCATCAACATTAGGAGTATTTTCCTTGTTGAAGGGAGGATTAGAAAATTCCTGAAATAAATAATAAATGTCAATATTGCTTAATATGCTAATGAGTATATATATAACTAGCAAAACTCGAAATTAACAGCAATCAATGTTAAATTGCTTTACGAAATTTAATAAAAATGTTTAAAGAGAAATAAATACTTACCTCGAAAGTTATATTTTTTAGGACATTGTAGTCCATGATGGTAAGTTGAGCCTGAACGATATTGAAATTTTTATTTTTAAATGCTTTTAAATATTTCAATACAATCTTAATTCATAAGTGCTAACTTATTTAAGGGTTTTTTACTGGTTAATAGATTTTCTTCGTTATTATTTCAAATAGGAGGTTGGTACTGCAAATAACTAGAAATACTTTTTGTTAACAAGTAATTTTTACTGATAATTTTGACTTGTTTAAATTTTTTTTTACTTTTTTTGAAATTGCACAAATTCAGAATTTCTCTGTTTAAATGTGTTTAATATTTTGGAAATGAAAATTACCGAATAAGTTTCCTAGGAAAGTTGACCAAATTTTACTTTTGGTCTTGTCTAGTAAAAACTTACATATCGTATACATTTTGCATAGAAAATTATGTCATAACTGGCCTGAACTAAATAAAATAAACATTTTGTTTAAAACATCAACACTAAACACTTTAATCCTTATAAGTCAACTATAACCTTAAATAATGATGTTTAATTGCAAGGGAGAAAGTTAGCAATTATTTACTTCAATTGCAATTTTGAATTTTAATTGCTTAATATACATAAAAATATTTACTTACCGCATATTTCTTTGGCGAAGCTCTAATTAATGGTCCAGCATCGGTACCATATTTAAAACACGGAAATCTGAAAAATAAGTCGGAAAATATTAATTATATTTCGTGAAAGATAAGTTATCATTGTACAATTTAAAAAAAAAATGTAAGAACATTTGAGCTCAGTTTCGTTAAACATACCATGTTTTTTACGTGATTGAATAACTACATTTTTTTACAAGCAGTATCTATGAAAACGTAAAACTAACATTGTCAAAAGGCAAATGAGAAGACTGAAAATTAGTCATTTTTAAATATAGCTTAGCTTTGTGTGGTCAATATTTGCTATGGTTTGAACATTCACAGCTAAAAAGATTTAAAATCTTAATATTCAACCATAAAACCTAACATACGATTAACTTTAACAAGATAGCATAGGTCTCGATAGTTTGGTTGGACTTTTTAAAATGATTTTACGAATAAAAATTTGTTTAAAATATACTCACAAGTGTTTGAAGATATTTTTATAAAACTTTGGCATGATTTATGCTCCAAAGTTTAGGTATTATCAAGAATTATATACTTTTTTTATTTCTCAATAACAGTTTTAACGCTTTGCGAGTGCAAGTTTTTATCAAATGGGAACGATTACTCTTTTGTTGGCAGTATCATTGTTTTAGCTAAAATATCCGTCAATTGTTGGCTTTAATTATTATGATTGAAATAAACAATGCATACTATGTGACAGGTAACAAAGATTTGTACAAAATTGCAACAATGAATAACAAAGATTTTTCAAAATTGCAACAATGAATATCCATTATTTAAGATATTTATAATTATGGAGCCTAGTGAAAAAAAATTCTAAGGGCCCTTTAAAAAAAATGAGATTTTTTGTTACTATGAACATTTTATTCCTTCTTTTAAAGCTGACACATTTCTCTTTTTTATAAACTTTATTTTCAGTAAATTTTTTGCCATTTGCAAATACCCCTTTTAACGGATCTGAGAGCAAACTAAAAACTTGAAGCTTATTTTCACACTTACACCTTTTTATCGCATGGGGCATTCTTAAAGAATTGTCATACAAAAGAGAAATATTAAAAGTGGAGTAAAAAATTTATGATTTAAAATTAAGAAAGACCTAATTATTATGGAAACTTACTTTTGTCAGTCTTTATTTTTATTTGACACTAACCAGCATTCATACTACTTGTGATTAAACTTTTTACAATGGTCAAAATATTTTACGAATCATAAACTATTGGTATCATTAACTTTTAAAGCTTGATTAGAATTTCACGTAGATGTTTGCTTTAAAATGTGCTGTGCGTAATCATTTATAAATTTTAACTTAATATAAGGCAGGAATAATTTCTCTTCGGTCTCCTTAGACCATATACCAGTCACTTCAACTTCGTAACTTGCAGGTACTCTGTAAAGAAAAAAAATTGTTAATTTTACAGAAAAAGAAACGCATATATATTAAAAAAAGAACTGTTGTTTTTAAACGGGTTTTTTTTTTGCTAAAAATATATGTTTAAAGAAAAAACAGTTTTTTTTCTGTTAGTATTATAGGCAGTAATTTTTTTTCTTTTCTTGTTAAAAAAATACATTTTTCATTAAAATTACAAATTGATCTTAAAATAAAATCAGATTTTTTTTGTAAATTATACGGTATTTTTCGAGCACACTAGCTTTCAGTTTTTTCTGTAAGAACAACGTCCTATTGTATAGTGTAAAGAACATTGTAGAATGGCAATAAGGTGTGATTCTTTTACAGACGCCAATATTTCTTAACCTTTCTGAAAGTTCAAAAACATAATTTATATTCTTCTGCATGTTTTGAGTCTCATGATGATGTGCAATTTATAATTTCTATAGAAAAATTTTCTTATCAAGATTGCTTGCTAATGAATGCTTCTTTATTAATTCCAAATATATTTTGCAGTATTTTTATGCATGTACGATTAGACCATCCGATATGTAAATAAAATAAGACTCTGGCTAATTTGTCTTTAGCTAAATAGTTTAAAGTGTGTTTTTCAGTTTCTCCGTCAATTACTACTAAACAAGTTTTTCTCGGGACAAAATCATTTATAATTCCAAAGTTCCATTTATTAGTTTTTCAAATAATTAAGTTAATAATTCCTTAGATAGATACATGTTTGCACTTAATAAATTCAAGTAAATTTATCTTCAATATAATATAAATACGATTGATTTATTTTAAAGCTTTGCCTAATTTATCTCTCATAGTTATAATTCATATAATGTTTCAATGTTCAATCTGTCACATAACCTTTAGTAACAGATTATAAACTCATAATCATAAGTAATTCATGATCTTTGACAGTATGGTTACTTTAGTAAATTCCATACACCGAATATATCAAAATTTTTCGGGACAAATTGAGTAGGCATCCAAAATCCACATTAAAGGCGACATCGTACGCTGCATCAGGACTTTGGAGCATATTTATCGTGCACTCCCTCTATACGGAGTATCTTGTACTAGTATTACAGTTACGCCTGTCATCGGTTGAAAGACGTTAGGTGTAACTACTATGGTAGGGTCAAGTGGGGTAAGTGTGATAAACAGCTCTTGTAACTTTGGAAATCATTCTAAAAATCTGAAAGTTTGCAATGTATAACATTAGACCACTTATAATTAAACTAAAAAGAAATATTGACCTTATTTTTTGTTTAAAGAAAGTTTTGAGCTTTTGAATTTTAGTGCAACTGTCTTCTTTTTATGTGGGTCTTTCTATGTGTTGTAATTGTGATAAAACAGCAATGAATTTTGAAATGCAAATTTTGTACACTTAAAATTGGAATTCAAACATATATTTTTTTTTCTACATATGTATGTTTCTTATAATAATTCCCTACCAATTTTAGGATTTGGAATTTACTTGAAGCAGAGAACGAATTTTCTTAATGAAAAATGCAGAAACCCTATCACACTTACCCCACTTGACCCTAGCTAATTATATTGTAAACATATTAATTGGTATTTGGTACACTACAACGACTGTTTACTATAGTGTTTTTCATTGAAGTAGTGACAGACATATTTCTTTCCTTAATTTAATTATTTAATTTCGTTTCTGAAGTTCCATTTTGTACTGATCTTCTAACAGTGGAAAAATCTAGTGTAATCGCTGTTATATTGTAATAATTCAAACTAAAATCCCAATAACGCAAACATACTTCAATAAATTCTCATATCAAATCTGTACATGCTGTTTTCCGACGCATATATTTTGCTTGTAAGAAAGCCAACATCTTGAGAATTGGATGTATTCGTTTCCTTATACAGTAATATTTATTTTCACGCTTCCTCTATCGTTTCGAACACTTAAGAAAGCAAAAAGAAAATAAGTTTTGCGATTTAATTTATTTAAAAAAAGTTTTTAATATGGTGTTTTTAATTCAAATTTTGTAAGCCTTTTTAAAAGTGTTGAGCTTATACTGTGTTTATTAAAAAATAGTACTGTTTTTTTTTAATTTTTCTTTGAAAAATAATATTAATAGACTCTTAAATGGATTTAAGCTTTCAAAATGGCATTCTTATCTATATATTAAAAAAACTACTACGAATATATTATTAGAATAACGAATTAAAAAAATGGTGGTAGAAATTATAAAATAAACTATATCATTTTTTTAATGCAGCAAAATAGTTAGTCTTTACTCAAAACATTATACATAATAAGAAGTTGTCTGACTGAAGCTGAACTATATTCAATTATATTTAAAAAAGAAAATATTATAATATTCTACTTCTCTATTTTAACAATAGATGGCGATAATAGCTCTACGTCTTTCCTTTTAGGTAGAAAAGCTTTTCACGTGCATTTTAAGAATCGAAAAGGATTTTTAAGTCACAATGTTCCCAAGGTTAAAAATTGTAATAGTTGGATTTTAAATTTTAAATTTTAGTGTTTCGGGATTGCATGTTATTAACCTACTGAGAAATATGCATCGATGGAGCTTAATATATTTGAAATATATTGTGTTTTAAAGATTTCTATTTTTTCGACTTTACAACGAAAATTGCGTCTGAAAAGCTAATTGCTATTTAAATGTAGAAGTAATGATCTATCATAACTAGTAAGTACGAAAATTCTGGAAAAATGCATCACATCCCCTTATTTCTTACAATGTTTTTTTTCTTACAAGTACTAAACCTGCATCAGAAAACAGCATGTACAGATTTTCTTACTGAGATGCAATTTTATTTAAACTTAGTGGCAATAATATTATGAGACAATATTGAGGAATACTTTATTATTATTATCCATCGAAATGATATTAACATTTTTATTGAATTAAATTACATCTTCTTTGGGTGCATCAGTTCGAGTAAAATTGGTATTAACCTTTACCATTGTAATCGATGGTGGCAAAAATATCATTGAATCTTCAATCGAAAATTCAGTTACAAGAGTCATCGTATCACTTTTAAAGTTCTCAACTTTAGATTAAAAAAAAGCTTATTTGTTTGTGTGTGTGTGGAGATATTGCCTCTAAAAATTTATTTTTAACGTAAAAAATCTTATTAATTTACTTAACAAAATTAAATTTTATTTCTTGATTATTACTTTCAATTGGCTTTATTTAGGTGATGCAGTTTCCTTCCAGCTTTCCTTCCTGACTTCCTTCGATCTGGAAGCTGCCATAGAGCTGTTTAGGCTTCAAAGGTACTTCTGAAAATCAGAAACATTCCTATAGAAATGTTTCAAATATCTGCTATTGTGAGTTGCAATGGAAAGTAGTAAGGTTGTTACACAAACCTAGTTTTTTGCGATTTCATTTATTAAAAAATTAAACAGAAATAAACAATTTATAAATAAGTAAATGAAAGCCTACTACGCTGTTAATTAATATATTTAAAAACTTTTTTTTATTTAAAATGTTATTTTGCAGTAAGGGTTTTTAAAAGCTTAATCAACAAATTAATTTTAAAATTTCATTATGTAAATTTTTAAAGTTATGTGTTTTGTTGAAAAAGCTATCTAAAGATGGTTTCAAACTTTGGCAAATTTCAAATGGCTAGATTTTAGTGAAAACTGAAATTCAGGTGATAATTATTTGAATTTTATTATACTTCTTAACCCAATGTACACTTTTAAAGTATCATTCGAGTAAATTTTCTTATGCATAATCTTCACACAATATATTAAGGTGAGGATAGTTTACAAAGTTTGAACTCAATAAAAAATTTCGAATTTTTTTGCTCTCTTAATTATATATCTTCTACTAGTATATTTCTTTTAAGTTTAAGACTCTTGCAGTTGTACTAGATACCATTTTTTTGTGAAGTAGCACTACATTTTAAACACAAATACAGTAGAGTCCCGGTTATCCGAAATTCGGCTTAACCGAAAGGCTCCAGAATTGTATTTTGCTAAAATATGAAATGTATGCACGAACGCATAAATAAAAAAATACCCAAAAAATAAATACGTTCTGACAAAGCTGGATCTATTTCTTAAAATATGCCGTTTTTTTGCTGCTCATTTTTTGTTTCTTTTAAAGCAGCCCTGTCTCGCCACCCTTTAAACGAGAGAACGCCTGTAGTAGTGGTTTCATCTTGCGCCTCCACGTATCAAAGGGCCTGATCAAAGATTTGTGTAGCTTCTATATGCAAAATGCTGCACTTGCTAGACTTGGGCTCATCTTCATTAAAGCGGGTTCGTTTTCGTCCCTGGTTACCGTTGCGACTATCTCTTGATCAGTTCTCGTTTTTCCAGGCGTTAAATGAATGGTTGCCGATTATCCGAAAATTCTTAGGGAATCTCGATTAACCGAAAGTGCTCCAGTCCCGAACCTTTCGGTTAAGCGGGACTCTACTGTAAGGTAGCACACGATATGGTACTCTCAACAACGGTGTCAACTCGATACCACATGTCCATATAAAATTGGAAATCTGTCACAAATATTTCACAAGTTATTGTTTTGATATCAGGGTTTGGCTTATATTTACTAGATTGCTGCTTCGTCAGTAGGACGAGTGCTTGTATTATGTGACTTAAAGCCTTAGGTAAGACTAGAAACAGACAGCTGTGGACAAGATATAGATTTATGCATTTCATTTGGAAACCTACTGGGCCACACGACACTGGACAATTACAAATTACTAGTTTTCATTCACAGAACTCTACAGCCGGTGACAATAGCAGCTGTCCGACTGCGCAATCGACTTTTTTTCAAACCATTTGGACATTACCACAATTGGACAAAGTGACCTCTTCACTGACCTTTCCGCTTTTTACTGAGTAATTCAGTTCTTATTTCGATCATGGAACGTTTCGTGTCGCAGCTGCAGACGATTCTACTTAGATTTGGGCCGTTCTCTGTTACCACTGTCCTTTGTTGTGGGTGACATTTGTCCGTTTCGACTTTTTTTAGAAGTTCTTTTTTTTTTGTTTGTTTCGGGTGTGAGGTAGAGTGGAACTAAACGCCAAAAGATTTGGTCATTGTGGTTTCCTCCCCCCTGAGGTCGATTATAGTCCGGATGAGGTGTCACCTGTTTCCCCACCCACCCGCTAACTTATTTTGTTCGAAAAACAACAATTTTTTTTTATTTATTTGCAATGAAATCGGATAGTTATTCTTGATGTTTTGTTGCAATTTTCCCGCTAGTTTTTTTTATAATATTAAGAGAAACGATTTTTGAAAACCATCAACATGTAAAAAAAAAAATCCTAAATTAATTTTGACCAAATAAAATATCATCATGTAAATCAATGTAAATCATGCCGAAATGTTTTCTTTTGTTTTGAAATTTCCGTTTGCATCGAAAGTTCTTTTTGCTCCAAATTCCCTTCTCAAATGTTTCAATGTAATAATTTTAAGAATTTTCACTATAAATTCAAGAAAATTTATATAATGCAAAGCAAGCGAAGTTGCAAAAGCTCACTTTCCTAACTTGTAAGAACTATAAAGTTCCTCGGAAGAGGTAAATTACAAATCCAGAAACATAAGACCATTGTTTAAACATAAAACGAAATTGTTCTAAAAATTAAAAATAATCAAAAATTACTAGGAATGGTACTACAGCTCTCGAAAAAAAAATGCACTTAAAATGTGCGATTTTTCTCTGATTGGTTGGTGTTGTGATCTTTCCCTTTGAAGCTGTAAATAATAAGCTATACATTTATACAGGTATTCAAAAACGTTAAAGAAGATACAAGAAAAGGAGCACCATTTGATCACTGTCCCACTAGTGGGTGACAATCGTATATCCATAATACCATCTGATATTATAGAAGAGTTTGTCTCTCCTCTCCTCGCCTCAAAACCGATGATACACACCAATCTCCTTTAAAATAACACAAACTATTTTTAAAAAAAATTTTAAACATCAAAACTACAAGAGATTAAGATTTAAAAAAAAAACACACATACTGCCAAAGGCAGGCAAACTGCAATAACCATAACAATGAATTCGAAAATTTTTTCTATGAAAGCAGTCTTTCAGCATACTCTGTCTAGAAATATTGATTAATTGAAACACTGACTTAAGTTATTAGACTTGATATACTGCAGTTTATCTGCAACAGAAGCATAACGATTATTTGTATACTCTGCATCCAACGATTTTTTTTATTACCAAAACTGTTTTTTAAAAGCTTTAATAGGGAGTTTTAAATGATTGAATAACCAATAAATGCGAAAGAAAAAAATTGTCCACATATTTTTTTACGCATTTAAAATGTTCTGTTTGACAGTTCCAACAAAAAAAAAGTTACTTAGTAACGGTAAATACGCGGATATCCTATAAGCAATGCTACAAACATTGTTTTTCCCCAAAATATAAGATTACGAGCCCCTCAACTTTGATTACAATCTGGGTGTGTCCCGCTAACAGGTATCAAGTGACAAAACTCAAAACTGGACGGTTCCGGTCCGGAACTAGAATGACCACAGGTGAATTTCTGCGTGGGAAAATAGGACTCGTTACGCCACAGTACCACCGGAAGTGACGCCACCACTTCCGGAAGTTGGAATCCGTGTAGGGACGATTTTGGGATGGTAGTGTATGGAGGTAAGAGGAACATGTAAATGTTACAGAGTCAAAGGTAATGCATAAGGAAGGTAGAGAAGTGATGACATGATCGCTTGTGAGATAAGCCCAAAGAAAGACTTTGATAGTTATTTGGCGTATTACAATGGGACTAATCTGTTCTTCATTAATTTTTTCTTTTTGTTTTCGCTAACATCAATATGAGAATTCCAAAAACAATTTTTTTTACAATGAAGGTTAAATATTACATTCAAATGATTGTTTACAATTCTGTCCTACAACTGAAATAGTCCTACTCCAGGTTTAATGTTCAATTCTTAAAGATCAAAATTATGCCTTTTTCATCTAAATTTGGCTCTTGAACTTATTTCGATAGACGCTTCCAAATACTACTTCGGCGAATTACTTGGCGCTATTATAATGGGGTTCCATCTGTTGTTCTTCACTCAAATTGTTTTTATTTTTTTCAGTTTTAGCTAGCTTCAATATAGGAATTTAAAAGCAACCCTATAAGTCATAAAACCGCTCACATCGAGATTTTTCCGCATAGAATTTGGCGACTTCCAAGATGGCTTCACTTTTTTTACTCGCCAAGCATCCTCCATCTTACTCTTCCTTCCATTTGGGCGTCTTTCGCAGTGTATCAGGGTTTGAGGTATGTATCAGGTGGATTTTCTTTTGTTTGTGTTTCGTTGGGGTGTGTGTAATTCCGGGTGGGTGCGTGACCGATTATAGACTCGTGTTGGATACAAAATGAGTTTTTGTGTATACTTTTATTTCCATGGGGGTCTCAAATGGCCGAGTGCGGACCCGGAACGTCTGGTTTGATGCTAACCTAGTGACCCATAAGACTTGGGGCCCGGATGGCCGAGTGGTTAGCATCGCAGGCGAGAAGTCTGCGCACTGTAACGGGTGGGGGTTCGATTCCTGCCTTCGGCCTGGGTGTAGTTCCTCTCTCTGTGACAGGAAAACTCTTTCTGTGTCTGTCTTACTTGACGAAGGCTTATAGGCGGTTCACTGATCAAGCACACTAGTTGGAATATATATGTACCTACCCCCCCCCCCCCATAAGACTTCTAAGAAATGTAGCATTAACCCCCGGAGGGATAAGTCAATTGGCTGAAGTGTAAACTAGTTTTCAGTGTTTGAAATTTAAATAAAAATTTAAACTAAAAATTTAATTTCTTAAATTTTTCTAAATTATATTTCTGTAATTGATGATTATAAATTAACTCCACCATACTTTAAAATTTAAAATTAATTAATTTATAAATTTTCAAATAATTATGTGTGTTGCTTGAAAACCTGACAATAAGGTGACGGATTTATACTTCTGCATAGGAGGGTGTACAAATATAGTTGGCTTAATTCAGGTTACGTACCTCCTTCTAGCTTTCATTCAAATTCTTCCTTCAATCGGTGTTCCGATTGGTGCTCTGTTCCCACGTGATATTGATTCAACAATGGAAGCTCGAGAAATAATTTATATTCATTTTACATAATATCTGTTGCCCTTCAAGACCGGAAAATAGGTAATTCTGCCCAAAATGACTGAAGCAAACTGCCCAATTCATTTGAGTTAGGCTCCACGGCGAGCTTTCAAGATTAAAAAAAATGAAAATATCTGCATATTTCCGTGTTATTTATATTAGTATCGTTATATTTGATTGTTTTATGAGTTATATTATATAGGACATATGGGCATTTCATGATTGGTATGAATTTATATAGTTTTTATTAAGGTGAGTTTTGTTTAGATTCTTTGGTATTGAAATTTCATTTTCCTAGAGAATAGTTAAATTCTTCATTTTCCTCTCTTTTCCCCTAAGTTGTAAAATTTTGGTTTATAAGTAGTATTTGGTATTTTAGCTTAATAAGAAATCGAGATTTTAGTTCAAAATTGATTTGTTGATGTACAGTAAAAAAGAAAATATTTATATGATTTCATTCCCTTGTAAACTCAATAATATTTCAAAAATTACAACAAGCAATGATATTTCACAAGAATTTCGAGACTTTACTTAAAGATAATTTAGTTTTCTAAAGTATGAGATTTTGCGTAGAAATTTTCATATTTTAGGGGTGGTTCTGATTGTAATAGAAATCAAATATCTTTTTTTTGTTCTGCAATGAGATTATTTCGGACTTTCAAGTCTTTTTTCAAAATGTTCCTCATCCGCGATTTTCGTTCTCTGGTTATTTCTATTCTTAAAAATAAGAGGATAAACACTGTAAAACCATGTAAAATACTTTGTTGGTGGACATTCAAAATGCAATCGGGAACACAAACTTTTGAGTTTCTATTTTGATGCCACCCTTAGATAAGAAAGAATAAAGGCAACACCTCCTAAAAAGAAATCCGGTAAAACTTTTCTCTTACTGCATTCCGAGGTGTTTAGGATAAATCGCGAAACAAAACAGAAGTCTAAATCAAAAAGAAAACTGTGAAACAACTTGTCGTTTCCCAAATGCGATTCCCTTGTGGACACCAGAATGCTTTTTGCCTCGCTCCGGAACGCAAAGCTCTAAAAAATGACCAACAAATTTTGAGGAAACCCGAAAAATCCTTCTCTTCGGAGACAGGAGGGTGGGTGAAAATGTACACAAACATACACAAAATAAACAAAATCCGGCATAGAGAACAACCCGAATGGAAATAATACCCAAAATGGCGGCGGTTTCTGGAACAAAAGAAAACACCAGCAAAAATGGAAGTCCACGGGCGCGAAATGGGAAAGCGATGACTGGCGCTGACAAAGGAAAGATGGTGTGTCACTATTTATTTCAGATCTGATGGAGTGGTAAACGGGAGAGAGAGAGAGCGGGCTAAAAAATAAATAAAAAATGGCCGGCGGAACACAGTGCCTGTCCGGTTTCTTTATACAGCAGCGAGACAGAATTAGGCCTAATCGCTGCTGTGTTCGGCTCTCCGAGACAGCTGCCTGGTACACCAACCTGTCTTCTTCAGCGTTGGTGGTTTTGAGGTTTTTATTCCCTTTTTCTGTTTTTCACCATCCCTCCCCCCGCGTGTTTGGGCGAACAGACGACATCTGTTAAATTCTGATTTCGGGGAAGGAGGAAGGCGACAACTCCACTCCTCTCTCCACCTCATCTTTAACAAGTGTGAGCGGTTGTTCGGTGGAGTGAAATCACTTAAATTCTAGAGGACGTATCTTGTTCTTCTTTTTTTTGTAGATATATCTACACCCCACTTTAGGTCCGAATCCTAAAAGAGGATTTCATGAGTACATATTTTGTTATTTGGATGTTTAAATCGATGTTTGGGTCGCTCACCCATTACTGATGTATGCAAAACCGAATATTATGCCATAGAATTTGAATAAAATATTCACCGCTCATTTTGCATGACAAACAATTACCTTTAAATTACAAAGGGAAGTATCAATGTTGCTTAGATCCATAATAATGTGCTTCCTGTTATTCGAGCATAATCATTTGATCTACAAATTTTAAAGGACATCGCTTTGCTAAAAAAAATACAATTTATGTATTGAAGCACATTATCAAACATTATACAGGTATAGCTTTTTAAAATTTGTGGAAACTAAGTTGTATGATTTCTCTGACTATATTTGTTTTGCTACTAAAAATTAAAATGAGGTTGTTTCGCGTTGTGAATGGAAACAGCTAGGGCGGTCTTGTTTTCATTTTTGTCCTGGAACTATTTTTGTTTCAGTATTCGAAGGTGAGTGTTTTAAGAATATTTTACGTATTATAATTGCCATTTTCTCGCTGTGCTGTTGGTTGTTGCATGGAAAAAAGTTTCTTTTCTTCTATGAAGGTTATTCTGTGAGTGAAACTGACACATTCAATGAAATAGCAAGATACGTAAAAATGCAAACAAGAACGTTACATCACTTGAAACATTCCCATTTTATAAATTAAATCCACGTGCTTAAACTTAATGTTAATTTTTTATATCGACAGACCATAATATTTTTTTTAAACTTTTGTTAAGTATATGACACTGGCTTTCAAAAAATCAGAACTTCCGAACAAAGAACGCAAACTTTTTAAATTAAGAAATTACTCCGCCCAGTCTATTCTACTTATTTTGTGATACCTTTTCCATATCTCTACGTTCTATAGTGCAGACAGAGAACGATATGAAATGCACAAAGTCGCACAATAATAATTTCGATGTAGCATTATTCTTTCAACGGTGCAAAACCCCTCAGGTATCAATTCGAAAACTAGAACATGCTATAAAAATATATTGCTTTTTACTATTTATTTGATTATATAATATCACACATAACAGCCAAAAGGTTGGGTTAGGTTTGAATTATCGTCGCACTAGAGCTACACGAGGGCTATTGGCGACGGGCGTAGTATTTTAGAACCACAGTCAAGTGACGAGCCAACACTTAAATCGACACCCAACGCAACCGTTAAGGACAACATCGTACGCAGCGTTAGGACTTTGAAGGATATTTAACGTGCACTCCCTTACACGGGGTATTATTCGTCGGACATTTTTGGCTGCACGGGCCGTTTGTAGGTCGGCAGTTATTTTGGCGATGCCCGGATCCGAACCTGGGACCTTCCGCATGCTAGGCGAGTGCCTAACCGACTGGGCTCCCCAGCCCACAGCCAAAAGAAAAATCTTCCAAATAAAAACATTTCCCTCAAACTCCATAGCATTTTACCATACTATTCCCAAAGATATTCTTATGATCATATCTTTTATCTATATCTATTTACTTATCTCCTTCTCAGGCTTCTCTGTTTTCTAAAATTGGGCGGAATCAAAAGCGATGACTTTTAGCCGAAAGGTGGTTTTTAGTGTCTCTGTCTACCCATTTTTCATACTTTGGCGAATCTTCTTGAAACTTGAATATTTGACCAATGGTGTGGCTTTAGTGGTATTTCTTGTTCCCCTGATATTTTAGGTGCAGTATATTTCAGTATGTGTGAATTTATAGTGATAGAATAATATAAGTAATTCTATTTTAAGAATTCTGTTTTGAATTTGTGGTTAAATGTCTGATAGTAACGAATATTGATATTTTTATATATTCTCTATATATTATTCTTAATTTGGGACCATTTAAGTCCGTAATAGTTCACATGAATGTAGGTATAAATATCTACAATTTATTATCAAGGTTTATAAGGTTTAAACTTGTTTTTATCCAACTTGAATGAATTTTTCAAACACTTTATAAATTTCAAAAACGTATCAAAGAAATGGGGTTTCATGCATTTTTGAAAAGATGGAGGTTTTAATGGAATAATTGGTATTTTTCCCTTGCTCTGCAAATATGTTTGAGATATTGAAGAACACACACATTTTCGTATTTTGACAAGCAAGAAAAAATATACAGATATAAAATATATAACCAACAAAATATTTGTATTTTATTTCTATGGTTGTTGTAAGAGATGACCAATGTTTAATTTTGACTTCGTTTATCTTTTAAAACCCTTAAATTTATAAACTAACAATTAAGAGTAGAAATGAGCGAGTTTTTTAAATTATGAAAGTAAACCAAGTGAGAATTTATTTCGTTCATATTCTAACATCTCGAAATTTATTACTGAACTATTACTAGAAACATAATATCTTTAATTTAAAATAAAAATAAAACTCTACTTCATAATTTATAAAATACTTCTATTAAATAACACATTTCGCATAGATTTTACCAGAGTAATAAGTATAATATATCGTCAAATAACATAAGCATATAAATAAGACTTCAACGCTTTTACAAAATCTTTGAATTTTGGCTACAAATGTCTAAATTAATATTCAATCATTTTTAAAATACATCATAACGAATCTATTCTATTATGTCCAGGAAATTAAAATTTTGATAAAAAAATCATTTCCTAAACATAGAGTAGCTATTCCAAATGAAAATACATGTTTGTTACGCATATCTTGCTTTAGTACGATAAAATTTAAAGTATTTGAAATATAAAATCCTCTAAATATACAATTTTAAATTACATCTACTTCACATAAATTTTAAATTAGATCTGAAATATAAAATACACTTTTAAATGTTATACTACATTTCCATTAAACTACTTTCGTCCTTTCCTCTTTCGTAGAACTATTGGTGATGCCTTCGAATTCTCTTTGCCAATCGTTGACCAATGTTGTTGATATCAACACTTCCCCTATCAGTTCCACAAGTTTCTTTTCTAATTCGAAGAAATGGTGGTGTTTCTTTAGATTCTTTTGTTGCCAAAGGTTGTTGTTTTGATTTCAATCCACGATTGGTGGATGAAATTCTTTCTTTTCTAACATCCTTCGTGTTCCTTGGTTTTGCTGAATCACTTTGTGGTCGTTGAACCGAACCATCTTTTTCACAATCAAACTCTTCGACGATTTCATAATATGTTTCCCCCATGAAAACATCTTCGAATTGGTATCCAGTTTCCCATCTATCAACTTGTTTGCAAACTTTTGTCCTGTCTGAAAATTGAGTCTCTTCATCAAAAGACATTTGGCGGTCTACACCCTGTTCTTCAGAAATGGTTTCCATATTCATCGAATCATTGTTACTGTTTCTTACTGGGGCCCTCACATTCTTTTCTTGTCGTTGCTTCTTATTTTGGTTTTTCATCCAGTCCTGACTTTCTCCAGTGATGAAATTATCATTATTTGTCTCTTGTTGTAAGTCAGAATTGGATTCTTCGAATATCGTGTCGGACCAGTTACTTGGAGATCCTAAACTATCAGGATAAGGTCTGGGAGTAAAACCATAATCTCTATTATTCAAGTATTGGTTTGTGTTGCCAGGAAATCTGCTAAAAGGACCATTGTAAGCGTTCATTTGATCTTGAGGAGGCCATAAACCAAGGCCCTTTTGTACCGCTGCCGGTGATTTTTCGGGATAACAAAAACTTCCATATTGATGAATAACAAAATCTTCATTTTGTGAGCTGGGTCCTTCCAGAAAATCATCCTTGAACGAGTTCATTATATCTTGGGGAAAACAACGATCAAAACCATCGCGAATATCTCTTGATGACTTGTCTAAATTTCTTGAACTTTCAGCTAGAGGATACATTGTTTTGAAATTCCATGCATTCGGGCTTTCCTTAAATCCACTATCATAAACACTTTCATCATGTGTAGGGCAAGGATCAAGATAGCAGATAGCTGTTGATGATTTATCTAAATGTCTGGAACTTTCAGCCTGAAGATTCTTTGTTTTGACGTTCCACGAATTAGCGCTTTCAAGAAAACTCGTTATATCCTGTGGAAGGCAACGATCAAGACCACTGTACGTAACTGTTGACAGTTTATTTAAATTTCTAGAACTTGCAGCCATAAGATTCATTGTTTCGACATTCCAAGCATTTGGGCTTTCACAAAATCCACGGTCATGAAAACTCGTAACATCTTGTGGAAGACACCGATCAAAACCACAATGGATAGCTGCTGATGAGTTATCTAAATTTCTAAATCTTCCTTCCGGAAGACCACTGCAAATAGCTGTTGGCGGTTTATTTAAATTTCTAGAACTTTCAGCGGGAAGATTCGTTGTTTCGGCATTCCAAGCATTTGGGCTTTCCCGAAATCCACGGTCATGAAAACTCGTAACATCTTGTGGAAGGCACCGATCAAGACCACTGTGGGTAGCTGCTGACGATTTATTTAAATTTCCTGAACTTTCAGTCTGACGATTCATTGTTTCGATATTCCACGCATTTGGGCTTTCACGAAATCCACGGTCATGAAAACTCGTTACATCTTGTGGAGGGCAAAGATCAAAATCACCGCTTATAGTTGTTGACGGTTTATCCAAATGTCTAGATCTTTCAACCTGACCATTCTTTGTTTCTGCAATCCATGGATTAGGGCTTTCACAAAAATCCTGAAAGCCAATAGCATCTTGCGGAGAGCAATGATCAAGACCACTGCGAATAGCTGTTGACGATTTATCTAAATTTCTAGGACTTTCAGCCTGATGATTTATTGTTTCGACTTTCCATGCATTTGGGCTTTCACGAAAACCCCGGTCATGAAATCTCGTTTCGCCTTGTGGAGGGCAACGATCATGACTACCGCGGATAGCTGTAGAAGATTTATCTAAATTTCTAGGACTTTCAGGCTCACGATTCTTTGTTTCAACATTCCATGAATTTTCAACTTCGCGAAAATTACGATCATGAACATTTTGTTCAGGATGAATGGAATCAAGAGATGCCAACATGCTTTTTATCATCTTTCTTCGTTGTCTTTTACGTTTCCGTTTTCTACTTTTAGCAGTGCCCTCCAAGTTTGATGCTCCTACATTGAAATAATGACGTGCAGATGATAGATTTGGAACAGGCTCTTGATTTCCCATAGCCCCTTGGTTAACCATACTGCCTTGATTCACGGTAGTTTCTTGATTCACAACAGCTCTTCTTTGATCCATCATAACTCCGTGATTCGCCAAAGGTCCTTGATTCACCATACTTTCTTGATTTACCAAAGGTTCTTGAATCACATCAGCTCTTCTTTGATCCATCATAGCTCCGTTATTCGCCAAAGGCCCTTGATTCACCATACTTTCTTGATTCACCAAAGGTTCTTGATTCACAACAGCTCTTATTTGATCCATCATATCTCCGTGATTCGTCAAAGGTCCTTGATTCATCATACTTTCTTGATTCGCCTTAGGTCCTTGATTCACCATCGATCTTTGATTCCTTGGAAATCTTCGGTTCTGATTGTTACCATGACCAATGGCTTGATTCACCATATCTCCTTGATTAACCGAGGCACCTTGATTTGCAAATACTCCTTGATTCCCCATAGCTCTTTGATTTGTACTAAATCTTCGATTCGCCATGGAATAAGAGAGGACGTTGTTTCCTGGCAAAGTAGTACGGTCTTCAATAAAAAAAAGAAAAATTAAAAATAATGCTATTATATTTTAGAAATACAGTGTGTGATAAAGCAAGAGGGCAACTTCGCAAAAAAATGGAGAATACCATAACCTATCAAAGTCAATTATGCATCAGAATTTTGCGCCAAATCTGGTAACCCCGAAAAATTTGTATTATGGCAACCTTTGGCAAAATTAGAAGTTGCATTGACAATTTCGAATTGGTTAATATATTTAAATCTAAAATACGTATAATTTATTCTGAAGTTTTCTTAATTATATGCGTAATGATTTTAAATAATTATTTACTTTCTGACTCCAATTTTTTTATAAATCTGGTCTGAAATTTAATGAATTTTCAGTGGTTTTAAGTCATCCATTTTGAAATTAAGTAGTATTTTTAGTCATTTCGAGATGTCTACCATCTCGGCAAGTGCCGGGGTTTGTTATAATTTCTAATTAGCGACATTTTCAAAAAGCCGCCAATTCCCGCCATGATTCTTTTGTTTAGTTAAATAAATTTGCAATGTTGAGAAAATTCACCGAGATTGGTGTTATAGAAAAAAAATCTTGCAGTTTTCACGATGCTCAATAAAATGCACTCTTTTTTTTTTTTTTTTTTGAAAAAGAACTATATGAAACCTACTTTAATTTTTTTAATTTTTAAATAATTAATGCTCCAGAGAGTGTAATGATAAAAAGATGTTTCAAACGAAGAAAATCCGAGTCATGATTTTGCCTTTTAATGATTCTTATTTCTAAGATCGTTGATTAGTATTTAAAGTGCCATTGGGTTTCTGAGTTAAATTCACAAGAAATACCATTATTAAATTAATACAAGAAAAAAAACAAGACCAAATACAATAAAGAATTATTGACAGCACAAAATCTTACGATTACAAAAAATTTGAAGTAGTCTCTTTGAAGAGTTTTAAACAAACATCAACACGAAATAATTCTTTATTATAAATCGGATTTTCCCAATTTTTAAAAATATAAGGGTTTTTTTTAACGGGTGTTCGACAAAATTACTCAGCTTAATTGAAAACAGTTTAAGATTACGCTTATAGAAAATAACCGCATTTGAAAATTTCGAACTGATTACCTTTTTTTAAAGCAAGATATTATCTACATTTATGGATATTCCAGAAAAAATGTTATTATATTGTTTTATGAAATATGAGTTAACTTACTATAATCCATCGAAGATTGCCTTTTCCGATAATTAACTGGAGTTAACATACAAGGTCTTTTTTGAGTAAAAATCAACGTATTTCGTACGAAAAGAAAATTCAAACTTTGAACTTTTAAAAAGAAAATTCTTAATATATCACCTGCTATTAGCGTGAAGTTAATATGGCGTTGCCAAATTTCTTGTAAAATATATGCACGTTTTAATACTTTTTGAATAATTTCAATTCTTTAAATAAATTAAGTACGTTTTGGATATTAGCATTTGAAAAAAATCTGAATTGAATTCTGTAAATGGCTATAATTAATCAAAGATAACAAACGTATACGATTCATTTAATATTTAATGTTATACAAAATCAAAGAGCTAAATTAAAATTTTATAAATAAACTAGATTTCCGCGCGTTTTCAGCGCGAACCAAAAATAAGTATAAATACGTAAGGGCATGTGAGTAATTTAAGTAGGATTGTTTTTTGAATATCATTATTTTATTTATTAAATTTAAATAGTTTGATATTTTTGTTGGCGAATTTAATTTCATTGATGTTTACAAATGATAAGAAATGAAGATAGTTTTACAATGTCTCACGTCAGTAATGGCAATAACCATTCTATATATGATGAACACTTCTAAGAAACGTCAAATGTCTCTACGCATAGACTTTATGTTTCTGAAACTAGAAATTTGGTACAACTTAAACAAACGTTTCTCTACCTCCATGGAGGTAGCAGCTCAGTGGCTGAGAGGTTACCTCCATGGAATAACCAGACCCCTTTATAAGGATTTGTTGTATACATATATGTTCAGGCTTGAGTGCTTGCTCAGAGAGCCGCTTATAAACCTTCGTCAAGTAAGACAGTCACAACACACTCACACTCACATGCACACATATACGTGACAGATGCTGCCATCTATCACGAGCCACCTCCACAATTTAGACATGTCCCTGAAGGGGAGGGAAATAGTCTCCAGGAACCTGTACCCTTGGGAAACTGCACAATGACCACCCACAGGACTTTCGGACCCAACAGATTTAACAAGCACGTACTCCGCATATACTCGGTGAGTTTACAGCGCTCGATCGCGCCTTTAAAAGGAGATTTTATCACTGGATATTTTAATACACTATACGTTGGCAGAATAGCAATGTTAAGATCGTAGGATCTTTCCATGCAAAACTATCCTTTCTAGTGTCAGTCATTGTAAAAAATAATTATCACTACAACTTTTAACATTAAATCAAAAGAAATTGTGGAATAGTTGATCTACACTAGCTAAATAATGTAATTTACTTTATTTAATTTGATTTATTTTTTAAAATTTAAATAGCTTTTAATCTCCTCTTAAATCGTGACTTACACTACAGTCACATGGAATTAGCCACTCCACTGTTAACTTTAATAACAAGGCCAGAGAAGCTCAAGCCCCATCTCCCACTGTGAGGGTAGACGGAAATTTTGACGGAATCAAGAAACCCAGGAGTCAAGACCTAGCCTATTCACACCTGAATACAATTCTATGAATATATTCTTTTTAAAAAAATATTTTTCAAATAATAATGCATGTTTTGCATGTAATTTTGAAAAAAAATAGCGTTTAACATTTGCTGAAGCTCGCGTCAATTTAGTGGAATTTTTAGTTTTGAGGTGGCTTCAGTGGCTACACTCTTAAAACAAAAGAGTGAAATCCACTCCAGTTGGAGAAGGGCATTTTCGACACCCTAAAGGCATGCATATTTTCTCAGACTGAGTTAAAATCACTCGTTTGGAGTGATCCTGTCGGAGGTTTAACACACAAAGGATCCACTCCAAAAGGAGAAGTGCATTTTCCAGTCGGGAGGAGTGAAATCCACTCAGACTGAGGTAAATTAGGAGTGTTTGTTTTAAGAGTGTAGGTGACAGTTTCTGAAAAACAGCTATCCGGGGCCGGATGGCCGAGTTGTTTGGATCGCTGACCTTTACGTTAGCATTTTTCGCCCTCCAACGGGTGCGGATTCGATTCCCGCCTTCGCCCTAGGTGTACTGCTGTTCTCTGTGAAAGTAAAAATTCTTTCTAGTGACTGCCCTACTTGATGAAAGCTTGTAAGCTGGTCTCTGATCAGGCACACAAGCTAGAATATATATGTACAGCTGCGGAAATAAAAAAAGTACCACTAGTGATTATTTCTGCCGTTAGTCACCCTTTTAAATCGGACCTTTTTGAAATCGTTAACAATTAACATTCTGAGTTAATTGCATGACGCAAATTTTGCATAAGGGGCCATCTTCATATTAAAAATGTTACTAACTTTAAAATTTCCAATAGTAACACCCCTTTTTGAGTCCATATTTCAAATCTCTATGACCTATGTTAATACAAAATGCCAAATTTCGTTAGTTTTTAAGCATTATTTGGGGAGTTAGAGACGTGCAAAGTTTAGGTCCCATAATGTTAAATGAGTTGCACATAAAAAACTATCCCAATCTATAAATAATTAAGATAATGAAACGAATTTTTTACTGAAAAGAAATTATAATAGCCCAAACAAAATGCATTCAATATTGGGGTATTTAAAACAATTTTTATATTTTTTAATAGTTATTATATTAATTTTTAAAAAAAAATATGAATAGAAACCCCTCTATATTTTTACAGAAATGCATTTAAGACAAGAAGTTTAGGCGAAATTCCAAATTTTAAAATTTTTTATTCATAATTTGCTGAGTAAATCGCAAAATACTTTTTAATTACCCTTTAGGGGACTGTGTATAACATTATGTGCAATTGATAAAAGAAGACGGCCTTGCAAAAGGAAGAAGTAGACTGCGCTTGTCATTTTAGAGATGATCCCCAAAAGGTTCGCAAGTGATTCAATTGAATAACTCGTCAAATATTCATCCAAATGTAACAAAAACTTATATTTAAGGGTTTTCGAGAGTGCTTAACATTTCTAAGTTATTAAAATTGGGTGTTGCTATTGGAAATTTCAAAGTTCGTAATATATTTAATATGAAGACGGCCCCTTATGCGAATTTTGTGTCATGCAATTAACTCAGAACGTTAATTGTTCACAATCTCAAAAAGGTCCGATACTATCGGGTGACTAATGGCTGAAATAATCACTAGTGGTACTTTTTTTATTTCCGCAGTTGTACCTACCCTACCCGCAAACAGATATCTTTTGCTAATTTACAAAATAGTTATACTATAAATCAGCCAAGTATTTGTTATATTTTTGTCAAACTAATATAAAAACACATGATTCCGTTTTTTTAAACACTGCTCTGCTCTTAGAAAGAGTTTCTCTCTATAGCTGTTCGGAAGTGAGGTGAAATTCTGCCTCGTAATTTTCCCTCGGGACGCCCAAATACACAGGTTTGCTCTCAGACGATTCGGGGAGGGTATTTTGTGGCCGTGTCGTGTCATTCATCCTCATTTTGTACAACTCAACTCGATGCCTTTTAATACTGGTTGGGGAAAGGGGGTGGTTTGTCATGTGAAAATCAACAAGGGTTCGATTTTTTACGTGTGTGTTACAGTCAGAGCCTGATGTTCCATAAATCCTGTTAGGCCCGGGCATATAGGGCCGCCAAATTTTAGGGATCCCTAAATATTAGTTTCTATTATGCTAAATGTTGTTGAGTGTTGATTGCTAGAATTTCTATCATTTAAAAAAAATTCAGTTCAGTCATTCAAAAAGGTTTGGTAGGACAGTCAACAAGGAAATTAAAGAACTTAACAAGTCATGGGGAGAGATTAAGACCATTGCTGACCTCAGGGTGAGGTGACGGAGGCCCTATGTTCCATGTTGGAGTGAAAGAGATATAAGTAAGTAAGTAAAAAAAATTTCAAGACCACCTTTGTTCGTTGATTGACTTTGATTCAGACATTGACTTAAAGGGATTGGTTCGATCGATATTACATGAAAGCAGATAAAATGTTACCAAAAAATAAGATACTTCTGCCAACTAGCACCATCTTTACGATTAACCATTTACAACTTTTTTAGTAAAGGGCCCCCAAAATGTTTTGTGCTTATAGGGGGTTGGGGTATGTACAGCTGGGGAAAAAAAAAACGAATCACCCCTCGTTTCTCGGCTGGTATTGATCAAGGAATTTTGTGTAAGGTGTCAATTTTCAGGAATTGAGTGAGGAATTGAGAACTGGCAACAAAAATTGCTATAGGGGTCGTCTACATATTAAAATGAGTACCAACTTTGAAAATTCCAATGGCAATACCCAATTTTTTTTACATAGAAATGTTCAGCACCTTCAAAATACCCCATATATAAAAAAGAATTATTTATTCTGCATTATTTGCTGAGATATAAGTATTCAAAGTTGAACGCCCGTAATGTTAAAAAAGTTTCACAAACTTTTATTCATACCTCTACAAATAAAATGAATTTAACAAAGATTTTTTTTTCATTATATGCTTCTTAATTTTCCAAAAACAAATCACACATGTTTTTTCATCAATTTTTTATTTTTAATAATTTTTTATTTAAATTTAAATAAGAAAAAATAAAACATGAATAGAAACCCCAAATTTGTTTCGCATAAATCGATAAAGTAGATCAAGTAGAACCAAAATCCCAAATTTTTTAATTCAATAACAATTATTTGCCGAGTTATTGTAAAAAAACTAAAAAGGATGAATTTAAGGGACCGTGTAAAAAATTACTCGGCAAATTTGATCCTAAATTGCATTATCGTATGGTGATTAAAAAGCGTTTGTTGGTAAATGTTTATTCAAATTATCGATTTCTGTCAAATGTCTAAAAATCTGTTCTTATTTCAAGTGCATACAATGTATTTTTTTTTGTATAATTAACATTAAATGATATCGGTTACTATATTTTTAAATGTATGTTATTTCCAATACAATTTCAAAAAGTGTGTTTAATATTAAAATTAAATACCCTAGAATATTACTGGAATTCGGTTTTAAATACATTTGATTGTTACCACATTAATTTTTTTAAATGATCAGTGCCAACTGCGTTGGTTAAAAATCTTTACCAAGTCATTCTGAATATTTTTATTTTGCTTTCCTTAAATATCATGTTGAGGTCGTAACCGCCTCAATTTGCAATACGTGGTTTACCGATAAAAACTAGAACTCCTCGGCGCAACAGTCCATTAGTGGGCCAGGGCCTGCCGTGCCCATTTCAGCTTCCGTGATACAAGGGCTCTGGGGTGCAAGGCATATGTCCCGGTAATGTGGAAAACCTCACGCGGAACCCCCAGCATTTAGTTCCTCCTCCTTTTGTCGTTGGGCGAGGTTGACCCATCCTTTCATCCCTTAAGTGGGTCGATAAATCGGACCCACTTAAGGGATGAAAGGATGGGTCAACCTCGTCCAATCCGATATTCGATCCCCGGACCTGTGGCGTGACAATGCGAAATAAGCACTACCACCAAGCCACTGGGCCGATATTACCGATACTGTGCGACGAATTTTAAACAAAATTTCTGCAACAATGTTTGCGAATGAAACAAAAATTTGCATAAAAAGTTTAAAGTATAAGTGTAACAATCATGTTTTTCAATCTGATTGTAACTAATAGCATTTGAAAATCTGTTCGTTATAAATAACCGTGTATGCGACTTAATTTAAAATTAAAACTTTTCATCTTCTAGCCTTTATTTTATTTCTGAATTTTAAAATCCAAAATTAAAAAAAAAAAAAAACATTCGAAAAATCCCAATATTACTGAAAACAGTTAAATTCTAGCATCCTTTGGCGAGATTATGCTAACCCTTTTTTAGCTTGTCGTTTTGAAAAGACACAACCAAAATATTACCTTTTTTCACTTAGGAGATTTGCCCCTAACCGAGTTCAAAATTAAGGCTTTAATATCTCAGCAAATAATGCAAAATAAATAATTCTTTTTTATACATGGGGTATTTTGAGGGTGCTGAACATTTTTATGTTAAAAAAATTGGGTGTTGCCATTGGAATTTTCAAAGTTGGTACTCATTTTAATATGTAGACGACCCCTATAGCAATTTTTGTTGCCAGTTCCCAATTCCTCAAGCTATTTCCTGAAAATTGACATCTTACACAAAATTCCTTGATTAATACCAGCCGAGAAACGAGGGGTGATTCGTTTTTTTTTTCCCCAGCTGTACGTATATATTACGGCTTGTGTGCTTGGTCAGAGACCCGCTTATGAAGCCTTCGTCAAGTAAGACACATACAGAAAGAATTTTTACTATCACAGAGAAAAGGAGTATACATCCAGGGCGAAGGCGAGAATCGAACTCGCACCCGTTGCAGCACGCAGACTGCTAGCGTAATTGTCCAAGCAACTCGGCCATCCGGGCCTCATTGTGCCGATAGTCTAAGTTTATCTAGAACAAGCTCTGGTTACAGTGTAGTAAGTGTTGGCTTATTTCAGATGACTTAATTTCGTGTAGCGCTCATTCCCCTTCCTCTTTCTTTCGGAACGTAACAGTCTATAAGAGCTGAAATTTGAATTAACATAAAATACTTGAACAGCGGTTCCCAACCTGGGGGCGATCGCCCCCAAGTGGGCGATTTGTATTATCAAGGGGTCAGAAAATACTTGAAGGACGATCAGGGGACGATGAGTATTGAGTATTCAAAGGAGGAAAATATAATAATGCTGTACCTTTGTAAGTAAAACCATTCTCCAAATATAACTAAACCAGCCAATTTTTACTTTCAACTCTCTTAAATTTTCTAGAAACCATTAAAAATTTCTTAGTTAATTATTTCACTTTTGTTCTTTAAAAATATGTGTGTTATGTTTTTTCTATTTTATATAAAAGTGGCCGGATAAAGCTTCTTTGGTTGTTTTTATAAACGGTAGTAAGTGTTATAAAACTGTTTTATAGTTACACTTAAACTCAAACTATGATTATACAGAACATTAAAATTAAAAGGGGGAAATGGATGTCAATCAACCTAAAAGAAAAGGTTGGGAACCACTTTACTAGAACGACATTTAGAATTCGACGAAATATGCGAATGGCTGAGAAAAACCAAACTATTTAAAACATTTGAACAAACTATTCTATCACTCGGTGATGCTGACAATAGCAACTGGTTTTAAAATAAACTTACTGTAAATAACTTATGAATAAAAATCTAAATTAAAGAAAACTGGAAATATTTAAACTTTAGATATGTACATGGCTTTATTCTTGTCAAAATAAGCGATATCTACACAGTCTTGTAATTTATTTCAGTAATTTTAAATATTTCTTTTCATTCAAATTACACTTGTTTTTGATCTTGTTCTAAAACGAATTAAACCTTTCACTCTTTCTATAACCCTTTCTACATATCAGACAACATACAAATTAAATGTTGGCAACAACCGTCTAAAACGCGTTTCGATGTAAGCTTCAGTAAAAAAACGTTTTTAGAACGAAAATATCTCATATCACTCGATCCTGCTGTCACCGATTTTTTAAAAACTCGGCCTAATGTGTCGTCTGTTTTCCCCTATGGGAACGAAAGCACGCTTTTCGTCGGCATCTTTTATCATAAAAGGGCGCTAAAAGCCACAGACGATGAAAAAATCGTTCTTTTCCAAAATATAAAAAAAATCACGATAAAATGTAAAATATATATTCTTAATTTTGCTCTCCGCTTCGGAAAAAAATGAAATAGTGGTCCCAGGATAGTAGCCTCGAAATGGCAACTAAAAAAGCTTTAAGACATATCTTTTCATTTATCAGCAGTCAAAAGTCTCAACCCCCTAAATTTGTTTTTATGCCTCAAAGTGGGCTGAGATGGGGATATCAGGTTTAAAGGTTTGCGTCGAGATATTTATCTTTTATTATTGCAGTGCATTGTGAAGTTGCTGAGAATGAAAGTGTTGGGGAAATATGAATCAATTCTTTTTTACTTGTTCGCATACGACGCTCACGGCCGATGCGATGCCTAAGCAAATAAAGGTCCTCTCTTAAAGGAGAATAGGAGCGCGTCCGGGTTTGCAAGTCAAAATCTTCTCTGTGTGTTAGTCTAATCCAAGTCTATTCTAAAAAATTTATGCTAAGTATTGAATATTTTTACAGACGATTTTTATATGATAAATATAACTGATGAAAGCGTCCCTAAAATACCACTTTGGTATAATTGTTTAGATTAACTTTTTAATTTTTAATATTTAAGTTTATCCCAAAATATTCGAAACATTTAAAAAAAAAAAGAAGTTATAGGGACATTTTAAGCCAGCTACATTTATCACATAAAAAAACATGTGTAAATTAGTAAAATTATTCAATATAGTGGGAGCAAGTTGTTTTAGAAAACCATTTTTTTCTCCTCTGGAAAAAAATGGTCCTGTCTCTCTCTTTTTGGTAGTCCTGAGTTTCGGGACAAACATATGTTTTTAATAACCTTAAGAGTGTGAGAAGTGCTTTTGCATAGGACCTCTCAATTGTTAGGAAAAGAATTTGAATTAAGCTTACTGAGAAGGGGTTTGGCTTTTAAACTTAAATTTTGATTGCAGTTTCCTTAAAACTCAACCAGGCTAAAACATAAAGGTAAAGCCATTGTCCTTTGTTATCTGTTTTTGGGACTGAACAGCTTCAAACTATGAGACATCGGCGGCCACTATGGACTTGGAAATTTTCCAATATTATTGTACGCTTATGTATGATAATTAATAATATTTTTCATTTTAAATATCGAAGGTAATTTCAGCTCAGCGCTAGACCCTTTACTTGGAAAATTGCAAAACAACATTAAAATAAACTCAACGAATTTCATACTAAATGCTTAAAAAAGATCCTAAAAATTAATTCGCCAGAAAAAATTTCAAACCATAATCTATATATTAAAACAGTTGACAAACCCTTGACAATAGACATAAAGATAAAGAGATGGCATTGGGTCGGCCATGTACTAATGAGCCCTGATTCTAATGAACGGATAGCTTTAACTTGGTCGCCATAAGGTAAAAGGAGGAGGTGACGACCAAGACTGACGTGGCGAAGAAGCATCTTGAAGGAGCGAGACCATCTTGGTTGGCCAAGCTGGGCAGTTGCCAGGGAGGCCGTACTGAACCGGAGAAACTGGATTTCAACAATTGCGGCCTCATGCGCCTATAAGGCGTGATGAGTCGCAAGGCAAGGCAAGGCTAGACCCTTTAACACTTCACGACTTTCCTTTGCCACTTAATAAGTTAATACACACTTAAAGGTAATAACAAACTATACATACTATTTTCAAAACATTTAAAACAAAAAAAAAATTATATGGCAGATATTTTCGTTCGAACGCTTTCAGTCTTTCTAGCTCTACTTCGACCTGAAGAGGGTTTTCAGACATCCAGACAAACCAATGTTCAGGGGCCACTCTTTTTAGAATCAACATCATCCAAAAACGTGAAAATATATAAAATCTCCCATTTGGATTTTCAACCCCCATACTTTCCTTATCTTGGTTTACAGTAAATGCCGGCTCTCAAAATAAAAAAGGAACAAAAAATAACCATAAACATCTGTTCACCGAGATTAACACAATTACTGTAAAATTATTTTCGGGATTTTGTGCTCAGCCATTTTGAAGCATCCCTTGCCGATTCTAAGTAAGTAGTAAGAATTTAGTGAAGAAGGAGTTGACATAATACTCTGGAGAAAAAAGTCAAAAACAACAAATGAATAAAATTTTCTGTCACTGCAGAAAATGCCACAACCAATTTCGTCTTTGAGCAGCTTAATTAAGAAGTGCTTGAAGTAGTATATAAGCAATAAAGTTTGACATAATTGTTGATATTTGTTTTTAAAAAATATGAATGTATGTGGAAATGTATTCCCTGATGTCAAAGAATTTTTTTTGAAAGAATTATTTTAAAATTTTCTCTGTGCACAAACACATATCTCAAACGTATATGTATATTATACACATTATAAAAATCTCAAGGAATTCTTTTAAAATTTTATCTGTGCTATTAAAGTCAGTGTGCTAGTAAATATTATAGATGTTCACTGTACAATATTTTTAATGTTTGGCATTGAATATTTTTTTGTCATATTAAAACACGTGTACTATATTTTAAAATTCGCTTCAAAATAACTAATGTAGCATTTAATAATGTGGAAGTGCTGTTTTTAGGTGGTCATCCTGCCAAGTACCCATCCAAACATAGCCCATTAACGACGGTTGGTAAAAAAATTGGCCACGCTAAAATGTCTAAATGGTCTAAAAAAATAAGACAGATGATGACCATAGTCCTAAACAATTCATGTAGGACAAATGAAGTTACATGAAAACTGAAATTAAAAAACTTATCGTGTTAATGAGTTAACGTTTTTATTTGGAAATGAAGGTGTTAATGGTATTCTCATAGTCGTCGTTTATGGGTTAAGTTACTCGAATTTGGGAACTAAGCAAAAACCCTGGAGAATACTTCCCTCCTCTTTAGGGACATGTCTAAATTGCGGAGGTGGCTATAGATGTTGACATATGGCAGCTTATCTCACTTATGTGTATGTTGTGTCTGTCTTAGCTTTATAAGCGGGTCACTGACCAAGCACACAAACCTGAATATATATGTCAACCAACCAACCTCACCAATCGTCGATTTTTCTATACCAATCTTTTTTTTTTTACCACACCCAGGAATCAAGACCTAACCTATTCACATCTGAAAACAATTCATGAATATATTCTTTTTAAAAACATATTTTTAAAATTATTATACATGTTTTGCAAGTAATTTTGAAAAAAAAAATAGCGTTTAACATTTGCTGTGGCTCGCATCAATTGAGGTTTCGAGGGTTTAAAAAAACAAATTTTTGGTGGTCTATGAATAAACAAATTAAGTCCATCGTGATAATAAGAACACATTAATTTTTGTTTTAATCCAAAATTTCCGATAAATTAATCGCTGAAAAAAGATTTTCTGCTTGACAATTTGCTACGTCATTTTTCAATATAAGTTATAAACCAGATGCTTCGGTATCGGTATTTTTGGAAGGCTTGAACATTCAAGTTTATAATAAAAAAAATTAGCATTAAGAACAAATGTAATCTGAAGCTCTGATACTGCAGTTTGCCCACCCACCGCAATATTGATACATATTAGTGATATTCGGTATGGAGTAACTGTAGCTGATACTGATGTACGTATGTCATAAACACTTTCCTAATTGCCACCCACCCCCTAGATCACTTCTAATTCACCCCTCGTGTGACTTTCTGCCATCATACATCACTCCCACCCCCTCATATCTTTTCACTTCTTCAACAACAAAAAAAAGAACATTTATAAAAAAAATCGACTGCAAAAAAAAGAGAGAGATCACCTCCGAAAAACTTCTCCAATAGATAAGTCCTTGCCACACAAGCATCCTGTGCGATTCATCTTAGTCAAATCTTCCACAAGATCTAACTGTCAATCCCACTGGACTATGCCATGAGCTCGTATAAAATGTTATTCTGATTAGTAAGTTAAAATAATATGAATTAAGTTTTGATTATATGGTCGAAAGTTATTAATTCATTATCTCATGAAGAAGGAAGACCCTAAAGGAAATCAAAAAGTAGTTTTATTTTTATACGAAATGATAAAGGGAGTTATCATATTTTAGCACTAAACTATTTGTTCGAGGGATATCATATTTCTTTGTATATATACTTATATTGTCCATGTATTTAACGTTTTTATTATAAAAATATATTGAAAATGGGTAAAAACTGCATATCTAGATTGTAAGAAAATGAGGCTGTATGTACTTTAGTTGCATTATTATACTACTTATGTTATTTGGTTATTATTTACATTCTTTGGTACCTTTATATAAGATAGTTAATAACTTTTCCAAGTCTTATAACATGCGGAGTTAATATTATTCAAGTATAACTTTATGAGTTACTATTCTTGAAAATTTTATTCCCCCTGAGGGATAAAGACGTATAATCCCATTTCTTAAATGTCAGGTTTGTCAGCCATATACACATTACTTTTAAAAATGATTTATTATTATTTGTTATTTATTATCTTTTTTTCTTTGTTATTTATTATTTATTATGAAAGAACTTTAAAATTTAAGGCATGGATGATTCATTTATTTTTATTTGGCGCTCAGTTAGATTAATTTTGAAACGAAAAAAGAAAGTTAGTAAGTTTGATAAATTCTATTTGACAACATACAGTCCCTCTGATATTGTAAGTTGAATAGCTAATTGATATTTGGAATGTTTATCATCGGTAGCTTTGTTTTCTTTCCGTACTACGTGATACAGCCCCAATTAATTTTTCTGAAGACGTCACGCTTTTCGTACTGCGATTTAATTGGCTGTTTCGTTTTCTTTCCGTACTACGCGAAACAACTCCATAGGGGCCATGTCCATAAGAAGACTCACATTTCTATTTTCACTAAAATGCTAAAATAAAAGCGTGAAAGTCTTTATGGAGCTGACTCAATTCCACATTTAGCGATTCAATTACGCAACCAACTACTCCGACGGTGGAATTTACATTTAACTAATATCTCACAAAGTAGCACCTTGTCACACCCCATTGCTTCCTCAGCCAAACGACACATCTGACGTTATTAACACGACTAAAAGCGAGTCAGCTTTCTGGTGATGAGCCCGGGCAGACGACTTTTTTGAGGCACAGATTAACCCAGTGATAAATGGCGGCGATCAGAGAGTGGGGTGCCACTTCGGGTTTTGACAAGGTCTCCAGGAATGCTGTCTCTCGCTAATAATCCCTTCTTTTCCAGTCTATTTAAGTTCTCGTCTTGTCACACGGTGTTTAGGTTCGTCTCTGTCATCATCCGGTGGAGTCGCTCACATCTTAGGGACTTTGTTGCAAGTGGATTTGGGACTTTTCCATTGATAAACCTGTTGCGAGGTCATCTGTTACGAGGCTTGTTGAACCTTCAACTTTTGAATTAAAGGATGTTTTAGTGTTACTTGCAAATCAAATTAATGTGTAAAACAGTAGGAGACAGCCCTAAAAGTAATATAAAATATTTACCGTAACGCTACTTTGCATAAAATGTAGTGTTATTTGTTTTTTCATATTTTATATTATGTGCTTGCAGACATTACAGACATATTTAATTATGGGTTAAAACAGGAGAGTTTATATTATTGGCACAATCGCTGCATCTGTATTAATAGAGAGAAAATAGTTTAAAGAACTTCAGAGTTACTATGTTTGTAAGATTTTTATAGGGATTACTCATTTCAGATAGATAATTTATAGTAAAGTAGGTTAATCGTTTCCAGCTGTCTATTTATAGCCTTCCGTGAAAAGAATAAAAACAGCCAATTACTTTTAAAATGGTCTTTAGGTTTTCAATGACAAAAATATATAGAGAAATATCAATGAAAAATCACAGAACAACTTCTTTCTAAAAGATAAATGATAGCGTCAAGAGCAAAAAAAAAATAATAGTGTTAGTTTACTACATTAAGCTTTTTAAAACAGTACTTAATAGTAGCAAAATAGTACGCTGAAATTAAAAAAAAACCTTTGTAAATCAATTTTTAACATTTCAAAGTCAAATTCCTATACTACTGCCCTTAAATCCTCCATTCCTCATCGGTTGTAACACGGTCAAAAGTCTTCACGTAAGGCGACGCCCCCAGAATTCGTTGAACCTCAAAAATCACGATATCTAGCGAAGAGTGAATATCCCCCCCCCCCCCCCCCCCACACACACACACCACAAACTGATGTTGCGGTTCGGGTAACTCGGTTATCCCTTCATCCGCTACATCTTTAGGAGTAGGGGAAAAAGCGCTTTTACAGTATAGAGTGGAGTGGGTTGGATTGTTCGCCATTTTTGTCCTGGGTTTGTAGGGTTTCTGGGCTATATTGGACATTTCTTTGTTAAGTGAGGGTTTTTTTCTTATTTTAGACAGCTTTAATCAAAAATGTTAAACAATTTAAGTGCCAGGATCTAAGGAAAACATAAAACATTTTATTTTAATTATGTTTTTGCTTCGAATGGCTTGAATGTTCATTTAATTTCTTTTGTGTCTTATAGAAATTAAGAGTATTAGGGTTGTTACTTAATGAGACAAGCGGTAATTTTTTCGAAAACTCTGGATGGAAATGATTAATAAAAAAAATAGCAATATTTACTGTAACTAAACCTATTTATAATTTAAGTAACGATATTTTTAAAAGCATTGAAAAATATAATGGGCATGTTTCAAAGCTTGAAAATAAATTATTTCAGAGCCTCGATTTGTGAATCAATTTCAACAGAGCACCAATCGGAACCAAGATGAAGGAAATGCCGGAATGAAAGCTGGAATTATTCACGTCACCTGAAACAATACAATTTCAGTTGATTTATTTTAATATCGTTTGTTTAGTGCCGAAAAAAATTATATAACGAATAAAGAAAAACTTCTATATAATATAATTATCAAATAATTAAATTATTAAACCAAAATATAAATTACCTTCAACGAAACCGTTTCAAACCATGGCCCCACATTTACACTGTGGCGAACGCCTTAACTGGAACTGGAACTACTTATCCGTACCTGTAACTTTAACTGTGTATTTTGTATAAATACGATAAGCGCTGCTTCATTGTCGCGCACACCCCTTTTGGGTTATTTGTTATTATTTATTTTTGTATCTTCTGTTGTGCCGCGGTTAATTTCTAATATGTTTTTATGTGTTCATCGAGTTTTATAAGTTAAGTTTATTGTTATTTGTTGTTTAATAAACCTTGTTATTGTTATAACTAGTTTTGATTACTTAGCATGACTTGGTGAACCACAACACCACATACATTACAACGTGACCAGAAATGGCCGAAACAACCATCTCAGCATCGCACCCGCGACACTGTTGGCGCTAATTTGCAAATCTCCAGGGACAGCACGACGCCAAAAAGCGTCCCCTCTTTGATTGACAAGGCAAGAGACGAAAATAATAATAAAAAAACGTAACCGATGAGACACGACGTGCCATAAATCATATGCGAGGGGTAGCTCAAAATGGAGGGCTTGTATTTAAAAACTCTGCCATTACGCCCCCTCTCCCCTTTTTAGAGGGTAGTGGGTGATGACACCCCCGTGCGATGCTTGTAAATAGTGGATTGGGTTGGTAGCCAAGTTTCTGTCGCCAAATTGTTTATAATTTTGACAAAGAAATGTATGTATTTTTTTCGGGGGGTCTTCTATTTGATAAATAATTGTGTAAATGAGAGTAGTATGTAGTTTTTTAACTGCGTTATTTGTGACTGTCATGTTTGTCGATTTAAGAGGTTCATTGTAATGGAAATTTGTAGAATCACCTGCATCCTTGTGATAAAGAAAATAAGTTTTGGAAAATACTACATATTTGCCAGAAACCAAGAATTAAATATGGCATTGTTATCGTTGCGATTTATTAGTCTGTTGAATTGTATGTCAGTCGTTATTTTAATTATTCATTATGGTTTCCATTTCCTTTTTGTTTCTTCATTATTTTATTTATATTTGTAGTTCTTTGGTTTCTTAAGTACTGTTTCGGAGCAATTGGGAACGATCTTTTTTTACGTGTGTGTCCAATTCCAAATAGAAAAAAGAGTATTGTCCATTTAAATGGTGATTATTGTGCTTCCTACTTGAAAGCGTGCACAATAAACTATTCTTTCACAATGAAACCCCCCACTCCGGTTCTAAAGATAATTATTGCACAAAACATTTTGAAATTTATACTCTTGCGACATGGCGTCTCCATTTCGGGACATTTTATAAAACCTCCCCACAAACAAATGACACGTTGATTAGTTCCGAAATTGACCTGGTCCGATAGAAGAAGAACAGAATATCCGTTTTCAGCCTTTGATTACAGGTATCAGTCATTTATTTCTGTAAAAAAATGAAATCGAACTAGGGTCAATATCATAGCGGAGTTCTTAAAAAATTATTTTAATTTTTTTTTCAAACTTTATAAAAAGTTGTTTTATTAGTATATTTTAAAGGCATTTTTAGCCTACTTTTCTTTTTTTTTAATTCGAAGAATTAAAAAAAAATGAAAAAGTAGGTATTGACATGCGGTCGATGTCCGTCCGTCCGTCCGTCCGTCTGTCCGTCCGTCTGTCCGTCCGTACCCCCCTTCCAAAATCAGTTCTATCAATCCGATCTTAAAAATTCTTTTTTTATTAGAAAGATATAATATCAGACACCCAACTTTCATACTTTTTGTCCGTCTGTCTGTACGATAGGACGGACATAAATCGACTATTTGACGACGAATTTCCCATTGAATTAGCATTGAAATTCAATTTCGATTCATTTAAATCGCTGAAATTAACTACAAATGCTACGGACAAGTGAGATACGTCAAAAAATTCAGCGCATCGAATTTAGAATACATTGAAAATTTCAGAAAAGAATTCGAATTCGAAGTACTTCAATTATTAAAAAAACATCAACATTTAATGCTCATTTAAAAAGCATAGGAAGCCATTTTTAGCCTACTTTTCTTTTTTTTTAATTCGAAGAATTAAAAAAAAATGAAAAAGTAGGTATTGACATGCGGTCGATGTCCGTCCGTCCGTCCGTCCGTCTGTCCGTCTGTCCGTCCGTCCGTCTGTCCGTCCGTCTGTCCGTCCGTACCCCCCTTCCAAAATCAGTTCTATCAATCCGATCTTAAAAAATCTTTTTTTATTAGAAAGGTATAATCTCAGACACCCAACTTTCATACTTTTTGTCCGTCTGTCTGTACGATAGGACGGACATAAATCGACTATTTGACGACGAATTTCCCATTGAATTAGCATTGAAATTCAATTTCGATTCATTTAAATCGCTGAAATTAACTACAAATGCTACGGACAAGTGAGATACGTCAAAAAATTCAGCGCATCGAATTTAGAATACATTGAAAATTTCAGAAAAGAATTCGAATTCGAAGTACTTCAATTATTAAAAAAACATCAACATTTAATGCTCATTTAAAAAGCATAGGAAGCCATTTTTATTAGAATTATATCGCCGTTGCCATCGCAACAATTGCTTGAGAAACTTTAATTCTTTTAGACAATAAATTAAAATAAATTTATTTTTGAGACATCGATCAATTTAAGATGACGTCAAATATATATTTCACTACGAGATCTTTGTATTTTGATATAAATTGTTTTCATTCTATCTAAAAGCGAGGAGTATTGCAAACAAACAAAAAAACAACAAACACTTTATTAATTTAGAAATTTTGCTTATTTATTCTTTGAAATATAAATTTTTGCAAACGATTAAGTAATAATTATTTAATTTTCGAAATAAAATAAATGAAACTAGCCGAATTTAGCAAGTAAATGTTTATTGAGGAGTAGTTTTTTGGTTTTTGTTCTACGAAAAATCAAATATTTACTTATGACTGCAAATCAAGCTGTGTTTAGTGAAAGATGCTGTGTTTAGTTAGATGCTGCGTTTAGTGAAATTTATTCTAAATTTAAGGTGGAAAAACGGTTCTTGATGTCACTTACTGTTACGAACATAGTTTTTTCAAGATAAGAATTTTAGTAAGTATTTAAGTAACAGGAAAGTAGGCTATTTTAGTTCTTTAAGAACTTCTTGTTTATTATAAGAATTGTGAAATGAATATGTTAACTACAATTAAGTGATACAGATTTTTTGTTTGCAAAATGTGTATTTTTAGAGTTTAAGGCGTGTCCCTTAGTAACTATAAATATATTTTTATTTAAAATTTCTTTGAAAAACATACTTTTTAGCATATATTTGCACGAGAAGAGTGTTAACATTAAGAATATACGCGAAGGAATTTACTCTGGTCTTACGAGGTTAAAAACAAAACCACTACAATATTTAAATCTATAAAATTTCTAATATAACTCGTGGGGATGGGCCCGAGTACACTGGGACTAAGTCCAGCGTACGATGTCGCTCAAGCTCCGTTGGGTACTCGCTCAGGTGTCGACCTCGTCACTTGACCAGGGTTCTAAATTACGTGGCGTTATTGGCTGTGTTAAAGCTCATAATGGAGGCTAGAAATGCTCAGCCGGAAACGATTACACTACACTACACTTCTAATAAAATTTCAACAATGGCAATAACTCGCCAACTGTTGTGTCCCAATTATTATTTTCGGCGTCGCACAGACAGTGTTTTCACCGAGTAGCGGGTAAAGTAAAAAGAGAGGTGGGGTACAATGCCAGGAGACTAAAGGGGTCCTGAGGGGGTTTGTTTGATCGATGAGGCTTGGGAAAGGCCCGCGAAAATGAGGCCATTAGAGATTTGATGAGCTAAAGTAGTCGTGGAAATTGTCTAGCTTTTTTAAAAAGTCGATGTGGGCGTATAGGGTTGTTCCAGAAGATGGGGAAGATTTTAATGTAATATAAATTCGTTGAATTGGATTAGGTAATGCTTTATTGTATGATTATTTTGGAAACCTCTCATTTTTAAAAAGTCGGTGGGGCAGAGTTTTACTTGAAATAATGTAATATATCTTTGAAATTGAATTTTAAATAATTAAAATTGTTAGAGACAATTGAACAAAAACTTATATTTATTTTCTTTGTTTTGGTATTATGAACTGCAAAATAAAATGACTACGAAAAAGATCGTAGCTATACTTGATATCCCAGTTTTTGATTGGTTTTGAACCGACAACATCTACAATTGGGTCGCATGGCATTTTTTTAATCAAATGAAATGTACCAGAAATGATACATTATGAAACCCTGATTGCGAATATCAAATCAGAGTTTCTTGAAAAAAAAAAGTATTGAGGAATTAATATAAAACGAAGAAAAGGCTTAAATTTGCATGGGAAATCACGTTACTCAAAACATGTATAGTGACGTAAAATCAGCACAAACTTGCTCAGTGCATTAGCATTATATTTTGTGTGACGTTTCCTTTATTCACGTAGGTTAATTCATTCACAACTGAGCTCTGTTTTGGGAATGAATGGCATCGTATCAATAGTCAGCCGCTTTTGTGGGTTCCTTTTGCAGTATTTTTAAATACTCAAAAAGTACTCAAATCAGCTTAGATCTGGATAACTTTTAAAATTTAGAAGTTTTTACTATATTGTACTGTTTAGATTAAAATCATAATAAAATTAACGTAATCATAATAAAAATACAGGACGTACCAGTATGGGGTTGTTTACGGAGGATCTGGCAATAGCTATACGGTCCTGTTTTCCTTACTCTCTAAAATGTCTCTACTCTCTATTTACTTTTGTTTTGGTTAGTTGGTTGGTAGAGATAATCAAGTTTGTGTGCTGACCAAGCACACTAACCTGAAAATAGGTCATCCATCCAACCAACTTAACCAAAACAAAAGTAATTAGAGAGTAGGGAAAACAACACCGTGTAGCTATTGCCAATTCTTCACTGCAGATGAGGCCTTAAGGCATCAAGAATAAGAATAATAAGAATTTTATAATGATATTCCTATGATATTCTACACGGCAACACAAATCTACCACGAGAAAGTGTTAATGTAAACCATCAATTATTTTATGGTTGCACCTGACATTTCGAACCAGAAATCTCATACAATGACACTGCAAATGCCAACCCTAAAAGTCTCTTCAAACCTCAGAAATAATAACTGCTACTTCCATCAAGTGTTCTTTACCAAACGATAACATCCGCGAGTCGCATTAAGTCAAGAAGCATCACTGGTGGTCCGTCAGGTAAATCCCATTGTTGTGGTTGAGGGCCTTGAATTGAAATGAAGTAAAGTTAAGCAGGTTGAGTGCGCAATGAATTTGCGACAACTTTAATATGGGTGGGTCTTGTTCCTTTTTTTTAACATTGGAATAATTCTTGGTGATTGCAATGCAAATCACGAAAGGAATTGTTTTCTTAATCTGATTTTATAAGATTCGTCGTAGATAAATTCTAATGTGTATAGAAATTATATTATATTTTTGGTAGAAAAACATTTTAAATGCTTATATGTTATTAAAAAACACTTGCTTGTGTTTTAGACAGAATTACCATTTTAAATCAAAATTTTACTTTTTTTCGATTCTTTGAAATATGATTGTGTGAAAGAGGTTTTGTTGAAGCATAAAAGTGCTTGGTTTAAAACATAAATTTTTGTGATAAAAATTCCCTCGCATAAATTGTTACAGAAGTACTCGTTTTGTTGGTAGCATAGAGAAAAGAGAACAAGAACGATTGCACAATTTCTCTTGTCTACAAAAGTGTTGTGTGATAGTTATGATATGTATTATTTATTTGTAATTTACGTAATTCAACTTGAATTATGTGTTCCAGAAGTAAGCTTATAAGCAAAGAATATCACAACTCTTTTTCAAAGTCTTTTCCATGGTTTACCTTCATGTAATTTCCTCAAAACAAAAAAAACCCATTCATCTCCCTAAATCCTCTTAAAATACATCCAGAACCTTAACACCCTTTCAAAAAACACTCCAAATTTCCAATTTGATATTTTCTCAGCTAACACCACCTTAAACCCCAAACACAAATTCCTCAGGATCTGTTTACGAAATTCCCAGTTGCCGAAATCCTTTCCGTAATATTTAAACCTTATTACCTATTCTCGCTGAGGCCTGTCGATGGCTTTGACATATGGAAGACAACAAGAAGTCTGCGTCTGTAACTCCATTTGTCAAAAATGTGTTCTTTTTTTTTAGGGTTGGGGACATCTAATCTGTGCCTTTCCTATGCAGATCAGTTTCTTTCTACGGGTTTTCCCCCTTTAATCTTGTTGCTGGTAGCGCCTGCTTCATTGTAGGGCTAAAGTGAAGTTTCTAAAAAAGTGGTGTAATGCCAAGGAACAAGATTGAAATTTTTTGGAACTGGCAATCTCGATTTGAACTTTTTTTTTAAATCAAATAACTAATTTTCTTACGAAAGCGGCTAATAACCAAAAATGGCAACAGAAGATTAGCTAAGTTGTTTGATAGTTATAATTTTGTACACTTAATGTCCTATGAGCATGTTCTATTGTTATTTGGTTAAATCGAATATATTTTAGAGTTCTTAAATACAAAGTAGTTTTGCGTCATGTAAAATTATAAATGAATGTATTTAAGATTGATTAAAATTTTGAGCTCGCACAAATATAGAGAGTTATAAACATAATTCAAAATTTAAAAAAATAATATTTTTTTAAAGCAAAAAAGAAACACATTTTTATTGCCGTTTTTTTAAAGCAAAATGCAGGTTCATCCATCTAGATAGAGCTAAAGCTCCTTCAATTTTACATTAAAAATTTACTAAATTTAGCAAAGTAGTATATACCAAATAAATGTAGTGCTTTTTTTTTTCGAAAAACATTATATGCATTACTGCTCAATAATATGTGCTAAAGAGGTTTTTTTTTTTTGTAAAATTATAAAATATTTTTGTGGAGTTATTTCGAATACAAGAAAAATGTTTTTTTTTTTAATTTATGACTTTTTATATAGCTCACTTTTATGATAATATATATTTTTTCTACTAACCCATAAATTGCCATGGTAAATGGGTAGAGGCTTCATACTATCTAGATTGAATTGGTAAGTTCTGTCTTCACTACATCTATCCTATAAACAAATTGTGTAAGATAATAAAAAAATATTTTAGCAATAATTAATGTACTTAGGCTGATATAGTTAAATCTATCATAGTAGAGTCTTGCTACTGCTGCCTACGATGTAGGTATAATGTTACGATGAGCTAGCTATCTATATTAGACGATGCCCGTCACTGAAAAAAAAAGAAATTTCTCTAATTTACCATCAGAGTATAATGATAAATTGCTGCCCATCACCATATGCTGTAATTTTACACATGGTATAAGACTTGTTGTGTGGTACCTACGAAAACTTTGATTAAACTGGCAGCAACTGCACGCACCCATATTCTCTGTTTAAAAGCAAGGAGTAAGGTGTTCATGTGACTCTGTAAGCCAAGAAAACATCAATTCAATGTAAAACAAATGTAACAAATGCTGTCATCATCTTATGCTGTAATTTTACTCATGATATAAAACTTATTGTTTGGTACCTACGAAAACTTTGAATCCACTGTCAGCAATTGCACACACCCATATTCTCTGTTTAAACGCTAAGGTGTTCATGTGACTCTGTAAGCCAAGTAAACATCAATTCAAAATAAAACAAATGTAACAAATGCTGTCATCATCTTATGCTGTAATTTTACTCATGATATAAAACTTATTGTTTTTTACCTACGAAAACTTTGACTCAACTGGCAGCAACAGCACGCATCCATATTCTCTGTTTAAAAGCAAGGAGTAAGGTGTTCATGTGACTCTGTAAGCCAAGAAAACATCAATTCACTGTAAAACAAATGTAACAAATGCTGTCATCACCTTATGCTGTAATATTACTTATGATATTAAACTTATTGTTTGTCACCTATGAAAGCTTTGACTCCACTGGCAGCAACTGCACGCACCCCTATTCTCTGTTTAAAAGCAAGGAGTAAGGTGCTCATGTGAGTCTGTAAGCCAAGAAAACATCAATTCACTGTAAAACAAATGTAACAAATGCTGTCATCACCTTATGCTGTAATATTACTTATGATATTAAACTTATTGTTTGTCACCTATGAAAGCTTTGACTCCACTGGCAGCAACTGCACGCACCCCTATTCTCTGTTTAAAAGCAAGGAGTAAGGTGCTCATGTGACTCTGTAAGCCAAGAAAACATCAATTTAATGTAAAACAAATGTAACAAATGCTGTCTTCATCTTATGCTATAATTTTACTCATGACATAAAACTTATTGTTTTTTACCTACGAAAACTTCGACTCCACTGGCAGCAACTGCACGCACCCCTATTCTCTGTTTAAACGAAAGGAGTAAGTTATTCGTGTGAATCTGTAAAGCCAAGAAACCATCAATTCACTGTAAAACAAACGTTAAAACATTGTACAGTAAAAAAATAACTCCAAAATGTTCTGTACTTTTATAATATTTTCAACATTTTCCAATTACCCTCTTGTACCTCCCATGACGTTATACAACAAAACTAAATTCCCATGTTATAGTCATACCACTCTCCCCTTGAATCCGTGCCCGAAATCTGTGCTGATACACTTTGCATATTCCTTTTGCATTTGTGGGGGTGTCGACAATCAGGGACGAAGTGAATCAGGATGTTCTTTTCTGTCCGTCGAACGTGGGATCCGATTTGGGATACATATCCCGCAACCTAATTGGGATACACACATACGCCCACCCTTGTTTTCTTTCCATCAGACTGGAGATGCTTTTTTGAAGGGTTTTCTTCGGAAATGAAAGGTCCAAAGTAGATTTAGGTATCAAGTCGGCTCAATGGTTGAGGGCTGTTTTCTAATATATCCTGTTCACTTATAAACAAGTAGATTTGTAACACTGTCTTTAGATTTTCTGGTTTCAAGTAAAGTACATAAGTCTTAAATAAGCACCAAATACAGCATATTAAACTTTTAATCGTCACAATTAAACAAACTGTTTTTCATTGAAATTCAGTAATCAGCTAATTTTATTTGTATTTCGAAGAATAATTTTTAAATACCATTAAAAAAAACCAAAAGACAATGAAAACACCTCTCCAAAAATAAATAATTAGTAATTGAACGTCATTATTCCTTAAGAAGTGCTTAAATGAAAATTACTTATATGAAAACTTCCACTATTTTGTGTAAAAACGCAGGATGGAACTAAAATCAACGACACATAATTTTTCTAATTTTTTTTTTCATTTCTTAAATATTTATTCATTCTCAGCAACCATTTTCAACATAAAATATGTTGGATCCACCTAAGGACATACCGTGTCATAATAGAGGTCTTTTGTAAAATAACATGTACATATTTCTCTTCCGTTTAAAAGTCTAAAACACTTGTATCATTTAGATGCAATTGCAGCAAAAATTAACGTTTGACCACAAAAACCAAAATTCCCCATAGTATTTCACTAAAGTTCTGAAAAACTCCAATATTGTTTTGTATGAAAATGTTTAGATTTAGTTTCAAGCTGTATTGAAACTGTAGCTGTAATAACCTTTTAAGGAATAGCTAGGGTGTACACAGGTGCCCCGAGTAAACTAATGTAACCCAACTCTCCATATTGGTATTTTATAACGAATCATCTACACTTATTTTTAAAGAAAATTTAGTATAAATAGTACCAATAGGTCATATTGTAAATAAAAGTGAATGCTAAAATAAAACTTCCAAGTCCAATATCTGTACACTTCGAGCGCCGGAAAAAATCGAAGTTGTTTTTCCTACAAGTAGGGAAAAAAAAACGCTCCACCCTTCGTTTCTCGGCTGCTATTGGTCAAGGAACTTTATGAAAGGTGTCATTTTTCAGGAAATAGCGTAAGTAGTTTAGAACTGGCAACAAAAATTGCATAAGGGGTCGTCTACATATTAAAATGAGTACCAACTTTGAAAATTCCAATGGCAACACCCAATTTTTTTTACATAAAAATTTTCAGCACCTTCAAAATACCCCATGTATAAAAAATTATGATCTAGTTCGCATTATTTGCTGAGATATTAAAGCATTAATTTTGAACTCGTTTAGGGGGACATCTCTAAAGTGAAAACAGTAATATTTGGGTTGCGTCTTTTCAAAACAACAAACTAACTGGGTTAACATAATCTCGCCAACGGATGCTAGAATTTAACTTTCTTCACTAATATTGTGATTTTTTTAATGTTTTTTTATTTTGAAATTATAAATTCAGAAATAAAACAAAGACTAGAAGATAAAAAGTTTTAATTTTAATTTAAGTCGCATATACGGTTATTAATAACGAACAGATTTTCAAATGCGATTAGTTATAATCACATTGACTAACATGATTATTGCATTAATGTTTCACATTTTTTATGCAAATTTTTGTTTCATTAATATTGCTGCAAAAAGTTAGTTAAAAATTTGTCGCCCTTTATCGGTAATATAAACCACGTATTTCAAAACGAGGGTTACAACCTTAACACGATATTTAAGGAAAGCAAAATAAAATTATTCAGAATGATTGGGCAATGATTTATAATCAAGGAAAGTGGGCACTAATAATTTTAAATAAGCAATGTGGTAACAATAAAATGTACTGAAAACCGAATTCCAATTATATTTTAGCATATTTATTTTTGATACTCACTTCTTGAAATTGTATTGGAAATAAAACATATTTAAAAACATAGTAATCGATATAATTTAAAGTTAATCCGACAAACAAAATACATTGCATGCACTTGAAATAAGAAAAGATTTTTAGATTTTTTTCAGACATCAATAATTTGAATAAACATTTATCAACAAATGCTTTTCAATCACCAAACGATATAGTCAGGTCGCCAAATATTAAGATTACAAAGATCGATAGATTAGATAGATCGTCATATATTAAGATTACAAAATTCAAGATGGCGGAGACGCCATCTTGAATAACTAAAAATGCTCAAGGGTACCAAAAAAGTACCTTCCAGATTCGTAATCTACACCCTCGAATCTATAAGAATCATCAATAAAAAAAAAACTTAACCTCTCAGTGCAGGGTTCCCCCCCTTGGCGACCTGACTAATAATGCAAGTTAGGATCGAATTCGCCAAGTAATTTTTTACACGATCCCTAAAATTCGTCTTTTTCAGTTTTTTTACAATAACTCGGCAAATAATTGTTTTTGAATTAAAAAATTTGGGATTTTGGTTCTACTTGATCTACTTTATCGATTTATGTAAAAAAAAATTGGGGTTGCTATTCATGTTTTATTTTTTATTATTTAAATTTAAATAAAAAATTATTAAAACTGAAAAATTGATGAAAAAACTTGTGTGATTTGTTTTTGGAAGATTAAAAAGTATATAATAAAAAAAAACTTTCTTTAATTCCTTTTATTTGTGGAGATATGAATAAAAGTTTATGAAACTTTTTTAACATTATTTGCGTTCAACTTTGAATGCTTATAGCTCAGCAAATAATGCAAAGTAAATAATTCTTTTTTACAGATGGGGTATTTTGAAGGTGCTGAACATTTTTATGTAAAAAAAATTGGATGTTGCCATTGGAATTTTCAAAGTTGGTACACATTTTAATATGTAGACGACCCCTTATACAATTTTTGTTGCCAGTTCTCAGTTCCTTACGCTATTTCCTGAAAAATGACACCTTTCACAAAGTTCCTTGCCCAATAGCAGCTGAGAAACGTGGGGTGGAGCGTTTTTTTTCCCCAGCTGTACCTGCGTAGGAAAACAGCATGTACAGATTTTCACATTTTGAAAAAATGCACCGCTCTACGATTTTATAATGTATAAACAACGATTCTTTTAGGAAACAAAGAAAACACACTTAGGAAAGTGATAGTCGCCCTTAACGGTTGCGTTGGGTGCCTATTCAGGTGTTGGCTCGTCACCTGACTGTGGTTCTAAAATACGACGCCCGTCGCCAATAGCCCTCGTGTAGCTCTAGTGCGACGATAATCAAAACCAAAAAATAGGAAAGTGATATATATTTTTCGTTAACCCTCTAATGCCTACTGTTGCCGTTTGGCAACAGGTAACATAATCCACGTTATTCTATTAAATTAGAGCTCCCTCTCGACAAATTTGTTTTTTTTTTATCTATTACTATCCATTTGGTTACTGTAATAATCCTCATAGATGACAGTGGTAAAAGTGTATTTAAAATTAAAGAGTGATGTTTTTAACTGTAATGAAATTACGTATTTGTCAGTATTCAAAGTTATTCATATTAGTACTAAATACAAATAAATTGTTTTGAAAAATTAGTTGTAGTTAAAAAGGATTATTTTGAAATATATTTAGTTTTGTTTTCTAGTCATTATTATCAAAATTGGAATTTCGTAGTTGGTTTTTGTCATATGGAATTTTTTTTTAAATTAAAATTATTTAAATTCTAATGCAGTTAAATTTTTTTCAGTATTTTTCCCATAATGTACGAGTATTAAAGATACATATATATATTTTTGGGGATAAAAATAAAAATTCGAGCATCAGAGGGTTAAACTGTTTATTATTGACCAGTAAAACTATGCATGCTACTTTTTAAAGTGTACTCTCCCGCTACCTATGACGTAAAGGCCAGATATGGATAATTGTTTACCAGATTTGAAGCCTGCATCTCTTTCAGTTCGGGCTGTTTAGTGGTTTAGACAGATAAACCAAAACTAAAAACCACTTTTTCAGAATCAGCCCTCTGCAAAACGCTTAGAAAACACAAAAATCTCATTTTCGGATTTTCGACTCCATCGCAATACTTTTAATCTTCTTCTTCTTTAGCGCTACAGCCGATTTCCGGCCAATGCTTTCTCAACAATCTTAGACCATCTTCACCTATTTGGCACCAATGGCTTCCAATTATTCAAACTTAAAATTTTAAAGTTTTTTTCTATATTTTTCATCCACCTTGTCCGGAACCTACCTCTTTTTCTGTTTCCTACTAGATTTTGAAATGTTATTTTTTTAGTCGGATTATCATCAGCATATCTATATAAATACTTTTATTACCTTTACTTATATTGTGCACTAAAAACTGCCCAATATAGTTAGCATGGAAAGTGGGAAAAAAGCACTGAAGGTGTTTAACTTCTCCAACTTTACCCCTTCCCTTCCCCTCGTATGCAAATGCAGTGGCGTAGTATCCAGTGGCGGTAAGAGGAGCGTCTTAATAAAGATGGATGGCGGGAAAGGATAATTAGGCGGGATGACCAGGGGAAATCAAAGCCCGCATTTAACGTCATTTATCATCCATTCTTACTTTGCATTTTTCAAAATTCAGCCTCTAACGGTCTCGGATGACTTCGGAGTGAAGCAAAGAAGTCGTAGAGGGTTTTATTATGAACAACTGGATCGGATTTGGTGTAATTACGTCTGAATTGTTAAAGGTAAGGGTCGTGTTAATACAAAAGATTTCCATATAGGCTTTTTCATGTATGAAAGGAAATAGCTTGAGAGAAATCATGTGTGGTACAGCCAAAGTACACTGTTAAAAATAGTAGTTCAAGGTTGAACCAAATAACGGTTCAAAGATGCTGCAACCATGATTTGGTAGACTCTTGAACCATAAAACGGTATTTTTAAGTTGCGTAGCTATGGTGAGAGGTTGAACCTTATGCGAGAGTTTTACAACGCGTAACTATAGTGAAAGGTTGAACCATAAATAAGATTTCTCCCAATGCATAAAACAAGAGATAGGTTGAACTATATACTCGGGTCCATCCGTGATGAATTGAGGATTTCTTCAACTATTTCCAGTACAGAGATACGCTTTATAGGATGACTGGCTGAAGGTGGGATTCGAACCCCCGCACTCCTGAGAAGGTTGAATATCTAGGCTGAAGCCATAAATACTCGGCCACGGACGGGACAATACTCAAGCAGAAACAGTACTACTAATGGTTGGAGTAAACAGTTTAACTATCGGTTGCAGTTAGTAGAAGTTGAACCGAATTTTTGTGAAAGCAGGTCTATTTCCAGAAAGGGATATTTGGTTGAACCATTTTATGGTGAATCTACCAGAAGTTCTGTTTTTTTACCAATATTTGGTTCAACGTTGAACTGCAATTTTTAACATTGTAGTCTTGGTAGATTTTATTCTGAACACTGGATCTTATTTAGGTACAGTTGTGTTCGACTCTTTCAAAGTAAAATAGAAATCGTGTTCATAAAGGAGATTTTCATTTATGCTTTTTTGTTAACTTACCTTGTTTTAAAAAAATGTCTAGATATCTCGTGAGATGCTGGCGAAGAACAAAAAGTCGTGGGCGATCTTATTATGAACAACTGGATCGTATTTAGGGAAAATTGCGTTTGAATAGTTAAAATTAGTATAGGGGTGTCGTGTTTAAAAAAGAGATTTGCATATAGGCTTTTTCATTTACATACGTTTGGAAATAAAAGAACTTGAAGGGAAGTTCTGGTGAGGGACTAAGATATTAGCGTTAAATGTTAGCGTAGAAGTACTTTTTTCTATATCAGTAAATTAGTATATGCATAAAAATAAGGAAAAAAATACACCGGAACTCAATTAGAAGAAAACTTGTTTCGTGTGACGTAATTTTGTTGTATTTCAGCCACTGAATGCATAAAAAGATTTATGCATTCAGTTCGCTAAAGCTGCTATTTGCAGTAGTAAAGTGTGACCTTTCTGTTGCTGTCAGTTACGGATATTTCAGGGTGCATCCCCTACCTTTAATTTCGTTAAATGCTTAATATCTACACTCTTAAAACGAACGATTTTAACTCGGTCTGAGTAAATTTTCACTCCTCCAGTCTAGAAAATGCACTTCCCCGAAACGAGTGGATCCTTTGTGTGTTAAATCTCCGACAGGATCACTCCAAACGAGTGATTTTAGCTCAGTCTGATTTAATATTCACTCCTTTCCAGTGTCGAAAATGCACTTATCCTACAGGAGTGGAATTCACTCTTTTGTTTTAAGAGTGTACAATATCAATCAAAAATTAGGGGTGGGTAAAACTACACGACGTTCAAATACTTCTCAAGAAATCACTACACACATTTCAAAATAATCATATACCTTACAAGATAAATTCAATATAACTTTACCAAAAAAGTTCTATGGCAGCTTCAATTAATTGCGTATGTGCAATTTTCCCGAAATCCTTATTATGCCGTACGAAAAGAACTAAGAACTCGTGTACCGAATTTGAAGTCCTTAGCTCTTTTTTTTAGAGTTGAAGAGTGGTTTCAGACAGACCTATGTTCGAAAATCCCTCTTTTTGATTGAGCACCCTTCAAAAAGTTTATATGATCCAAAACCTAAATTTCAGGTTTTCGACTCCCCAATCGCAATACTTATACTACTTTATATTTCCTTTTAAGAAAATTAAAGTGAAAATTCAAAAATAACTCTACAACTATAATAAAACCAGCAACCTAGCAAATAAAATCACCTGTAGGCACAGAAATGTCAAAACACGAAAGCCTTTTAAATTGAATTCTCCCTTACAAAACCAAAACCCACCAACAATTAGCAACCATAATCCCTTCCACCCCTAAACCTTTCCACCCCACCCCCCTTAAAAGGGGATTTGGGGGAGGGTAATATGTCGCCAAAGCAATGATGCATCGCCAACTGGAGCCAAAGGTCGGACGACTACGTTGCCTTGGCGACAGAAAGATACCAAGTACTCAATCATAACTTGGGGAAGAATTAAGTCAGGGAACAAGACAATGGGGGAATATGTATGGGAAAGTTATTCATATGCAGTGGGTGTAGATTCTGTGTTTGGAACTTTCAATGGATAAGAATAGAGGGGTGTACTATGGGTTTAAGCGATTATGTACTTTGCTTTTTAGACTTGGTAGATGTTTATGTGTATCCTTACAGCACATGTATTTTAATATGATTTAGTTGTGTTTTGGGAAACAAAAAGCATGGTAAAATTTTGGAAATTTCAATTGAACGAAATGAAATCATAATATTTATTGAATAGTTAAGTTTGATTCTTCTGCTTTCAGCCTTCTAACTTGAAAATAAACAATTACAAAGAATTGTCTTTTGATTTGTTTTATAACTAATAGTGCATAACACCACACGACTTTCAATTATGCCACTCACTAATTTAGTACTTTTAAAAGTACTATAAGGTAATTTCAATAACTTTAAAATCTAAAAAGTTCTATGGCAGCTTCCCTTTGTAAATGTATGATTCTCCCAAAATCTTATTATGACTTCCAACAGGTACTCAGAACTCGTGTACCAAATTTGAAATCAGTAGATTTTTTTTTAGTTCAAGCTGTAGAGTGGTTTCACAGAACGGCTGAACGACAGTTTGACAGACGGACCAATTTTTGAAAGCCATTTTTTTAGAATCAGCACCCTCCAAATCGAGTACAAAACACAAATTTTCTATTTCAGATTTTTGACCAATTCACAATACCTTTTTTGTATTACTATATTGCTATTGGGTAATGGAAAGTAAAAGGTTACTATTTTTCTTAACTTTAAGGTACCCGAATTTTCACCAATCCCACTTTGTTTCTTATTGTTTTCTTGCTTTTTTTACAGTCTTAGTCTATAAATAGAACTTTAATGTTAATTTTCTGTTAAAGCTAGTGACGACAAAACCATTAGATCTGTTCTAATATCTGCTGATCTGTTCTCTTTTTAAATGTAATAACATTTTTGACAACAAACCAATAACTTTAAAAAGTTCGTTGATAGTAGTTTAATGTAACTCTTTAATTTATACTTTTCTCCTCCTTTATTACGTTTATCATTTCGAATGAAGAACACAACTTTGGCACTCAAGAATACTTCAAAACCGATTACAAAGTCAATAACAGCGGGAGCGCAGACGATAAACTTATGAACATCCATTCCAGCATCTGGCAACCTCTGTTTTTTAGACTTCCCGTTGCGTTTCTAAATTATTTTTTCACTTTCGAAATTACACTCACCCAACAATGAAAGTTTTGATTTGACGCAGAAAAAATAGATCACTAATTGCACTTCCAGCCTATTTTTTGTACTCAAAAGTCGCTTTAACACAGCTATTTATTTGTTGAAGTAATGACAAAAAGAAAAAAATCGTTTGCTGAAGAACTTTTATTGCACTTTTGGGTCCTGCTGTTAAGCTACGTAGAATGATATCTTTTAAAAGTAAGTTTTGATGTCTCATTTTGTGTTTTACTTTTTTCTAAAGAATCATTTGAAAAGTGTAAGGCAGTTCTAAAAGAAGTAAGTTTAATTGTTTTTTATGTGTATGTTCCGAAATAATTAAAAAATAACTCTTAAAACGAGCAGAGATTTTAAAATATTGTTATGTTTGAAATTTTGGTTTTGTCTTTGACCATACGAAAAACTACCTTATCTTTATAAAAAAATCCGCTAAATGCAATTGGCAATGTGTGTCTTAGTGCGTGTTGCTAGTCGTCAAAAGGAAACTACCTGGTTTAAAAAGTAGTTTTTAAGATAGGGTCAAGTGGGGTAAGTGTGATTGGGAGTAAGTGTGATAAACAGCTCTTGTAACTTTGGAAATCATTCTAAAAATCTGAAAGTTTGCAATATATAACATTAGACCACTTGTAATTAAACTAAAAAGAAATATTGACCCTATTTTTTGTTTAAAGAAAGTTTTGAGCTTTTGAATATGCTATTTTATTATATTATTTTCCCTATGTTGGGTAAGTGTGATAAACAGCAATGAATTTTGAAATGCAAATTTTGTACACTTAAAATTGGAATTCAAACATATAATTTTTTTTCTACATATGTATGTTTCTTATAATAATTCACTACCAATTTTAGGATTTGGAATTTACTTGAAGCAGAGAACGAATTTTCTTAATGAAAAATGCAGAAACCCTATAACACTTATCCCACTTGACCCTATGTCAAATAATTATAAAAAAAACCTTAATATAATTTTAAATTTGTGGATATTTTAATAGTTAAGTAAAATTTAATTTAAAGTTTTTTTTTTAACTAACTGTATTATTCTAACTGATTTAGTATTCTAACGGTTTGATATTATTCTAACGGTTTTATTCTAACTGGGATAACAACTCTCTCTCACTCCCCCAATTATTTTAGTTCAACAAAGACATTGTATTGAGCCAAGTGAAAATAAAATATCATTCAAACTCGGATAGCACAAGAAAAAATATAATGAAAAATTGAATGTTGGGATGAAGTTGTATCAACAGTAAAACTTTATTTCACTTTGTATTCAAAATATAATTCACGTGCTTATGAAAATGAAATCCCTGCCTATAAACATGTTTAAAAATAAATCATCTGACATTTTACTGAAATATATAGATCTAATGTATAACATCTCTAAATAAATGTACTTAAAATAGAGAGAATGACATTAAATTGAAACTTAATCTAATTTTATAAAGAAAATATAAATTTTATTTCACATAAAGATTTAATCTAGAAGTGGGGTATCTGTTCAGACCTTATTTCGTCAGAGGCATTATTCTTTGACAAAATTTGTTATCTTCATAGTGCATTATTTATAAATGGTATCATAACACAAAACACTTATCTACTAATTTACCTTATGTCTTAATACTACGAAACACACACACATAAATGAAATATGTAAAACCCTTATACATGAAGTTATAAGAATAAATTTACTTCATCAACAGAAACTAATGTCACAAGAAAACAAATCCTATAGGAATAAATACACCGCGGTGCGGAATAAAAATTACTCGGGACATGTAAGCGTTAACAGCAAAGTAAATATGAAAGTCGACAAACACCACGCTTCTTTCACGTGAATTAAAAACCCGAGCCTCTTTAAACTTTCACGCCTCGTCCCCGTTCCTGATTTTACGCAAAAAGTCGAAGAATACGATCTAATATCACATCGAATCACAGTCTCCGAGAAGGTTCTTTTAAAAGTTCCTCTTGGGACGCGCGATATTTGTTCGAATATTCTAGAGAGATATTTCTTCTTCTGGAACACACTCTGATCGGTTTTCTTGGCAAGGCGAAAAACCCACGCCTGAATATTTCAGTTTGTTTTGTGGCAGCAGCAGGCAGTGATAAGAAGCTTCGGCCTGTCGTTGCCAATCCGGCACGACATAATATCATCACGGAAATCTATAAATAAGTAACGAATTCCTCTCTGATTGTGGGAAAAGGATGGGTGATATGAGGGGGTTGGGAAAAACAGCAAAAAAACATCTATAGAAGGACGTGGTTCTTTATTTTTCGAAGCTCCCATGGGAAAAGAGCGTGAAACAGAACAAAGATTAGAACGTGTCGGTTTTCATTAGCTCGGTTGTAATCTCGAACCAACTTGTAAAAGTAATTCCAGACATTCATCCATGTAAATAGCAATGCTTTTTGTTCGAAAACGGCATACAGAGAATAATAATAAATTCATATTTCAGTTCGGGAAAATTGGGCTTTGAAAAGGGTTTGTAGAACCATATTGAAACGTTCAAAAAGTTGCTTAAAAACGCTTAACTTAAAATATAATGTTCAGGAAATATATGTAAGCATATATTTTTAAGGAAAGTAATTTTAAGAGTGTTTAAATGTCAACTTTTAAATCTAAAACCAGTTAACTGGGATAATGACAATTGTTATCCACTATTCTTCTTAAACAAGGGTCTATGATTCAAAAGCATTCAAAGTTACTTTAAGTGAGTACTAATACAGTTATTTCACTAATTAGATACATGAAACTATTTGCTTGAAATGTTTAAAATAACTTAAAATGGCAAACATTATTAGAAATTTGTAGTTAAAATCGCTTCACTAGCTTTTAAAAAAAATCACTGTGTACTGTATTTGTTTTTTTATTTGCATTTTACAATACCTTAGAGTGTCAAATATCGTCCTAATTTTCCTTTCCGAATAAAACGAATAAAAAAAACAAGTCTACTGGTTTCTTGTAGTTAACACTTTAAAGACGGGCGTCGACTGACCCATAGACTAAAAATCTTCTAGACCAGCAACTTAATCTAATGCCTAGCTCTTCTAACGTGTCGAAAGGAACTAAAATACTATTAAAATTGATTTGTTGATTGGTATAATTGTACTTTCCGATTGTAGGGTTACTGTTTCTTCGGAATGTACAGTTGTGAAAAAAAAAGTTGCCCACTAGTGATTATTTCGACCGTTAGTCATCCTTTTACATCGGACCATTTTGACTATGTGAACAAATAACATTCTCAGTTAATTGCATGACACAAAATTTGCATAAGGGGCCGTCTTAATATTAAAAATGTTACGAACTTTAAAATTTTCAATAGCAACACCCAATTTTAATTACTTAGAAATGTGAAAAACCCTCGAAAACCCCTATATCTAAGTTTTTGTTACATTTGGATGAATATTTGACGAGTTATTCAATCGAATCACTTGTGAATCTTTGGGGGACCATGTCTATAGTCAGTCTGTAGGTTTATTAATGAGGAAAAAGAAGCACAAGGTCAAATATCTTGAGAATGGGGCCCTACGAGGGATATAAAAGTCAATGAGTAGCTGTACATATTCAAAAATAAAGTCGAAAATAAGTTGTCGTCAAAAATAGATCCCTATCGTCACTTGATAAGGGTTCTAAATTACGAGGTGTAATTGGCTCTGTTAAAGCTCCTAAAGGTGACTGCAAATAGGCAGCCAGAAACCATTACATTAGTTTCCTTAGACACAACGGGCGCGCTAGTTTCTATGTCAATTTCAATGTAGAAATTCTCCAATGAGAGTTTCAAACTTAGAGTGGTCTTAGTCTATGGGTCAGTCGACGCCCGTCTTTAAAGTGTTAAGCAGTTCTTGTAGTTAAAATTTGCTTTACTAGTTTTTTTTTAAATCACTGTGTATTGTATTTGTTTTTTTATTTGCATTTTATAATTCCTTAGAGTATCATATATCGTCTTAATTTCATTTTCGAATAAAATGAATAAAAAAAAACCAGTCTACTGGTTTTACAAGGTGTTTCCAAAACCCTTGAAATTTGTCTTAAGTAGGTATCGCTTCCTAAATCATTATTTTTCCCATTTTCAGAAGAAAAAAATAGGCCCGCCACTAAATATTCCAAAATAATAATGAATATTATTCATACATATATTCTTTCAAACATATCAAATAAAAAAATAAAAACCCTAACAAAAGTACCTGTTTTTTTTTAAAAATGTGTGAAGAATAGTAAGTTATTTTCTGGAAAAGAGACCGTGTTTGTAAAAAGTATAATTTAAAAAAGTTAAAACTAAGTAATATCATGATTTTGTGTGCAAAATAACTAAATTTTGATTATTAAACAAAGTAGTATCAGTATATCAAGCAATAACGCATTCCAAATAGTATTTTAATCAAAGAGTGACAATAATTAGCACTGGTCGCATAACGTACACTTCAATTAATAGAAAAAATCTATATTTAAAAAGTTTTTACAACTTATTTTGATTATCTCGTTTATAGTAGTTATTAAATTAAATTTAGCTAAATTTAAGGATCGCACATACTCATACGTGAAATTATAATAAAAAAAACTTTAATTAAATGGATTAAATAATTAATACATTAAGAATTAATACATTAAGAAACATTTTTGAATTTTAAATAAATTACCGATTAAATTAGATACCCCAAAGTTGATGAACTTCATTACCTTGTCACCATAAAGTTAATCACACAATAACAAGTAAAGCTAATGCATGCAAATTAAGGTTAAAAATCACATCTCCTCTGAAAGATTCTTTGATTTATCCACCGCAGTTCAGAGGCAACCATTAATTTGGGCTTACAGGAAAACTTCGTTTGAGAAATGGTGGGACAAAATTAGCTCCTCTTTATCTATGTGTGGGACAAAGAAGCCTATCTTTCAACAGACTTCGTAAGGAATCTTCAACGCTTGTGTGACACAAATTGTGCTTGAGTTAGGACTCTCTGATCGAATGTTTTATCGAAGAATTGGAATATTTTCTTGTGGAATTAGTGGTGTTATTTCCAAGAGAAATAAAGACATCATTTTCAATACTTACCCGATAGCAAGATACGATGTCATAAGATTTTCAAGATCTGACTCAAGCTCTTTTATTTGTACTTATATTAATACTTTTCGCACTCTTTTATTAGAAAAAAGAAGTTGCACACTGTAAAATATGTCTATAAAATTACCGTACATTTTGCACCCATTTTTACATAAATGAGTCATAAAGTATGTTCTCTAACTAATTGATGTTTTCTTGACTTACAGAGTCGAAGAAAACTTAATCTAATAGCATTTAAACAGAGAAGGTCGTTACGTAGAATCATTGTCAATAACGATAGATGAGGACCTGATTTTCACATTTTATCTGTTGCTGAATAACCGGCTGATATTTTCCTTTGAATTATTTTATTTTCTTGGTATTGCTAACTTCATAACTAGTGAGAAAATATGGTTCCGTTCATTTTCCCGACAGCCGAAAACCCGACAAACCAGAAACCCGAGAGACGAAACCCTTACAGGACATTAACACCCAACAAATCAATAAATTAATGCCGTTATACTTCGGCAGTTTAATTAATAATTTTTGCATTAGTATTTTTGCATTTTTTGCTGTCCGATTTATGGCCTGACGGTACTTCAGCAGTCGGATTTCTGGCTTGTACTGTAAGCCTTTTTGTCCAATACCTAAAACCGCTTACAGCAATACTTTCACAGAAATTTTTAATTTATAACTAACGCATTAAATCAACTACAGACTGACAAAATCCACTTTTACAGTTCTACAGCGACATTGGAACCAGTGGAACCAACAGTTCAGCAACCTTCACTCCAATCCTCCGATGCCCGAAAAACTTTTCAAAACTGACTTGTTGTCATCGCCAAACAATTTGTTCTAGGTTTTATTGATCGTCAAATCGCAGTGTATCACCCTTTGATGACGATAAGGCCACAATTAATCGTGGGGGGAAAGGGTGTAGGGGCTCAAAAGGGTTTATCTCTACCAGAAATATTGGGTTTGGGAAAGGGTTTATGGTGTGGGTGGGGAAGATTAGACCTTTAAAATATTCGAAACGATACTTTCAAATAATGGATGCGCTGTAGATCATGTAATTTTGGGTTTTACTCAGGTTTAGAAGGCCGGAGTCTTTGCATATTCATCTGGTGCATTTACACGTGTTTTGAGATTTCAGTAAAACTCCAAATATCCGTTCTCCGACGATTCGAATATCATTTTTCTCTGTCCATAAGCTTGAGGCCTGAAAGTGTTGCCTTTTCATTAAATTTAAACATATCTTACACCTTTTTCTTAAAAAATATTTTGGGAAATTACAATATTCGAATTTTTGATTTTCCGTTTAGGAAACCATTTCAATTGATTCGGAAAATTATAGTTCTTCTGCATCAATGCATAGACGTATTTGTACTGAACTATTTTAGAACCAATCATGAAAGAGATATTGGTAGTTAATTTTTGGTTAACATCTTTTCTTTAAAGATGATATGTATTATTAATACTTTATCAATATATCATACATACCAAATACTAAATAATTTGTCTAGTAAAATCGAAGTAGATCTGTACCTTCTGAACCAGTATTTCATGAACCCATTAACACTAAGCTTATGCTTAAGTTAAATAAGCTTAAGTTCTGAAGTAATACATTGACAAATTTATGTCACTACTTTTGGGCTGCTATGAAAAATAGTTCCTAATATTAATAAATGACAGCCAACAGCACACTCCCGATGAAAGCCCGTATATTCACCACAATAGCATTCAATCCATAGCTCCATCAATACGGCACACGCTTCTGATATTTGACAAACTTGCAACCGACTTCTTTGAGAAAATCATTATTATTTTATGTCAAATTTACCGATTAAGAGCTACTTATGGGAAAACACTTATGCTCTTAAAACAAAAGAGTGAAATCCACTCAAGTGGGAGAAGTGTATTTTCGACACAGGATAATGGAGTGAATATTAACTCAGACTGAGTTAAAATCACTCTTTTGGAGTGATCCTGTCGGAGGTTCATCACACAAAGGATCCACTTCTCTAGGAGAAGTGCATTTTCTAGACTGGAGAAGTGAAAATTAACTCAGACTGAGTCAAAATCTCTCGTTCGTTTTAAGAGTGTAGATAATATGGAAATTGGCACTTTTGTATTTTATAGAGCACCATTAACATCTTCATTATCGAAAAAAATCTTTAACTTCATTTTCTGTTAATTCGTTTAATGAGTAACTTAATTTGTTCAGGACTTTGGTCTTTATATCTTCCAGAATGTTTTAGTTACATCAACTCGAACTTAGGAAAAGTCAAGTTCCCTATATTTTGGCAACGATGTACAAATGGGTTAGATGGTTTGTTTCTTAAACTCATAAATATTAATTTCCTAAATTACTTATCGGTACCCTGAAAACTTCCTAAATAATCCGCTACCATCAGAAAAATAATCACGAGTATTTCCTCTAGAACAATTCTGGTTTAATGAAACGATTTTTAACTCAAGAAAAGTAAATAAATTTGAATTTCCGAAAAAATTAATTTAAAATAGCCTATTTCATAATGAAAATTTTGTATGAGTGCTTAACACTCCTCTTCGACAATTTGCTGTGAGATATTTTTGATTTTAGTGGAGCTTTGAGTTCTAAGTAACAGCTACTGTCACAAATCTACTTATTTGTTTTCCCAGGCGTATATAGTGCAGAACCAAAAAACGTCAAATTTTGGCTATTACTGTGTCAAACAACGTAGCGAACTCTAAAGGTGTCACAGAAGTTAAAGTTCTCACGATCCTAATTTATCAGTCTCGTGATACACACGTTTCCTTCAGCCAATCACCGACGAACAAACGATATTTTCATAGATTTTTGCGATAGGATATTTTTGCAATAGATAATTATGTTTTGGTTGTTGATTGGTGAAAACGGTGTCAGTTCATTGGCCGATTCTGTTAGGAATGATATTATGTGTAGGGTTTGATGTATTAGGAAAATGAATAAAATAAAACCTTTGTTAAAGTTCTCAAAAATTGTATAAAAAATTTCAAAATTCTCAAAAATATTCTAAATTCTCAAAATAATTCTAAATTCTCCAGAAATTCTAAATTCTCAAAACATTCTAAATTCTCCAGAAATTCTAAATTCTCAAGAAAATCTTAAGGGGATCGGACACCCCCATTCCCTGTCCTACCTCGATCGGGCTGGCTAATGCTAAGTACTTGCTTAATAAGTAATGCTAAGTAATGCTTACTCCAATAAAGGTGTTGTAGTAATTTGCATTGTAACTCTCTTTTCGGCGAGAATCTTTTAATTCAAGACAACACAAAATACCAGACACTACACGTAGAAATTCAGGAGCTTTCACAAAGTTGTTTCTAGCAGTTAAATTTTTTAGTTCTCACAAAACGCGTCGCCAAAGCGAACACCCGAATTATTTTTTCACTCTCTTCAGTTCAGTTTTTGCAAAACAAAATAAATCAACAAAAAATAACTATATACAAGAAATGTACACGTCACTACAGACTCCTCCCTTCCCGGAGAAAAACTTTTCTCGAAGAGGAAAGTTTTCAGTCAACTGTTCAGAGTCTCAGTTCAAAATCACAGTACAGTCACTCGTGTAAAGTTGTAGCACAGTCACTCGTGTAAAGTTGTAGCACAGTCACTCGTTCAAAGTCACAGCACTGTAACTCGTTCAAAGTTCGGAAAAACACACCATAGTCCTATGCTCGAGTAGTATCACAATAGTCCTATATGTTCTACTATTTACCATAGTCCTATGTACCTACTTAACTGAACTCTAGTGCCTGTACTAAGTAAATTTAAGTTAAATTTTAATTAAATTCTACTATAAATCATGTAAGTTAACAATATAAAGAAATAGAATAAAGTTTTCAAAGTCATATATGTTAACAAGGAAACTATATACAATACAGTTTACACAATCATATATGTTAGCAAGGAAAAAATTTAATATAATATACAATTTCATGTTATGTTATATACAATATCATGTAAGAAATATAACAATGGCTGTAAGCATATTTACTTCCCTGACTTAGATTGCTGACTATTTAAGAAACAGTCTCTCTCAAATTTGTGATAGTTCAAAAGAGTTTGAGTTCGGAGGAAGCCTAGGAACACACAATTGAGGAGAACACACACACATGACTTTCGTATTTCCTTAGGAAACTTTACGACTTAGTTCGTGTCTGTCAGTTCCAGGTCCTACGCAATGCACAGTTGACTTGTTTGGCTTAGAAGCCTTCTTCTTGGTTTTTTTCCTGAAGTATAACTCCTGATTTTTCGGCATATATCTGGACTTAGAGATAGAGTTACTTTTAGCTTCTTGAGGGTATGATTTCAGTTTTCCGCCCTTTTGTGGCTCTTCAATAAGCTCCTTTGGAGATGAACTCACAAGTCTAGGCTCAGAATGTAGGGAATGTGCCATAAGCAAAACCTCTCCTACCTCCATCAGCTCACCAACGTTTCCCTGGTCAGGAACATCTTCCGGAACCTTTTGTTGCACGTCTGGACGCTGAGACTTATCTACGGGCATTTTCTTTTGAGCTCTATTTTGAACTGCATTAAATTGTTGAATCTCGGCAAACTCATTCTTCTCGACTTCTTTAAGCATTGCAGCTGTTTTGTTGCCCAACAGATACATTCCTTTGTCTAAGGAGTTTCTAAGAACAGCCGCTTTAGTGACTATATGGCCTAAGTTGCATTGTAGCTCTACTTTGGCTAAAGGCAAGCATTTCATATCCTCGTCTAAAGGAGTTTTGATCCATACATTCTCATTTGTATACATTGAGGGTTTGACATACTTCTGGCAAATCAAGTCGACGGTCGAGCCGGTATCCCGGAGTATTGGCATTTCCACTCCATTTACCTTCCCTCGACTGATGTATGGTGCCAGTCCTTCTTCATTTATAGAAGTAACATTAGAGGCCACATATTCGACTTTCTTCAATTTATCGCACTGGGGTCTGAGATGCGTAGTAGATCCACACTCAAAGCAGCGACGTTGAGGTCGTCTTTCGAACTCCTCTTCGTTGTTGGTTGCCAGCTGTGGATCTTTTCTTCCCCACTGGGTTTTCTTCACTTCTTCTGCAGGTTCCTTGAATTGATAATTCACCTGTGATTTATTTGTTTTCTGGGGGAATTCTTTCTTCCTAAAACTCTCTCGAATGCTCTCATACTCATCTATGGTTTCTGCCAGTTCGTAGGGAGTCTTCATTTTTATCCATCTATCTAGAAAATGTTCTCTAACATCATCTGGAACCCTGAACTTTATTTGTTCGGTTATCAACAAATCTTTTAGCTGTTGGAAAGTGGATATTTCCAAATCTTCAATCCACTCTGTGAAATAACATGACAACTCATGAGCGTAATTTCTCCACGATTTTTCGGGAGTCTTCCGATGGCGATAAAAGCACTGCTTAAGTTTTTCACTGTTTAGCTTATATCTTTTTAAGATGAGGCTCTTTACAAATTCATAGTTATTTGCATTTTCAGGTGGTTCTCTGGCCAAAAGATTAGATATTTCAGCAGGTAGAACACCTAACAGGTAAGCAGTCCAATCGTCTTTTGGAACTTGTGCCATTTCAGCCTTTCTTTCGAAATTTATGAGATAAAGGCCCATTTCATCCTGCTTTTCGTCAAACTTAGGAGTTATCTGGGTCAATTGAATCTTCGGACTACTTCTTACCAAATCCCTATTTGTTTGGGGCAAGGAATCCCTTTGTGTCAATTCCAGACGTTTTAACTCTAGTTCATGTTGCATTTCAGCTAATCTTTCTTGTCTATCATTCTCTTCTTTCCTTAATCTTTCTTGTCTATCATTCTCTTCTTTCCTTAATCTTTCTTGTCTATCATTCTCTTCTTTCCTTATCCGTTCTTGTCTCTCTTCTTGTCGCTATTTTTCTTCTTTCTCTTCTTTCTCCCGCTTCAGTCGGTCATCGATAATACGTTCTAATAAAATCTTGACTTCTTCCTCGTCATAGAATTTACTCTTTAAGATAATTTGTTTTATCTCTGGAACCACACTCGAAGGCGGAACAGCTTCCCCTAATTCCTCGCAGACAACTATCAAGTCCTGTTTCCTACCCTTAATTAAGAAAGCCATTTTCCACTTCAAAATGTAATTTATCAAATTTAATTCAGTAAACTACTTTTTATTTAAAAAAAATCAATTCGGCTAAAATATAACTTCAAAGAAAGTACTATGCTATTTTGCAAATAATATTTACCATTCTTACCACGGACAATATTTATGTCTTACAAGAACAATTTTCAAAGAAGCTATACATTCAAAACATTTTTCAACTGAATTATACCATGCAATGATCGTTCCACTAATTAAATATTTTTTATAAGAACAACCAACAAATAAATCCTCATTAACTTTTTTTACATGAAGTTACGAAAATTAAACTATGTTCGCAACGAGAACAATGCTCACGTAATTAATTGAGAATTCTACAAAGTCTAAATATTTCGGAAATTGAAATAACGGAAAATTTATTTCCCAAATGTATTCTATCAACACTTTAAATAAAATTTTACTACAGATTATTTTATTATCTGCAACCAGAATTGCATTTAGCAATATACAGAATTAAATCTTCAACTGATAATTGACATTGCTTTCATTGAACGACTGTGTTAAATCGGTAAATACAACCGCAAGACAGTACACCTTCAAATTAAGCTATTACCTTAATTAAAATACAATAATAAGATAACGAACTTCAATATCAGTTATATATATAAAGATCTAAATCATACAATTTGATATACATGTGTTCTTGTTCTCAATGTGTCACTTACATATTAATTGCAACTGCTAGAATAACTCACAGAATTCTACAACAAATAAAGTTTAACTTTTTTTAACTTTAAATATAAAAATAATTTTTCGTTTTATAAAAGTAAATCAGGCACTAGAATCAAGTTAGGTACTTACAAACTTTGAATCTTCCTGATCGAAGCAATGGTTTTGACGTTCTTCTTCGTCAAAAAATGGCGTGAAATTTCTTCAATCCCATACAGCTGCCACCAGACTTGTCTGTAGTAATTTGCATTGTAACTCTCTTTTCGACGAGAATCTTTTAATTCAAGACAACACAAAATACCAGACACTATACAAGTAGAATCTCAGGAGCTTTCACAAAGTTGTTTCTAGCAGTTAAATTTTTTAGTTCTCACAAAACGCGTCGCCAAAGCGAACACCCGAATTATTTTTTCACTCTCTTCAGTTCAGTTTTTGCAAAACAAAATAAATCAACAAAAAATAACTATATACAAGAAATGTACACGTCACTACAGTGTGCTTCTATAGGTTATTTTTTTGAAAAACGCTATTTACTTTTTTTAAATCGAAAAAAAATTTCGATTAAAATAAAGTAAATAGCGTTTTTAAAAAAATAACCTCTAAAAGCACACCTTTATTGAAGTTTTATGAATTTAAAAAAAAACGCATCAAAATATTCCTATAATTTCTTTGCTTTTTTTGGAACAAAATCCATTTTTCCCCCATAGATTTAGCATTAGCCAGCCCGATCGACGTAAGACAGGGAATGTCCGATCCCCTTAATTCTCAAAAAACTCTTAATTCTCAAACGTTTTGTCAAAACTCTTTAAAAAAATTTACTAATTGGCATTTGACTGTTTATGTTAAATTGTGTAGATAGGGACCCTTTTCAAAATTGTTACAAAGTCCCGTCTGATACCGGTTGGCATTGCAATAGAAGTATTATACTATTTCTTCCTCTCCAAATGATGACGTATGACCACCCCAAAAAGGAGTCCAAAAAGAGTTAATGAACAATATAACAAAAGATAAATTCTATTGATTGTATCTTCAAAAATATTTAATGGAAATGGTAAATTTTTACATCGAAAAGTTTAATAGAACTACCTAAATGTCGAGGGTTTTTTAATTTCCGTTTCCACATATATTAATGGTAAGTAGAAGAGGTTCTAAGGAACGGTTAAAGTTTAAAAAAAACATATTTGTTTTACAAATTAAGTGTTTAGTGAGTTGCAATGGAGTAGATAATTTTCCTCATTAGCAGATGTCTATAGATTATATAAAATAGAGCACTACTGATTAAAAAAAATCCTTTTCGGCTTGTATTTAGTTTCATTAGAACGGTACACATACTAAAGGGAATACGAGAAAAAAAACTTCGAAAATAAAAAACATTTATGTTTTAAAATTTTGAAAGTTAGAGTTGTAGTGAATATCCTTGAAAATGACCCAGAATTTCGTAATTTGCAATAAAGCTATATATTTTTTTAATATCTTATACTACACTCTTAAAACAAAAGAGTGAAATCCACTCCAGTAGGAGAAGTGCATTTTCAACACTGGAAAGGAGTGAATATTTACTCAGACTGAGTTAAAATCACTCGTTTGGAGTGATCCTGTCGGAGGTTTAACACACAAAGGATCCACTCCAAAAAGAGAAGTGCATTTTCCAGACTGGAGGAGTGAAAATTAATCAGACTGAGTTAAAATCACTCGTTTGTTTTAAGAGTGTACATCTCACTATTTGAGTTGAGTAGTCGTAAAAAACTTTAAAACTATACAACCAAATATTCCATCGATTCAGTTATGTGTATTCCCATTCCCTTTGCCAAGTCGCTTTCATAAAAAATCAATCATCATCAACTTTTCCGCCAAAAGTCCAAAGTGCCCAAACAAAACAAAAAATATCAAACAAACCCACAACATGACGCCTTTTTTTGACCAACCAGGCCATCATTAATATTTACTATTTTAATGTCACTTCTTTCCCCCCTCGGCCCTAACACACACTGCAGGTCGCATAATACCTCGTAATGGCGCGGCCCCAACTGTGGCTTCGCCAATGGCATATCGAGTTACAACTGCAAAAGATAATTACCATTGGGGGTTAGAATGAGGGATTGCACATTTGTAGAGTGCCGAATGTTTGTAAAAATAGGTTTTTGCTGTTTCTGTTATAAGCATTAAAAACACCTTATCCTTATAGCCTTTGACAGGTACAAAAAATCACTCTAATCCAATGAAAATAAAAAGTGCACTTCATTGTACAATTTTAATAAAAATCAGCATTCTATTTAATTTTGCAAGTTTGTTATATTTATGTATTTACTTAGAAAATACACATACTACAGATAAAAGAATCAAATTGCAGTGGTTCAAAGAAAAAGAAACAGGCAAATAAAACAGCAAAATAAAAATACTATGAAAAACGTATAATCCAGCAATATAAATCCACAAATAATTTTTTAAAAAATACTGTAAAAACGTATAATTCATCAAAATAAAACCACAAATACACTAAAAAATACTGCAAAAAACTTATAATCTGTAAAAAAATTGAACACTTGTAGCTTGGAAAACTTTAGAAGGCGTATTAAAAACATCCAGATCATTGGAGAACCTATTGTATAATTAATTTAATTTATATAAATAAAAAAAATGAATTGAAAACTCGTGTGCGTGCGTGCATATAGGTGTGCTAATACTCAATATGTAAATAACGAAGGAATTTATTTTGAATTTGTTCAAGAATCGAAATTAAAAATTATTATTTGAATTTTTAAAGTGTTGGAAATTCTCAAAATTGGAGGAGTCTCCAAAATTGTCACATCTTACTAGATCTTGCTATACGTATTTACGCCATAAAGAAGTTCCATCAAAAAAATTGATTACAGTTGAACCTTATTAATCCAAAAATGGATAATACGAGTAGAGTTCCTTTGCACTATATTACTTCCTTCTCTGCAGTGCCTTACAAATAGAATTGTCGGATAAAGGTTAAAACCAATTTTGTATATCCTTTGTGTTTCGAATTACTGAGGTCAGACTTCTATAAATTTTCTCCCGTTGCCCGTTTTCTCTTTCTTCATTTACCTGACAGTCCAAGATGGGCCCTTGCCTTTAGAAGTATTGAATTCCAGGCTCTCCTTTCGCTGGCCAGGGACCAGTTCGTACTTTTTTTTAAAGTATTAAAGCCTTTTCTACACTGTTGAGCCATCTGAGTTTAGGTCTTCCCCTTTTTTGGGGTTCCGAATGGTTTGGCCGACATCGTTCTTATCGTACGGCTTACATTGTTCATCTTATAATGAAAAAAAACGAGCGCATTTCCTGTTTTATTAAATTAAGGTGTTAATTTAAAATAACAAGTAAAAAATACAAGTTATAACTGTCCTGCACATCCCTCTATGTGGTCGTGTGTCACGGCACCCACAGATGTTGTCACTGAGGTGCCTTTTATTCGATTGATGGGGGAAGGGGGGCTAGTATCGTTTTTCCAAGTGACTTTTTGGAATATGTGTGTTCCATTGAGACACGTGACTGGGGAGTCGAACTTTAGTCACACGAAAGCAGTTGTTATTCGAATGTTCTAGAGCAGAATGTTCTTTTTTTTTAGTGTTTGTTATTTAATTTGAAGTGTGGTGGAGGGTTTTAGGTTATCCGTGGACTCTTTTTTATTGTATAGAGGCCATAATTGCATGTTGCGGTTACGTAAACATTATTTGATATTTTACAAAAGTTAGGAGTATTATTGCAGTTTTTGTGTGTGGAGGGTTAAAGTATTGCCACCGTTGTTAAACTATTGGTCATCATTAATTGAACTATGGACTAAAATCACAAAAAAAAATTCATTGACAATATATTTTAGTAGTGTTTATATCCCTTCACAAACTAAGGTTGCACGGCACAATTTTCGATGATTTTAGTTGAGTATTTTCCTATTGTAGCCCACCGTAAAGTACGCATTTAAAAATTGCTTACTTTTCTTAGAAAGTGATAAGATAAGGTTGATATTACAAGCAGAAAGTTTACCAAGTTCATGAAAAATGTGTAACTTTTCATGCTTAGGCAAAACTTAACCTACTTATATAGCAGAGCTTAAATAAAATTGCTCAAAATAGTTTGCTAATTAATTGACTTTTGTGGTTTTTTTAAACTTAATCACATACATCTCAATATACAATCTCTTTCGAGCACTACTACACTCCAAACACTTTAGTATAATTCTCAAATTGAAAAAGCCGAATCTTTATGCATTTCATAAAAAGTAGCTGAAATTAACAAAAGCCTAATTTCAACACGTTTACATTCCAGACATCCCTATTCTCTAGAAACCAAGCCGATATTCACCGAGTGAACCTAAGATCGAATCCTGGATGTCTCTTTAGAAAAGTCGGGCTTAGATCCCTGCCTTGAAAGGAAAGCAGTGCACCAATTCTAGTCCCAGTCTGTAGTCATACCCTGTAAATGGTATTATTGGAATAGTCTGTAAATGACTGTATGTACTTGTAAATGACTACAATAGTATATAGCCTGTAAATTATTACAGCAATAATTTACAGCCCATGAATGACTACAACTCTTTGAGTGCTTGGGACTCGATAAAGAAGATCTTCTGGAGCGACCATTATTGGTTATTGATTTCTTGCGATTGTGCAATATAATAGACCGGTCTAACTCTCTCTGCTAGACAACATTGATCAGCAACAACAACACAACATGATTACGGAAGTGTAGCATGTGAATGATTACAGCAGTAATGCCTGTAAATGATAACAGTAGCCTGTAGGCGTAGCCTGTTATAATATTCCTCTAATTTATATATTTCCTCTTGAGTCTTGTATAAATGTCGTGACTGTCCATTAACATTTATACCAGAGAAGGAAATCCAAGCCAAGAACCATCTAGTTTCTATGAAGTTCCGGACCACCTTTAGTCTGTCTATCCATGTCAAAAGCTTTCTCCCTCACACCCATGAAAAGGACATTCTTAGAACAAAACAGAAAAGGCAAACCCAAGTAAGGAATAGAACAATAGGACAGGAACATTAAATTCTAACATGTTGCTCAGCGTATATTTCATTCCTCCACAAGTACAACTGAAGCACTAATTATAGAAAGGATTCAAGGCAGCTGGCAAATTTCCGTACAAGATTCTTCTTGCACTGTGTCATCGAAAAGAAAGGGCGTGGCAGAAAATAATCCCAAGGGTTTTAGAACGTTTTCGATTTCAAGACACACATTGCCCTTTCCCATAACTTTTCTGTATGTATGTGCTACTTTTAAAAATCTGTCTTCTACATTATGTTATGAAGATGGATTTATAAAAGACGTAGACACAGATACTGAACAATGGGTAAAAGGGTAAAGTAGTGAAAAGGGTAATTGTGTCATAATTCGATTTTCTCTGATTGCCTTTGAGACGAAGTCTTATGGTTAGACTTCTAGGTTTAATGATATAGCATGTCACAAATATAACTCCACTTTAAAATTTATGTGTACAGACCTGTGCGACACTTAATTATTTGAGGTGTTATTAGTTGGTAAAAACAGTTACATTTTCTTACGATAAGTGTACACCAGGACCTTATCTTCTACAAAACCTGTTATTTTACAGTCGTATCCAAGCTATTTTTTACAGGCGCCAAATTCCTTGGGGGTTTCGTAAATCTTTGGCGTTTTCTGCAAAATATATTATGGACGCCTGAAATTTCAGTACATTTTATACTATAGGGGTCATAAATTTCATTTTAATAATAATTTAGTATGACACACAGTAACAGGTTTTCACCCAATTACAAGACTAGAAATATGTACAATTTACAACCCAAGAAGTACCCGGGAGTCAAACCCAGACCTCCAGCTTTGCATCCCAAAGCTATAACCTATTTATTTCTAGAGAATATAATAAATCAAATAACTGAGATAATTACTTGAAAATTAAAAAATAGTGCGTGACAAAAAAAAATGCTAAAAAGATTTTGTTTAAAAATTTCAAAAACAAAATGCTAAAAAGTACCACTAAAGCAATTTGAAATTCAAAGCAATATTCTTTTACAAGTGGCCATCCCTCGGACGTTTAAATAGTTACCTGAACAAGCACACAAGCTGGAATATATATGTACGATACAATATCATACCATAAATAGTTACCATACCATACCATAAATAGTTACATAGTTAAGGGGGTTCAGTACCCCAAAATCGGTCAAAAAATAAAAATAAAAATTATTGGCTTAAAATACTATTACAACCTTTATTAATAATGTCAAAAAGTATCAAGATGATTGGAAAATTATTTTTGACATTAAGAGCCATTTTTTTTAACCCTTTCCTTACTGAAACAGTTTAACAATAAAAACTTGAAACGCGTTTTTCTCAGAACTTGATTTTTTGAACTTCGATGTACCTTTTCTAAACTATGCTATGTTTTCTCGTAAACGTTTTTTATATGATATAATACATATAGTACCGATTAATCTGAGGATATAAATTTTAATAAAACTAAAGCGAAAAAAAAATTATGGGGCAAAAAAGTGAAAAATTTCATGATTTTTTGCTACTTTAAAACTTATTTTATTTTTAAAAAAATCTAAAAGTTATTTTAAAAAAAAAACTTTTAACCTCAGATTAATATATAAGGTTAGTATAACACACACAGAAAATTTTAAGATGATCTGATCAGTACTTATTGTGAAAAGGTACATTGCAATTGGCCAATTTAACATTACCGATATAAACATACCGAGCCCCCTTATATGAACAAGCACACAAGTTGTAATATATATGTACCATACCATACCATACCATAAATAGTTACACAGACGATCGATTGTAATCTTCCAACAAGAATATGGCGTGACCAATTTTACCTCTCGTGACACTTTCGCCTTTTTAAGTGACCTTACCTGTTTTATTCTTTACTTTTCAATGTACTTGTAGAGCACTTGGTGTAGTTTTCCCTTAAAAATCCCTTTTTAAGGGAAAATATTAAACTTTTTCAATTTATTGATACAGTCGAATACATGAATTGTGTGCCTTAAAAATAATTTTTTCCACAGTCAAGTTACTGAGTATTTTCTTAGTAAATATTCACTCCACAAGTTTCCACATATGTCTCCACATTCAAGTTCACATATGTTTAAGCGCATTGTGTAGGTGATAAAATATTGCAGTCTTTAAAATGTTTATTTATTAGTTTAAAAAAAGAATGTGGTCCATTCGCAATATGTTACAGTAAAGCAAATGACGACAGATTTTTACTGTAAGACTGTAAACTGTATCAAAGTACTGCACTGAAAAACAAATTTTTGAATACATGTTAAATTATATTATCAGACGGACACAAAGTGCACTACAATATTTTAAAACCCTTATCTTATCCACTGTAAAATCATACATATAAAACTAATTATGTGTTCTCTCAACAAATAAAACATAGATTTCTTCACTTTTATATTTTAAACAAATATTTAAAGTAAAAACATTGACACTCAACACACTACATTCCTTTAAAAAAAAACCTATTTTATTCTACTTTTCTTCCCCTTATCTTCCAATCCCTTTTCTCAAAACTCTCACAAAATCCCTCTAAGATAAGAAAAAATCCCTATCGCACAGCAAAAAAATCCCCATGAAAGGGTGTGGTCGTGTTGACCCCTCCCACCCGCAGTGTTTGTCCAGTGCTCTGCCTTCTGACCCTGGATCCAGGTGAGCCGGGACCAATGGGAGGCCACCGAACGCGTCCTTCTGACCAATGACGCGACACGGGGATTGACCTGGTCGAAGAGATATTGATCCCGTTGCGTCACGCGAGAAAGAGCAAGATAGAGAATGGTTGATTTAGATGGTTGGAAGGAACCGTTATTTTGTGCTCCTGTTTCATTTTAGTGTTCATTCTTAAAGATTCACTTTTGTTCATGAAATATTTTTACCCGTAATAAAATCGAATGCACATCGTTTTAATATCTGAAAAATCTGATTATTTACGTGTTATGCTGAAATTTCTATTATTTATATGTATTATTTTGTGAACCATGATTATTTATATTTTATCTTATTAACTTTTAATATCAGATTCGATAAATTTTGTGACATCTCCGTTAAACAAAATGCATAGTTTGAAATCAAAAATTAGACTTACAGTAAAAAACAGACAATGAAAGATTATCTGGTAATTTCACTGTAAATTTGGTTAGTATGACTACCTTTTTTAACTTGCTAAGTTTAAACTAAGGGATGTATGTGAAAAAAAAAACACGATGTTGCCATTGTTTTCAAACTATGCAGAAGGAACAAGGGAAAATAACAAGTAATTATTGTTGTTTGTATCACTATTATATTATAAGAGGGATAGTTTCGTTTTCCTTATTAAATATATCGAACTCTAGCAGGTTGTAAAATTCTCAAGCAAATTTACGTTTTGTATTTGACACTATTATTAAAGTGGCATTTGAAAATGATACCACTTGCTATTGTAATTGCATAGTTCATGAAAAAGTAGGCAATATTTTATGCAAATCACCCCTATCTGTTTAAATAATTATAGCTTCTTTATTTTTATACATATTGGTTGCAATGTCGATTGCTAAAATTGCTTACTATTTCCATTGTGATCCCTATTATTATTTTTATTTTATGCAGTTGTACAATGCATTGACATGCAAAAGTGTTTAACAGTAAAACTATTGTGAATATGAGTGACAGTTCGCAAAAAAATTTACTCTTTATCACGAATGATTGATTCTATCAATTAATTTATGGACTGTTTTATTGTTGTAACTTGTTTTTTAGACATTTATAAATATATTACGTTTTGTTAATTATTTTAAGCATAGGGGTGACTGACCACATTTTTCGTTGAGGCAGTTTCTCTACTACTATACTATTTTACAAAAAAAAAAATTAAATTTTGTAGAAAAAAGACCTTGGTATTATATTTTCTCCTAAATAAATAGAAAGGGATTTGTAAATAAAGGATAAATGAACCAGTTCTGCCATGAAAAAATAAATGCAGTATAAAAAATTGTCTGGGGTCATTTTTTTAAATACAAATTTATGGGTTTTAATCACTAGCAAAACTTAACCTAGCAACACGTAATATTGTAAGATCTAATTTTGACATATTTTCGATATCGTTCTGACAATGATATACTATCTACTTTATATCAAGAAGTGATAGAATGTAATCAAGATGGGATTCAAGAAATTTATAAAGTTGTTGAAAAAGTAGATTATTTCAAAGGAATGAATTTCAAATACGTATCATATACTATACACTATATACACTCTTAAAACAAAAGAGTGAAATCCACTCCAGTTGGAGAAGTGCATTTTCGGCACTGGAAAGGAATATTAACTCAGACTGAGTTAAAATCACTCGTTTGGAGTGATCCTGTCAGAGGTTTAACACACAAAGGATCCACTCCAAAAGGAGAAGTGCATTTTCTAGACTGGAGGTGTGAAACTTAATCAGACTGAGTTAAAATCGCTCTTTCGTTTTAAGAGTGTATGTGATAGATATGGGAAAGCAAACAAACATATAGATAAATATATCGGTATCTGATGTCATTCCTTACTAACAAAAAATAATTTATAAATCAGATGGTTTGAAGGGTATATGGAAAGGGAAACGGACTGACGGAAATACCCATTTTTTAATTCTTTCAAATTAATGGGATACATTACCCAAAAATTGGTCAAAATATCGATTTTCTGTTTTCACTTCTTATTATTCACAATATCGTTCTGATTCTTTATTAAAGTTTCGTAATGGATATCTTTTTATTAAATATTTTCTGGAGTCATTCCTACAAGTTTGCATGCGTATTTCGTCTGCTTTTTACCTTTTTTCTCTGTTTCGCGTTTTTCAATTCTTGTGTTTAATAAATCCCTAAGACGTTTATGCTAATTAAGTTAGAATTTTGAAATTTTTAAACCTGTGTTCTTTATATATGGCTCATAAAATTGTGCATGGAGTAAGGTCTACTATGTATAGATGTTTTAAAAAATATGTTGAATTCAATAACTTGTAATTTTTTGTGATAAAAATGCATGTTACTTTTTAACACTGTAGCTCACATTTTAAAATCAATATCAAGATCTAGAACAAATAGTACTAAAAAACAAACTATTAAAGTTTGGTGGAGTTATTCTCAAAATTGAAAAAGGAGTAGCGCTTTAAATAGTTCAAATTTTTGACTTTTTTAAAAAATAAATGAAAAACTACAGGTAATTATTTGTTTTTATTGCTAGAAAATGTTTATTTATAGTTAACCATTAGAGATAAAACCTCTACAATTTTATGTTATTATTACTAGAAATAATATTTTGGGTACCCTATCCCCATAAAGAAAAATGTAGGAAATTAGGCTAAAAATAGATAAACCCAAAAATGACTTGACCGAAGTTTCTGCTAAGGTCTTCTCTATACAATTCAACTCTTTCGTTCACTTCAATATATCCGTTTAACCTAACTTTCCAGCAACTTAGCAAACTACCTTATCTTACTTTAGCTCAACTACATGAGTGAGCTTTTAGTTTAACAAAAAAAATGTAAGGAAACAAATTACTTGACCATCAAAGAGAGTCAAGACCACAACTTTTCGAAAAGTTGCATTCTCATTTTATTAGGCGTATCTTATCAAGAGTTGGGTATGGAATTTTGAATAAAAAACGCATTGTTATTTTTTCATATGTTATTAGGAATAAAAGCGAGCTGGTTTTATTTTAAAACCTTGTGTTTGGTTTGCAGATACCGATCTACGTATTCGGATGCGAGATAATTGGGTCGTTCTTTAATTAAAAACAAAGCTTAATTTTTGGTGTTGAAGCTCCGTGGCGTATAAACGAAGAGATTAATTGGTTTTGGTATGACAAATGACAGTGATTGCGCCCTCTAGAAAGGAGAGTGTAGGCTTTATAGCCCATTACCCAGCTCGCCATAAGAGACAGTCACAAGAGACACACAAAGAAGGACGACCCAAACACATAGACAAATAACAACATTTATTGACAAGCACAAACATTCATGTCTTTACCGGGATTCGAACCCGAGCCCAGCAGCTACAAAGGCTAGTACACTAACCACTGCGCCGGCAATCGGTTTTGGTAACTACTAAGAACTTACTCAAAAAACTTAATTTAAAAGTTAACTACTTGAAATAACTGTTTTAAAATGTAGATTTAGATGAAATAACATAATAGAAGTAATAGAGACTTCATCAACAACGCATATCATAATTCCATAACGAATTGTGAAATTGAAACTAATGAAATTGATGTTTTGATTATCATATTGAAAATTTTAAACGTATTAATATTTTTTTACATTTTATGGAAAAAATACTAAGTTTCATCAAATAAGTGACAGTATTTAACAATATTATAGTATTCTTGAAGTAAAAGCTTATTTAATAGATTTTTTTGGATTTTGCAAAGTACTCAACTTAAAAAAAACGAACTAAAAAAATGCACATAACTGTTTCTGCCAAAGAACCGCCACCACCATTCCCATGCCGAGTTTAGAATTTTATGCTGCAGACGATAAAAAGTAAAGAATTCTGACTTTTCTTGTGGCAGCAGCTGGTAGCCTGCCCAGGGGCGGTGAAAAGTGTAAATTTGGCGGTAATTTCCATCATAAGGACAGGGGTGGACAAAACGGTGCAAATCGTCATCTGTGAGGGGTGAGAGGGGGTGCGGGGGGAGAGGAGGGGTGCGGTCATTTCCGTTCATGGGGTAAGGGGCAGAGGGAGTTTTCTTTTATTAAAGTGTGGTTGTAAAAGTGGTATGATTTCTAGTTTTAAACTCAAGCAAAATCAAAATTAAGTATTTAATAGAAAGGGTAGATCATATAAAAAATATGTCAAATAGTAAAGTAAAAATATGTCAATACTTTTCATATAAATTTTCAAACATAACAAGATATATTTGTAATTTGTGCGTGAAAATTGCATCAATTAGGCGTCTTAGTGCGATTTAAAGACTAGCAGGAGTCAACATCAGTTCTTTAGTACAGGAATAAGCTTAATCACTTGATGATATGTCATAAATAAGATACAAGATTTAGCCGAAATCAGCATCCCATTTTAAAATGGAAAAGAAGAAAAAGACTTTTAATTTTTTTAACATATTACAAATCATCCAGAAAATTTTCTTGAATTTTAATTATTCAAAGATTATATTCAAAATTTAGATAAATGAACTGTCTAAATAAAGGATCAAGTAAATAGCTTCAACAGTCTTAAAAGTCGCAATTTAAATCAGAAAAACACAATTTTTACATCTAAATGTCTATAAATTAAGCTTTTTGGCTATTACTGATTTCTGTTCTCCAAATCTAAATTAATGAAGTGCCGATAATTGGAAAATAATAATAAATTACTTAATTGTTCTCTTGTTATATTGTTTTTAAAATCGAGTCGTCATTTCGGAGACGTCTTGTGCAAACACCACACCATTCTTGCACAAAATTACCATTCACAGAGAAGAGAAGAAGAGAATCCCATATCACTACCAACTGGACATAGAGAAACCACCATAAAAATCCAACTTGTATCTGCATACGAAGATGCTTTCGACCAAACTCACACGCCAATGTAAAGCAGAGAAGACCATCCCTAAGGGCTTGCATGATAGCCTGTTGGAGGTAAGAGGAATATTTAGATGTTGTAAAGTGAGAAAACATATGTAAAATGGGGCACCATATGAAGCCGTTACTTTTTTAATGTAAGCCCAAGCGAATGAATTATATTAAGAATTATTATGAAATTTAATAATTCTTTATGAAATTTCTATTCAAGAAAAATTTCAGTTGCTCTAGAATTTAATTTAGAACTGTCTAAACTTTGGTATGATTTGTTCGATTTACTAGAAATAAAAAAAATTTGGAAAGAAAGGCATTATTAACATCATAAAAACTAGAAAAATTCTATGGTTTTGACATATGGAGAGAATGGACGATAGCAGAGCCACAAACAAAATTTTAAAATGACAATGTCAGGGAGAGAGAAGAAGAGAAAGACCAAGAAAAAGATATAGATGAAAGAGATCTAAAGGCCATGAAAATTAAGAACTGGAAAGCAAAGACCAGAGACAGGCGTCTTTGGAGTCGTATTGTAAGAGAGGTCATGGTCCAGAGTAGACTGTAGTGCCGGGGAGTTAGTTACTAGTAATAAAATTAATAAAGCAAAATTCAAATTTTACATGCAAATGAAATAGGCATGTTTCAGGCAACAAATATGCTGAAACAAAATAAATTCTTTCTCGAGCCTCGATTTGTGAATCAATGCCAAATTGGGAACAAAGCACTAATTGAAGCCCCGATTGAGGAAAATCAAGAGTGAAAGCAAGAAATAAATACGTCACCTTAAACAAGCAACTTACAGAATATGTCTCTTGTTTGTGCTCTCTTAAAACATTGTAAACATCGCAAATTTTGCAGTCCTATTACAGATGTTTAAATGATTACACACAAAAATAATAAATAACATTATATGAAATGTAAAGTGCTGATTTTTTTGGGCCTACTTTTTCCAATTTATTGAATTTTAGACTTCTTCATTTAAAAATCACACCAAACTTTCTCACCTCCCGCCAACTTCCTGGTCAGTTAGGGTTGGAGTTAAATTTTTATGAGTTCGCACCCAAAGGGCGAAATACAAAAGATAAGGGAGGATATGGTCAGTAGGGTTGGGTGGGAGATACGATGTGTATGCAAAAGGGGAAAGTAGAATCAATTTGGTAGGGTAGACGGACATAAAATTTTGGAGATTGGGTTTGTAGTGTAGAAATAACCCAAAATAGAAACCTTAAATTCTTTATTTATGTTCTATGGGTTGTATAGTTCAAATTTATAAAACTCTTTGAAACAGAAAAAAATATTGTGATGTGAAATTAATTAAAATATATTAATTTAACCACACGGCCGACTCAACTAATAAATCCAGAGAAATTTTTCGTTGACGGCACCGTGATGTCACAAAGCTTTAACTCGCCATGGTTTAACTCGACATCTCATTCGAAGCAATCGTTAATGTTATTCTAAACTAAATGTCGTTTATTTTATTGTTAGGAATAAATCGACTAATGTCTCTTAAATTCTGTGAACCTATTTGCCTGCGAAAAAGCAATGGTATAAAAATAATATTAAGATATATTTTCCTGTGCACTTAAAAATGACATGAAAAATCATATTTGCAATTTTAAAAAAATGAAAATGTCAAAACCTTGTAAAACTGTGTAGAATCTGTTCTGCTACCTGATGTGCTCCTGTTCGCTGTGCATAGGGTTTTATTATGGAAACAAGTTAGTTTGTTACAGAATCTGTCACTTACACCGCTTCCACACAATATTTACGCTCAACAGGAAACATACTAACAGCACCTCAGAAAGAAATTCGCCAGACAGTTCCTTTAGCTAGTTCTAATTCAAACTTTTATAAGCCAAAATTAATATATTTGTCTTTAATCTTCTTTTGAAGATTTGATAATTAATCTTTATCGTTTGCTTTTTTTTTGAAGTTCGAAGAATAATGATGTATTTTTAAATAAATATCTTTTTGAAGCCTCAAGTTAAAATTTTGAAAAATAAATTAGTAAATGTCGCATTAAAAATAAAAGTGAAACTTTTCATATATTTTATGCAAATTTAGAATTTTTTATGCATCTTTCCTCATTCATGTATAATGAACCTTAAAAATAACTTTTTTGTGCTATTACAACAATCCAAATTGAATTATATCACAAAAATAAATATTTTTTCAAGAATTTTATTTTTATTTTTAATAAAGTTTCTCGGACGTTTGATGTCATGCCAACAGTGAAAATATTGAATAAAAATGGAATTTGCATGCTATTTCAATGTAGATTAAATTTTTAGTTTTTTAAATTTTAAATCACTTCTAATTTAAATTTTTTAATGAAATTTGGAATGTAGCCTAAACTGATTTTTTGCTTCAAAATGACGTATCCCACTTGTTTGTGAGACCTGCGGTTAGTTCTGTGAAAGTAGGTGACAGACAGACAGACGGACGGACTGAACAATTATAAAACCTTCCACTTTTTACGTTATAAACGTGGTGTGGAAGCTAAAAGCAAAATTTCGATGAAAATTTCTTTTGGTAAAAATCTATAACAGTTAGTTCACAAAGCATAGAGAGAGCGTTTTTAAAAACTATTTGATTATGTTAACTGATTTAGAACTGTTATATAGTCTGCATGGGGCTTTATTTTGTTTACTCTCCAAATCATATTGACTAATATTTTTCTATATTTTCAAAATTGTTATAGTAATTCGTATATTGTTAGATACCAAACATTTATATTACGAAATTTTTCTATATCTGTTTTAAAAAAAAAGCAGTAAAGTTACTACCTATACTACAATTTGATTATACAAAATAAACAACGCTCTTATTTCCTTGATATACCGTATAAATATCGAACTAAATAATCCAATTTCGTCGAAACCTCAAAACCCTCACCTATACAAACAACAAAAAACTCACCTCACAAAAAAAATCTAAAAAGATTACGTCATTTTTTTTCATGACTCGCACATAAACCTGTCGCCAAATCCGATGGCATTCTGCTCACCCCGCCAACTCTGACAGGGGGAAAGGGAAAAAGGTTGGGGATAAATCTCAGCCGCAGGGAAAATAGAGATAAGCTAATCACTCGTTCTAATTGGTTTCGGTCGAACGGTTGTGTTTACATAGAATCACTGGTTCGCTTTCTTGACTCGAGATTGTGAGGGGTTTTTTATAAGTCATTCAAGATTATAGTTTTTTGTGTTTTTTCTCAATAAGAGGGTCGAAAAGGGGCTGTATGCTTGTTGCTCTGTTGGATTTAATGCTAAGAATTTGTAGTTTTAGCTATATAGGTTGACTTGTAGCAATGGATTACAGTTAATATCGAAAAGCTGTGGATTGAACATAAAACTTTATATTTAGTTCTTCTAAAAATATTCTACCATAATTATTTTTTATTTTGAAAGTAAAAAGTAGCAATACCATGTACTCAAAATACGGCCGTATAAATACCTTCGCACACACACACATACAGATTTAAAAGTAGTAAGTAACAATAATAAAAGCTCTTTTTGCAGATTATTGAGTAGATTTTTTAGGAATAGCTTTCAACTTGCAAAACACGGTTATTGTGTTTATTTTTCTAAATTTTATAAACTAAAATATTTCGAAAATGTCAACTAAAGTAAACGCTTCAATTTATTGCATCCTTATTTGAGCAAAGAAAGTATAGTGCTGGCTCCGCTTGAAACATGCTAACACTATTTAACGTGCGCACAAATAATTAACAGGAAGCATTTAGTTGTAAGATTGTTGTAGTTAATTCGTTTTAAAAATAGCTGTAATAAGATAGATCCTGAATGATATGAAATTGTGCAGGTGCATTTTTGAGGTATTAAAATTTTGATAAGAAAAGAAACCTAGCAATGTAGCACTAGAATAATGAAACCATGGAATTTTAAAAAGAAGATCGAATTTGCTAATAGATTTCAGCATTCCTCAAGTATATACAACTGATATATTTCTCCTGATTAAGGCAATTCCACCAGTTAACTAAATATGTAATTCCTTTTGAGAAGAAGCGTATGAACAATATAGTAATATATTAATTTAATGTAAAGGCAAAAATCTTGGAATTTATTAGCCCTCTAAACTACCAACAAAAAAAACACATATGTACCAGATGTATACGTATAGAAAATTTCTCGTGACCTGAACAAGGCTAACAACAGACAGAATTTTGGCTTTTTTCCCATTTTTCTTCAACTAGAATTCTTTTTTTAGCCATTTAAAACAAATTTTTAATAATTGGACAGCCCCGATATTTCTCAAAAATTACCTTTAAAAAAGTATGCTCAAATCCTCCCAAGACCCCATTACCCAACTATCTATAGCTTAAAATTCCCTTTCCCCTATTATAAACATTATTGTGAAACGAAACCCTTTCATGTAACCCCCGTTCCAATTTTACTTTTCAAAACCAGTTGTTTTTGCAAGGGTTCTTTGACACGCATGCGATATTGCGAGCGATGCCACCGCACACACACAAAAAACGAGGTGAAAAAAATGTTCTTTCTAAAATCTTTCATTTTTTTTTTTTGCATGAAAGGTATAGTACTTATTAATCCCAAGGTGGAGGCTTAAAAAAAGCTAAAATGAAATCTGTGTGGAGAAAAAAAAATAGAAGAAAATAAAATATTATAATCCTTCGGGATTAGGTTTCGAGGTGAAATTTAAAATTAATTGAAAAATGCTGGGTAAAAAATGGTGGTGTTAAAGCCAAGGTTATTTGTTTTGGATTAAGGAAATGGGGTATCGTTAAATATACTCTTTTTAATTCAAGAGAAGAATTTTTTTAAACAGATGTAAGTGAAGTTCGATGTGAAGTATCACATAAACAACATGAGTCACTATTTCTTGGCCCTTTAAAGACCCAATAGAGAATTGTATTAATAACTTTCTTGCTGAATAAAGAGTTAATTTTAAGATTCGTTCATGTGACTTAATTTTCAGTACATGAATTATTCAATACTACGGTCCTTAGTTCACTAATATCTTAATAATAAAATAAAAAGGAAAACACATCTACATAATTTTTTAATACATTCGTAATTTTTTGCAAACATAACACATTATAATAGATTTCAGAACTATGTATTCCCTTACGAAATTAATGCTAAACCCATTTACAAGTAGAAAGATTTAAAAAAAGCCCTTTTTTCTTCTAACACAGATTCTGTCGCCTTCTAATTTTTTTACGAATAAAACAATAATTTTTTGTCGTATATATTAACATGGTGTCAAGTTTACCTATTTACATAGGTACTATGCAAAAAAAAAAAAGAATAGGAAAATGGTCGACACACACTTTATGTCATTCTTCTTTTTTTTATCTTCTCAATATGTGCAAAAAAATGATGTATCATCAAGGCCACAATCTTGAAATAAATTTATTTCAAATTTCCTGTTTAAGTTTCTTATAATTTCTCAATCCCAATAGGGGTTTAAAAAAAATACAATTTTTACTAATGTGAAACTATTTTACTTTCAATAAATGAAACTACTAAACTTCATTAAATTTTAGGTATTTTTTCCGAAAATTAAGATAAATATTACAGTTTAACTATTATCTTTCATAGAAATTTCTTAAGACTACGCATTGACTACTATAAAATTGCCCAAACAACATAGAATCATAAATCACGTGAGTTTGCACAAAGAGTTGGCACACAAACCCACATGATGTTTATTTATATTACTTATCAGTATTTTTATGTAGTTAGACTAATATTTTAACTTCATTCATAACCATTATTTAAATCAATAACTTTCAAAATTCATTCATTCATTTTCCTTAAGCATACTTTTAGTCAGATAAAGTAGTTAGCTGAAAGACGCATCAAACCAACCCTGTAAGTTTGTTTCTGCTATGAGTAAGTACATGCGCAGTGAACTAAGTTTTACAGAACCCGTCGCTGAATCCGTTGTAATAATACTAACCTAACAGAAAAACTACTTTTAAGGTACCTCATTTGTAAAAATGTATATGCGTGGAATATTCACAAAAAATGCTTTAAAAATGAAAAAATAATAATAAATGAAATCATTTATAATTATATTTTACTTGAAACAAAAAGATAACGAATTCGTGTCACAATCTTACAAAACATTAAAAGTTATGTTTTCTTTAACTATTGAGTGATTTTATTTCTATTTTTTTATTGTTAACTGTTTGCGAGAATTTATGTTAAAATCTAATTTTTTACTAGAACTTAACATTTTTATTTTTTAATGTTTAAAACGTAAAAAATAACAAATACAATTAAAGTCACATTATAACATATCTTTAGCATATCAGCTTTCACATTATTAGCTGGCATGCGTGACAATTTTTTTAGGAAGTCTAGTACTCATGTAACACCTTCTTATTTACTTATACTTTGTATTATTACCATTATTACATAAAATGCATTTGTTGCAAAGAAAAATATACGGAATTTGCATATGAACAACTAAAGAAATTCGTACCAATTTTGTAAATTTACAAAAACACGTAAAGTTGCTAATGATCATTCAAATGTGAACTTTTTTTCCTTGCCCTGTGTTAAGTATTTACCAAACCCGATGAAAGTGACCAAAAATATATAAATTGTAGTTAAAAGCTTTTACATTTATTTGCAATATTTGTTTTTTTATTCATAACTTAATTGCAAAAGCTAACAAAATTCAGTTCAGTTTCCGAAACCTTATAATCCCAACGAAATAACTTTTGCATAAATTGTCATTGTCACCATCGTATTAAATTAGCAAATAGTTCGATGATATTATATGTAATGTTTAAATGAAGCAATAATGATTATTTTTATTTAAATTTTGCTCCACGTTAAAAACATTTGTTTACTGGATTGCAAACTCAAAGCTTGTGTTCTTTATTGACGCCATGCATGCAATAGGTGCGTAAAGTTTTTTTCTTTTAATTTGTTGACTATGTTCAAGTAAATGCCTTTTTACAGACGTTTTTAATAATTATATTTTAGACAAAACTGAAGTAACTCAGCAGTTTTCTTTAATATAGAAGCATAAATTTATAATTTATACTATTTGTCTACAAAAGAATCGATAAATTAAACTGCAAATTGCAAATTAAATTCAAAGACCTGAAGGAATTTCGTAATAACCTGCACAATTTACTAGATTAAAAAAAAATATTTTTGCACTCTGTGAAACAATTATGTAGCTCAATATTTCTTTAAACTTCAATAATATAATAGAATTGATTATTTTTAAATTATTATTACTATAAGCTAAGTTTTGATAATTTTTGAAGCACCCGCAGAAGAAATTTACATATTATATTTACTTACCATTATCTTTCTTATTGTACTAGATGTTCCAATTAGATGTTTAATTAATTGCTATTTCCTATTAAGTAATTAAGTTACTTTATATTTCATTTTAACAGCAATAGAAATTATATTAATAATTTGAAAGTTTTATTAATATATACCTATGTTTCTGTTAAAATATTTCTATTAGTATTTACTTACAATATTTACAAAATTGTTTGACATTCTATGTACAACAAACCTATTATAGTTGCTTGAAAATTAAGAATCGTAGACTTATAAACATTTAAACTTAAACTCAAACTTTTAAACATTAACAAAAATCTTTTTAAATATTGCATTGAAAATAAAAGTAAAAATTTAGTTTATGAATACAACCTTGCTATTCTCATATTTATTTTTCAACATAATATCTATTTGTCATTACAATATCATTAAATCCATGCCCATCTTAACACTTAAAGACCCCACCAAACAATACAGAAAACTTTCATCATCAAAGTACCCCAAGTAGCTGATGACGACGTAGCTCCTGGCTATAAATAACGAACCCGACATGAACCAAAAAAACGAACAACAGAATTCCATTCTAATAAACTTAATGAGCGATTGTAAGTGTCATTTGCTGGCAAAGTGTAAGAAGTTTCAAGAACTTGATGTTTCCTTGCCATCAGAGGTTTTTTGTTTGATTTTTTGTTGTTTCTTGATAGGGATGGAAAAGAAATGTTAGGTTGATATCTTTTACCTGCTTTTTTTGCTTGATGAATGAGTAATTTGGTTGAAGTGAAAACTTATTTTTACTTTAGAAGTTTTAAATTTAATTTTTAACTCTCATAAAATAATTTTTGGCTGCGTTAAAGCTCCTAACGGAGGCTAGAAATAGGCAGTCAGAACCGATTACACTACACTACAAAATAATTTTTAAACCATTTTAAATGTTCTTTTTAAGTGGTTTTAAAAGACTTATCGGATCTAAAAATATTGAAACTTATGAAATCGTAAATTTTATATATTTTGATTGTTGTGTTTTAAAAATTACATGCGTTCCTGAAAAAACTGGCAGTCTATGCAAGATTTTATACGTCTAGATCTCTCATAGTTTAAATTAGAATTGTCCTGTTTCAGGTGACCGTAGTTCTTTTTAAATTTCATTCCTTAATTTCTTTTGACCGGTGCTCCCATTGGTGGTCTGTTCCCACGTGAGATCATTCACCAATCAAGGCTCTAGGAAGAATATATTTCTTTCAGCATTTCTGTGGCTGCTCAAGGCCTTAACCATGTTCATTGGCTGTTTGATGGACCAAAAAACAGTTTATGTGTGTTATTTTTATTAATTTCATTAAAATAGTTTTATGTTTTTTATCTTTAAAAAATATCGTGCAAATGTTTATTATACCAAATGAATCGGCACTTAAGACACACAAATGATTGAGCATAAAATTTTATTGAAATAATAAAACTAATAATTTATTTACTACAAAATTCACAATTAATTAAACATAAATTGATCAGTTGTTGCATTAAAAAAAATCCATTTACAATTTCTCTTATGAAATTTTTTAAATAAATAGATAAATGAACACCCGTTCTCTTAAAATACCCTAAACAACGCACTTCTTCCAGCTAAATCCTGAGATCGAATCTTATTCAAAGAAAGGGGGGAATAGGGAAGAATTCACTTTGTGAGGTGAATCTCTTCCCCTACCGTCTCCCCTACAATGGGAGATCATCGCCATTTTTTGCTGCTGCTGTTATTATTTATTGCATTTGATTTGATGACTTTTTCTCGTACAGCCTTCTTTTCTTGTTCTTTTGTTCAAAACAGGGGGAAGGGAAGATTAAATGTGATTCCACTGCAGAACTGGGTGGTGAGATACTGTAGAATTCCACAGAACATATGTGCAGTTTAAACTATTTTGTATGTTGATGTGTTGATCAATGTACGTATTTCGAGTCCTGCTTCACAAAAAGCATAGAATTTTAAAATTATTGGCAAAAGGGTTTAGGATACTTTCTGTGGAAATAGGCTTTTTTAGGATGGCTTTTTAGTTTTTTTTTAAAGCTTTTTATAGGCTGCTTTCTGTGTGAAATTCAGCGAAAAAGTTAGGAATTTTAAATCTTATGACATACCATATGATATGATATAGACACTAAAGTAAATTGTCGGGAGCAATTCCACAGAAAAATACAGCATTTTAAGTGCTATGAAATCTGTTTTTAAATGCATGAAATTCATGTGGAATTTCACAAAAATATGGAGTTATGGAAATTGTAACAAGACAACGTGCACTGCAAGCAGTCCGTGTGAAATTTCACAAAAGTATGGAACTTCAATTGATAGACTGAGGATACAAAATTGATCGAAAATTTTTTGGAAAGCTCTCTTATGGAAACTTTTGTAGATGCTTGCATGGATGCTGATGCTAGTTGGCTGCTGAATTTATACCCCTTTTTGCTATCGTATAAGTTTCATTTCAAACAAATTTAAAAATAACTAAGCAAGACAACTATTATATGAAATTCTTATAAAAACAAATAACATCAGATCAAACATGTTAGATCGACGTACGGAATCAAAATCAGGTTGAAAAGCAATCTGGAATCCTAAAATTAAAAAAAAAATATATTGGCATTGCAAGTGTAATGGCGACTACAAAATTTTATTAAATTAACTCAAATTTAGGAGAAGGCCTAAATGGTTCACTTTTGGTTGAATTAACGTCACACTAGAACTATAGTCGATTAGCTTAAATAATAAACCAATCGCTTAATTTACACTATCTCTTGATTAAAGCCATGCGATTGGTGTATTATTTAAGCTATGGTCAATCTTAAATAATAAACCAATCGCAAATCTTACTCTATCCAATATACTTGATTCTTATTGTGGGATTAACATTGATAATTAGTGGAGCTCTTATAGTGTTGATAAAAAAAATCCCCCGTTAGATGAGTGCCGAGCTGAGTGTTAAAAGTTTCTTTCGGAGAACAAGATATGATTAAGTGGGGGTCTTCCGCAGATGATGACTTTTTCCCTTCTTTACCACGGGACTTTTTAGTATTTTTTTGGTTATTTTGGGAGAAAAGAATGCAAAAGAGTAAAAAAGTTTGTTGCTGGAAAAAGGGTTGGGTAATGGTTGAAGACTTCCCTGCTAATGATTTAAAAGAAAATATTTCTTGTATTTCTGCTATAAGCTTAATTGTACTCGATGCTTTGTAAAATAAAATCAGGAATGGATACTGGGAAATTTTGGGCATCTGAGCTGCCCAATTTTTACCAGCAATATTTCTAAAATATATCAGTAACTTAACCTGGAATTTAATAAACTATGCCACATAAAGCCAGTAATTTTCCTGTAAATGTCTAAAAAAATTCCTTTTATATTCAAAAAACGGGACGGCGAAGTGGCACCATTCTTTTAACTTCCTTCTCAACCACGCTTTTTTCGATTGGTAGGGTATGGTGCATATATATTCCAGCTTGTGTGCTTGTTCAGAGAACCGCCTATAAGCTTTCGTCAAGTGGGACAGACACAGAAAGAATTTTTACAGTCACAAAGAAAGGAATAACACCTAGACAAATAACAACATTTATTGACGGTCACAAACATCCATGCCTGACTGGAATTCGAACCCGACCCCAGCAGCTCCAAAGGGCAGCTTCCTAACGATTGAGCTACCGGGGCGGCATTCTACTCAATGCTTTGTAGAAAAAAAAATCAGGAATGTTACTGGAAAATTTTGGGCATCTGAGCTGACCAATTTTGCCAGCAATGTTCTTAAAATGCATCAGTAACTTAACCTAGAATTTTAGAAACTATCCCACATAAAGCCAGTAACTTTCCTGGAAATGGCTTAAAAAATTCCGTCTACATTAGAAAAACGGGATGGCGAAGTGGCACTATTCTTTAACTTCTCTCTCAACCAGGCTGTTTTTCGATTGGTATTTGTTCGAATTCGGTACACCAAACTTTGGGCCCATTCAGTAACCTTTTCAGTCTCAGATGCCTTTCGGCATCATTTTGTTTCTGATCATAATTTTAAATTATAGTATGGCCTACATTTATTGGGATTAATAAAAAAAATATTTCTAAACGAAAAAGTTTGAAGATTCGAATGGTGTGCTTTTTGATATCATAAATGGCTATAGACGATCAGAAAATTTTTCAAAAAGATGATTCCAAATTGTCATTGGGACTGAAAGGGTTAAATAAACCACTTCACAACTGCACACATCTCGTCGTGGCTATATTTGCTTGTTGAAAACGATGCATTATATTAAATTGTCCAGAACAAGGTAGGTGAAATTATTTTTGTTTTGGTAAAATTCTGAAAATACAAAAAAAGCAGTGTGAAATTAAAAATGCCAGGAACGTTTGCGATATATAAAAGTAACGTTACTAATTTTTTACAGTATTGTTCAACGTACCATGGAGAATCTAAGACTGATGTGTCCATTTAAGCCCACGAGACCAGGGTCGATGTAGTGCATTACAGTATATGTTCCTGGTAATTGGACAGCCCCTTTGTTTAGTTCTCAAGTCAGCTTTATCTTATTTTATCGATCCTTAGAAAAGATAAAAGGCTGAGAAAAACCTTGCGCAATTCAAGATTTATACTCCGGATCTGTAGTATGTTGGTTCATAAAGATACCATATCCACTGGAAGTCTCCTGTAAGTATAAAAAGTCATGTGTTACAATATTGGAAAACTCACCTTTTCTATTTGTTTAGGAAATGCAAGTAGACTACTTTAATTACCTTCGTCATATTTTTTTTAAAGAAAATCTTATATATGGTGCGATATGAAATATTAACCTTCATTTACAATTAAATTATAACTAAATTCAATTATTACTTAATTGTTAGCTAAAAAATTATCAATACTTAAATAATTTAATAGGAAGATTTTAAAGTCTTCTTCTTACAACTTCTCCACCTGTAACTTTTCTTTATGTGGTTGACGTTTGGAAGATTCTAAAGAAATTTCAATAAAAAATTTATTGCTGTTGAACACTTTCCTTTATTATACGGTTTATTCTTATTGATATACTTAGCACAGGATATTAACGAAAATTTTGTTTAAAAAGATACATAGTACTATAGAATTATTTTGAAACTTTAATGGTATGCAAAATTTTAAAACAACTGTTCAGAAATAAAACTTTTTGGAAATTTATCCAAAAAAATGTTTGTTATATTGGTCTCGTAGAGAGAAAATCGATCATCGCTCTGTATTGTTTTTACTGTTCAGCTAAATTATTTTTCATTTTTTCTATTCAATTACCCAAAATAACCGCTCTTTCATGGCTTATTACAATGTTTTTTTTATTGAAAAGAACTTTTATTGCACACTAAAAAGCATTCAATAGACATTCATATACATTAAAAAAACACAAACTCCAACAAACTCTTTTTTTATTGCACAACCCCTGCAAAAATTACACCATAATAACATAAACAAAAGAGCAATTAAAATTTTTCAATTCCACCCCTACACCGGCACAATAAAACAAAGGGGACAAAAACCATAAATGCCCACTCGACGCAAAAAAGAAATATTTAAATTGCATTTTTTATGACGACTTTTATGAATCTGCAAAAAAATTTCACACATTACCTGAAACAAAGAAAAGTAACATCGGCTCATTACATAACGAGCTCCCCCTGCTGTAAAAATATTCAACCCTTGGGTCTTTACAAACTTCGGCTTTGTTTCATGTACAGGGAGATAGCGAAGCCTTTTGTTTCTAGATTTAGTGGGTTGCTATGATTTTGGTCGCCAAATATAAGCTTTACAAGGGAACTTATTACAGTAATATCAAGGTTTTAAAAAAGTTTGGTACAGGATTGCAGAGGAGTTCTAGAACTTTCTAGATGACACCACTATTTGGAGCGTTGGTTAAACACTTTTACGGTGTATCAAAGTTATAGTTTTACCACAAAATTCGTTAATTCACACTCCAAATATGGTGGTAGCTGAGAAGTTCCTGGATTCCGGTGCAATATTGCTCAAGCTTTTTTAACAGTTTATAATTGAACCCCAATTTCAGGTTCTTTTTCAGGTTTCCATTTTTCTTATTTGGGAGATGAGTGTTGTTAGTTTTGAGAGAGGATTGGCACCTCTGTAGTGCTCTACCTGGTATCAATCTCGTCACCTAGCCATGGTTCGGAATTATAATGGTCCCACCCATGCGTAGCAATAGTGCCGCATTAATCAATCGAAACAATTAACAGAATGCAATTTACAATTAATATGAGCGACAAAACTAGCGAAAACACAACACCAATTCTCCTGAAAAACAGAAACATAGATATCAAATCCCCAAACAAGCCATATCGCGCCAACTATGATCTCCCAACCCCAAAACAATCCCCAGCAATAATTCCGCATACCTCATGAAGATTTTTAAGAGAGTGAACCCCACCACCCCGTCGCCCCTTTGTTTTCCAATAGTGGGGGGGGGGGGAGAGGAAACAAAACTCCACCCCTAGCTCTTTAATGAGCGGAAAATGCTCCCATACGAATGGGGCCAAAGACTTTTAATGACAACCGACTGCGTATTGTCAAACTTGAAAGGGACCAACATCACTACCTATATCACTTTTGTTTGGTACGACAATTTGTGATTCAAGACCAGGCACTGAAAATAATTGGGTGTTTTGTTTTATCAAAACATCTTGTTTTCTATGATTGCTATAATATTTTGCAGTAGGTAGGTTAACTGCGGTATTTGCAATAAACTTGGAGTATTGTAGTAAGCCCTCAATAACTCTAACCTGTAAAAAAAATAAACTAAAAGATTGATTATTTCAGGGGAGAAAAGGTAGAATTTGAAGTTGTGGTTACTGCAGCTTACCTTATCAAGGTAGATTTTTAAAAGTAAATGTGTAATTGTAAACTGCATCTAAACCATTTTTAAATATCGTTTTTTGTAATTCTGTTCTGCCAAAAATTAAAATAAATCGCCAAAAGTAGCAAACTTTTCAACTTATTCCGATGCTCATCCTGGTCCCCTACCAAACCTGCCTTTTTAACATTACGCTGTATATCCACTTCGCATAGATCGTTGAACCGGGACCCGGCCAAGCGGTTAATGACGAACAATAAAACAAAAGGGGGGACCCGTAATTTGGCGCGCTTCGAGAGGACCCGTAATGGCCCGTGGCCCAAACGATCTCAGAATGTTTCCTCCTCCCCTGGCGCGTTCGAATGAAAACGGAACACACTCCTTTCCTGGCAAGACAGAACAATTAGCAGGGAAGCATTGTCTTTGCCGCGTGGTCTGTGCACGACTGGAAGTCAGCAGAAGAGGGGTTGGAAGAACGAATGTAATGTTATTATGCACCTATTGTAGAAAAGCTTGTTAGTTTTGGTGGATCACTGTAAGTACACATGGAATCATACACTCTTGGCTTGAAGAGTGCCCTACCACCGAATAGGCCTTGGAAGTCCAGAATCATCCATCCTATTTACAAGGGTCCTCAAAATCTGATTCAGTCAAATAATTTTAAACTGGCACTAATTAATCCGGAACACATCCTCTCTTGCCCGGCTGTCTTTGACAGAATTCAACAAATCAGTGACTCCCCCTTCGAGGATTTGTATTCGGAAGACTAGGGTAACAAGTATAGTGATAGTGATCCCCCCTCACCCCCCCCCTCGACTTTAGCGGCCATATTGCTTTTCCGATTGTTTGTGCACTGTTGCCAAGATGGCAAACGTAAATGGCTTGAATTTTAAGAACCTTTTTCACACCTATTTTGGAATTTAACATCTTATTACTTTCAATAATGAATGAAGAGGCCAATCACTGTGAGGGTACCAATCACTGTACTCGTTACCCTACCTTTAGATATATTCGACTATATAATATTAGTTTATTCGACTATTATAATATTAGTTTACCATATGCCATTGAATGTAAAGAAACTGTTGAAATTAATTATATTTATTTGGCGAAATTGTCAGGAGGCTACCATAAATGAATCTGTTTCTTTGTACTGAAGTCTGTGTATAAGGCTATGGCTTTATATAATTTTGAATTTTTGGCCTAAAAATCAGTCCGACAACCGAATATTTACCGAACAGTCATGTCCATCAGCCTAGACTGACGACACATAACGAGCACACAATACGACGAGCTAGAGAATCAGCATCTAAACACTAGACTAGACAACATTCCTGCATTTCTGCAAACATGTTCAGAAAGTTGAATGCAAATATATAGGGTTATCTTTACTGCAGTCAAGCTTACTGCAACTAAATAATATAACTTGTTTTATTTAATCGGATTGTTTGTTTTGAAATTAAAAAAGATTTTCTTCAAGGTTGAGACTTGCTCTACAAAAGTCTTCAGTTAGAATGGAATTAGCCTGATATATCTGCTTGAATTTGGGTTGTGCTTGCTTTTTTTTAATTTAGCTTGAAAAAAATTCGAACACACTCTAAAGTGTTCGTCAACTTAGTTTTATTATTATTGCCAATTACTTTATGCCCACACAAGCTTTGCAAAACACGCGTTTTTTAAATGAAACTTTAACATACAATAACCATTCTCGAAAAATATCCCGAAAATCCAGTTCCTCGTCAGCACTAAGGTTAGGACGTTAGGACGCAGCGGATTTGTTGGGAAAGACTTTGCAGAAGAGAGGAAGTCGTCTTTTTGATGACAGCAGCAGTCGAGATGACCCTAAACGTTGATGGGGTTGCGATTGAGGAGGGATCTGAGCGAGGTCTTTCGGAACAGACCTCGGCACAGAGGGGTGAGAGGCCAAAGAATTGGATATGGCAGACACTCGAAATTAGTCAATAAATCTCGAATATAGGATACTCAGACTTAGGATGAAATATAAGGTGTTAATGATTCATTAGATGATTTATTTTCTGGACGTAATTGTTGGAAAATGTGGTGAAGACCATTTTCGAATATGAGTAAGGCAGTAAGAATGAGTAAGGTTGTTGCTGTTGTTGGTCGTGTCTGTGATTATATCACAGAAGATGGCTGCCAGAGCCTCCGAGGAGGTTGGACTTCTTTTACACAAATGGACTTCTTTTACAAAATGAGTAAGGTAGTAAGTAAATAAGAATTGGATATGGCAGACACTTGAAATTAGTCAATAAATCACGAATATAGGATTTCCAGACTTAGGATGGAATATAAGGTGTTAATGATTCATTAGATGATTTATTTTCTGGGCGTAATTGTTGAAAACATGGTGAAGACCATTTTCGGAAATGAGTAAGGCAGTAAGGATGAGTAAAGTTGTTGTTGTTGTTGGTCGCGTCTGTGATTATATCACAGAAGATGGCTGCCAGAGCCTCCGAGGAGGTTGGACTTCTTTTACACAAATGGACTTCTTTTACAAAATGAGTAAGGTAGTAAGTAAATAAGAATTGGATATGGCAGACACTCGAAATTAGTCAATAAATCTCGAATATAGGATGTTCAGACTTAGGATGGAATATAAGGTGTTAATGATTCATTAGATGATTTATTTTCTGGGTGTAATTGTTGAAAACATGGTGAAGACCATTTTCGGAAATGAGTAAGGCAGTAAGGATGAGTAAGGTTGTTGTTGTTGTTGGTCGTGTCTGTGATTATACAGTGAAACCCCGATTTTACGTTTCTCAAGGGACTGGGTAAAAAAAACGTAAAATGCGGGAAAAACGTATAATACGGGAAATACATAAAATGCAAAAATTCATGCAAATTCTCACTTCTATCACTATTACAGCACAGTAAAACGTAAGACGCAATGTAGACATTTTAAAGTTCTCCTTTAACAATGTAACTTTTTTTCCGGTAGGAGTTTAAAGAAAAGTCCGTTCTCGTCCGCATTGAATAGTACTTTGGCTTGTATCCTTTGGTCAAATTTGGTAGATTTTTCTTCCATTCTTCTATTGTAGCTTCATCTACACTTGATGACTCATCCGAAAGCGATCCACACACAAGATCATGTAATTTTTTCTGTCAATCCAGCCATTTGAAGCTGTGAAGTTTTCCAAACCATCAATCCTTTCGGCGATTGCTAGAGCTTTTTCTTTTAGTATCGTGCCATTTATAGGTACATTCGCGGCACGAGCTTCTTTGAACCACTTTACTAATATGTCTTCCACGTCAACTTAGTAAAGTGGATTGAATGGGAAAAATAAAGCTTATTTTCGAAAAAAAAATCTTTTTCTTTCCAGGGAAAACGTAAAATGCGGGAAATTCCATAAATAATAAACTTACAATCCGGGTTAAATTAGCATTACAGTATACGGAAAAAACCTGGACCTGATGAAAAAAACGTAAAATGCGGGAAAAACGTAGATTCGGGGGACTTAAAATCGGGGTTTTACTGTATCACCGAAGATGGCTGCCAGAGCCTCCGAGGAGGTTGGACTTCTTTTACACAAATGGACTTCTTTTACAAAATGAGTAAGGTAGTAAGTAAATAAGAATTGGATATGGCAGACACTCGAAATTAGTCAATAAATCTCGAATATAAGATGTTCAGACTCTGGATGGAATAGGGTCACATGGGGGAATTATGGATCACTCTCTTTCCGGGGTAAATAATTATCACTAAGTTTTAAGGATTAAAAATGGTTTTTAGAAAAAATATAAATTATGCCAAGTCATTCTTATACATTCTATTTTCTTATATCAAGTTCAAAAACAATGTAACTCTGCAACAAATAATAGGAAAAAAATACTTTTTACACTACTATAAAAACATCTTCAAAAAAGATTGCCTTTGAAAAACATGATTTTTTTTTAAGATCCATACTGGAGAAACATATTTAAACTAACTATATTGTTAGTGCTATTTTTCAATAGGAAAAGGTCTAAGCTTTTCATTCCGATATAAATTTTTTCATAATTATTTTTTTTAAAGATTTTAAAGGTATATCGATTTATCCCCCAGTTTACCGGGGTAATTCTGGATCACTGGGGTAATTCTGGATCAGTGATATTTTTTAATTTTTCATGTGTTTTTAGCTAAGTGGTATATGTCATTTTGAAGCATAAAATCAGATTAGGCTGCATTCCAAATTTCATTAAAAAATTCAAATTAGAAGTTTATTTAAAATTTAAATAACAAAAAAATTAATCTACATTGAAATAACATGCAAATTCCATTTTTATTCAATATTTTGACTCTTTTCATTTCGTTAAACTTACGAGAAGTTTTCGAGATACTTCGAACTGTAAATTAATTTAACAAACGATAAATAACCGAATTTTCGAAAGAATGTAAATGTGAAATTGCGGCATAATTTATTAAAAAAGATCATCATTATTCTTCGAGTTTAAAAAAAATTAGCAAACGATAAAGTCTAATTTTTTTCTGAGAAAGAAGATTAAAAAAAATTTAATTTTGGCGTTTAAAAGTTTGCTTTGAATTATATTTTAACTGCAACCAAAAATTAATTTACTTTTAATATGCATTACTATAAAAAAAAGGGTGATCCATAATTACCCCATGTGTGATCCATAATTGCCCAAACCCGGGGGAATTCCTGATCACTCAATAATTAAAATAAAACTAATAATAATTAAGTTTTAGGTAAAGTGATTATTAAAATAAATTCTAAATTATTTAAGCTTACTCCATGCAAAATTAAATCTTTCTATCTTTCATACTTTAGAAAAAAATAGGATGTTGTGATTTTTTTATCCATAATTCCCCCATATGACCCTATAAGGTGTTAATGATTCATTAGATGATTTATTTTCTGGATGTAATTGTTGAAAACATGGTGAAGACCATTTTCGGAAATGAGTAAGGCAGTAAGGATGAGTAAGGTTGTTGTTGTTGTTGGTCGTGTCTGTGATTATATCACAGAAGATGGCTGCCAGAGCCTCCGAGGAGGTTGGACTTCTTTTACACAAATGGACTTCTTTTACAAAATGAGTAAGGTAGTAAGTAAATAAGAATTGGATGTGGCAGACACTCTAAATTAGTCAATAAATCTCGAATATAGGATGTTCAGACTTAGGATTGAATATAAGGTATTAATGATTCATTAGATGATTTATTTTCTGGACGTAATTGTTGAAAATGTGGTGAAGACCATTTTCAAATATGAGTAAGGCAGTAAGAATGAGTAAGGTAATAAGTAAATAAGAATTGGATATGGCACGGACTCGAAATTAGTCAATAAACCTTGAATATAGGATGTTCAGGCTTAAGATGGAATATAAGGTGTTAATGATTCATTAGATGATTTATTTTCTGGACGTTATTGTTGAAAATGTGGTGAAGACCATTTTCGAATATGAGTAAGGCAGTAAGAATGAGTAAGGTAGTAAGTAAATATGAATTGGATTTGGCACACACTCTAAATTAGTCAATAAATCTCGAATATAGGATTTCAGACTTAGGATGGAATATAAGGTGTTAATGATTCATTAGATGATTTATTTTATTACTGGATGTAATTGTTGAAAATATGGTGCGAAGACCATTTTCGAAAATGAGTAAGGCAGTAAGAATGAGTAAGGTAGTAAGTAAATAAGAATTGGATATGGAAGACACTCGAAATTAGTCAATAAATCTCGAATATAGGATGTTCAGACTTAGAATGGAATATAAGGTGTTAATGATTCATTAGATGATTTATTTTCTGGACGTAATTGTTGAAAATGTGGTGAAGACCATTTTCGAAATGAGTAAGAGTAGTAGTAAAATAGGGGTGCACGCCAGGCTGGCGCGCCTGGCGCAATCCAAACTTGGCGCGCTCCAGATGGAAGGTAGCCACGCCCCCAGATCATGTATGAACACGGTGGTTTTTGGGGGTGACGTCATTGGAGTTGAGTTGTACTTTAGGGAAGTGTGACGTCATGCGTTAAGGATATTTTTCAATTGGGTTTTTTTTTTCGGGTACCAACATCAATGGTTTGAATAACATGTGGCGACATCTAGATTTTTCATAAATAACTATTCTAATTTGTACTAAACTACTAAATTTTAAAAAATAATTAGTGTGTATATTTATTATACATATTAGAGTGTGTGTATGTTTTAAATAACGACAGATTTTTGTAAAAGTAACAAATTATTTATGAAAACAAAAAATTACAGAACATATCATAATTCTTATTTTTTAGGTACATTATTTTCTTATTTTATAATGGCCATATGATAGTGAATGAATACCATTCTTCAACAAATACCTCTTGTCATCAAATGGAGATAATGTAACTTTATTAACCGCTACTGTGTATAGCTGATGGTTTTCACTCTGTATGCTGTATTGTTTCTCTCTCATAGTCGTTTTACTTTTTAGACATTTCTTATAGTGTGCATGCCGAATTTTTTGCTTAATGATATTGCGACTTACACCTTTGGCAGCTTTTTTTTCTTCGGTTTCTGTTAATATGCTATACATTTTTGCTCTTAGCCCTATAAATTCCTTTATAGGTTGTGAGTGCATTTCGTCTTTGAAACAGCCAATCTTCTTCTTGTTTGTTGAATTGTAAGATGCGTGATGGTCTGGGTAATCTGATGTGTCGTACAGTTCAGGGTTTTGCATCATATCTGCATAGATATCTTCTGTGAAAATCTGATACGTTAAAGAATCAGTGTCGGTGAATAGAAGTTTTGCGTTCTCGCCGTATTTCTTCTTAATATGATTGTAATGAAACGAGTACATATGATATTTGCTGAGCTCCAAAATTACGAAACCAACATAAATGGGCCTGTTTAAAGTTACACTGCTTTTAGTTCTGTGAACAGCTACTAAATCATTGTCAAAAACTTTAAAATGGTTGAATGCAGGGGAAGCCACCAACTTTTTACTTCTTTTTTCCGTATTCACTAAATCCACGTCTATGCGTTTTCTCACATTTTCCATGGTTTTGCCATACACACTGTTGTTTAATAATTTAAAGAAATCTTTTTCAAAACATGACGTTGCTTTTTTGCGCTCATTTGTATTGAATTCTATGTATGGTTTTAGCCACGGTTTCTGTTCAAATTTAATAATTTTATGCACTTTTTTAAGTTTCATCCCTAAGGATAAATATAACTGCAGATTTCTATGATAGATTACATAATTATGCTTATCTCTCAAATTTGGGACTAATTTATTAGATGATACAAATTTTCCTCCATCCAATAAATCGACTGCATAGGGTGATAAATCTTCAAGTAAGATTTCAACTTTTTCAGGAGCTAAGGGGTAGTCATTGTGTAGATCGTGTAATTCTGTGGGATATAATAAATCAACCTCCAAGATAAAACCCTCCGTACTACCTTCAGGTAATGATAAAATGTACTCGATTAGGCTGTCATTGGGTTCAATCCATTGAAATCCATGTGTGGGGAGTGCTTGAGACATTGCCCAACCATACAAGTTATTCGCATCCAGGTACATTATGTAATTACTTTTTTCTGTAGCATTATAATCTTTAAGATACTTGTTATTAGCAATGGCTTCCCTTTGACTTATCATGGCTACTCCACCTCTTATTCCACGTTCGATGAGCATATGCATGTTTATGTCCGTTAACAATTCTAGTGATTGTCCAGTCATCTTTAGACAAGCTTCCCAAGCTAACCCTGGGGCAGTCATTAAATGTGCACAATCAATGTTATAATGGCTCTTGCACAAATTGCGAAAATTTTGAAAAACATCTGCCAACTGCAACACATCAGTCTTAACATAAAGATTATGATATTCTCCGATGTTTTTAATATCAAAGGTTTGCCATACCTTTTGAGCATATAAATATTCTTCCTCAGTAATACCTTCACCTGTTAAGCTGCTATAAAAATCTGAGCGTTGAGGTAATCTATCTTCTTTAAATTTTTCAAATGATGTAACATATTCATAAGGGTATACGCCCTTTCTTAATAATAATTGCCAATTAGGGTTCAGAATATTTTCTTTCAAAATGTGGAATTTTTCAGGAGGTAAGTTAGCAACAAGTTTTTCTAAAGAAGCATTCATAAACTGTAAGCTATCGATGAAATTCAAACTTATGGAAATGTTATTATGCTTTTTTGCTATTGAAAATGAAATATAATTTTCAATTGTTTGAGCAATTACATGAAACTCTCTGTTTTTAACTTTTCCCAATCCCTGCATAATTATATGAGAATCATATCGTTTGAGATTATGAAAGATAATCGGAATCTTTTTTGACAATCGAAATTTTAAATTGCAAAGATTATGCGCAGCTCCCCTATATTTACCCGTCAAATGATCATGATCCCTTACTCTATCCGATCCAAGCTTCTTTGCACATAAATGACAATGAAACACATTTCTAAAATGGCATTCATCTTGCGTTGTCATAGACAATGGAACTATAGTAGTTAATTTTTCAACTAATTCTTCTTCTTCAGTTAAAATGTCTTCCAGGAAACGGTCTACTGCATTAACTCCTCTATAAACCACCACAGGTTTTACGCTTTTTCCATCGGGTCCTACTATTACGTATGAATATCCACACACCTCGTGTTGATTTATTTTTTCTGTTAGTGATGAAGTTGAAGGATTGGTAATGTTTTCATGTCTCAGTATTGTTTCAAAATCTGCAAATATTACAAACGGAAGGGATAGTAGATAGTGATAATTTTTGAACTCGAGAATATTATCATTTTCTTTTACCATCTTCAATCGTTGTATAGAATGATCGTTGCAATATGGAGTATGTTCATTTAATAAATCTTCTCTGCAAAATCTATGAAGGCATCGAAGGCAATAGAAAGATTTTCCTTTATACTTAGTGCGATCAGCTAGGAGTGAAGAAATACTTTTGATTAAGCAATAGTGCTGTGTATTCCCATCACTTATTAGAAGAAGATTTATGCAATCTTCATTACGTTGCTGTGAAATATAAATGGGAAATACTTCTTTTTCGTATCCAAAAAGATTAATTCTCAAATTGTTTAAATTTTCAATCTTCTTCATCTTCGATATGGAAACAGGACATTCTACATCTCCTAATATTATTTCGTGTTCGAATGGTTCGTAATGTCTTACATCGCTTGGATTGTTTTCTATTGGAATATTATATTTATGAGCTAATAGACACCATATCAAACATTTGTTATCGTTATTATTGATATTTAACACAGCCTGTTTTTTAGATAACTTATGTGGAAGGGGTATGTAACTACTTGCTGCTAATGGGTGATATTTTGCACTTTTCAATTCCACATGTAAAATTTTATGAAGTACCCAATTTGAACCATTTCGAATAAATTCTTCAAACGACAGCAGAACCTTACCAAAAGCAACTTCTAATTGTGCTTCGAAGTCATCTGTTAGTAGACAAGTTGTGGATTTTGATCTAAAGTACGTTGATATATATTCTGGTTCACCATCTTGTCCGGGTCTAGTTAATGTAGCTTTTAGGACGATATACCACTTTAATGCACCTTTTTCATGAAACTCCTCTTTCAGTTTGAGTATAAGATTAGATCTGTTATGATTTAAGAATAACGAAATATCGTATTGCAAATCATCCTCGGGTCGTATTACAAAATCGGAAAAGGTATTGAATGCTGTCGTACTAGGCTTCATTTTCTTGTTAGAATGGGCGGGAGAATTAATTTTTCTTTTTGAACTTTTTGAAACAGTTGGATGAACAAGACGAATATGACTCATAAGGCTCGATTTCAAATCAAAAGACTTCCCACAGTCTTCACAACTAAAAGTAATCAAGTGCATTCTTTTATGATTTCTTAGAGTATATTCTCGGCTGAAACTTTTTCTGCAAACGTCACATTCGTATTGAGGGTTAATATGACTCTTCAAATGTCGATTTAAGCCCCATTTATTGCTATAACATTTCTCACAGATGTGACAAACCTGTTAAAAAAACAATGACTTTACTTATATATTCTAATTAAATTGTTATCAATTATTAATTTTTCATTTTACTAATTCTTTAGGTCTCAATATTTTTCTTTGCTTATTTTTACAAAAGCTATATCCACCATTAAACGAATAAGAAAATAGCTAAATACTTAAACAATTTTAAAAATATTTATAAATGTTGAAATAAAAATACGATATTAAAGTATTTAAATATTAAAATGAATTATATATATTTAAGGAGTAGGTTTTCATTTTTAAGTCATTAAATATAAATCAACTATTCCTGTCATTTAGTCTAGTCCGTACTTCCACTATTTTTATTTATAAAAATTTCCTTCTAAATGGTTTCATATTTAATTTATCGATAATTATTAAAAGGGTCATATACTTTTATTATAGTCAACAAAAAAAAAATGTCATTAATAAAGTTGAATGAAGTACATTTTACTTTTTCAGTCTGAATTTATTGAGCTAAATGCAGATGTGTTTTTGGTACTAAAGTACATTTCGTGTAGATATTTGTTAAAAATTGATTTAGAGTTTAAAAAGTTTTAAAACTGACTGTAAAATTTTATATAAAATAGGAGAAAAAAAAAGAGTATTAGGTAAAAAAAGATGTTAATTTGTATAACAGCTATATAGCTATTTTTAAAATTAATATCCATCACTTGCCAAATAAATAAACATCTACTAGCTGCACGATTTTGTAACACTATCAACAACATTTTTCTACAACACTACAACAACACTATCACACGATTATCATCAACATTTTTTTTTTTATAAATTTATATTAAAACCACAACATTGATTTAAAAAAAGGAAATTACTTACATGCTTAGTATTCTTGATATGAGATTCCACATTTATTGAAGAAGTTGAAGGTTGGACATCCCATACCGGTTGATTTACTGCCCATTCATCGGTTAATTCCGCAGCATTTAATTGTTCCTCTAATTCTTCGTTAGAAATTTCAAATTCAGGAAACTAGAAAAATTAATTGCAACAAAATTTACACATTGAATTTATTTTAAACAATCAAAACTGAATTTTTATTTTATTAAATTATTTTACGTGAGAAACTCAAAGGTTTATGATTTCTTTTACAAATTGAACCAAAGCAAAATTTTACATATGAGTAATTTTTTATATATTTTAAAGATTTTTCTAACTCTTATTTATTCATTTTTCATGGGACTTTATCCCAAAACATATTTCAAAATGGATCATGTTTTTACACTTATATTAAATTTTATAGACGATTGAATTTTATAAATAACAATGTACTAATTTTTTAGGTAGAGAAAATTTTCAAATTTAAATTTGAAATGGTATATCAGTTTCAAAACATATTCACAATCATATTAATTTTATAACTCATGAATAAGTATTGATAGCTTTACCTTTTCACTAACCAACGACAACATAAATTTGAAATATTTCATTTTAAAGAATGTTTTCAATTATATTAAATTTTATGATCATGAATACTTAAAAAAAGTTTCCATTTTAATAACAAGTATAAATATATTTCATTTTCAAAACAGAGTTAAAATTATATTAAATTTTATAGCCAGGAGAGTATTAAGTATATATAACTTTCCATTTTCAATAACAATAAAGGTTTTGTATCAAATTTTTAAAAAATATTTACAATTATTTCTAACGAATAATTTTTTTTATATAAATTATAATTATAGTACTTACGGAATCCTTTGAAGTAGAGTCTTCCAAATTCTCCATTTCAGTGTTTAAATAACGGCTTCTATATATAATTTAATTCATAAACTGGAGAGCTACATATTTTAGCAACCACTTTCATGTATAACAAGATGCATACTAACATTAAAATTTGTAGAGATGCAAGTACTATTCTCAACCCGTTGATACAAGTAATAGCCATCAGTGTGTGAGTCATTACGTGACATCATTGCTTACGGTATCATACGCGTTTCAACAGGTATTCGAATGGTACTTGCATCTCTACAAATTTTAATGTTAGTATGCATCTTGTTATACATGAAAGTGGTTGCTAAAATATGTAGCTCTCCAGTTTATGAATTAAATTATATATAGAAGCCGTTATTTAAACACTGAAATGGAGAATTTGGAAGACTCTACTTCAAAGGATTCCGTAAGTACTATAATTATAATTTATATAAAAAAAATTATTCGTTAGAAATAATTGTAAATATTTTTTAAAAATTTGATACAAAACCTTTATTGTTATTGAAAATGGAAAGTTATATATACTTAATACTCTCCTGGCTATAAAATTTAATATAATTTTAACTCTGTTTTGAAAATGAAATATATTTATACTTGTTATTAAAATGGAAACTTTTTTTAAGTATTCATGATCATAAAATTTAATATAATTGAAAACATTCTTTAAAATGAAATATTTCAAATTTATGTTGTCGTTGGTTAGTGAAAAGGTAAAGCTATCAATACTTATTCATGAGTTATAAAATTAATATGATTGTGAATATGTTTTGAAACTGATATACCATTTCAAATTTAAATTTGAAAATTTTCTCTACCTAAAAAATTAGTACATTGTTATTTATAAAATTCAATCGTCTATAAAATTTAATATAAGTGTAAAAACATGATCCATTTTGAAATATGTTTTGGGATAAAGTCCCATGAAAAATGAATAAATAAGAGTTAGAAAAATCTTTAAAATATATAAAAAATTACTCATATGTAAAATTTTGCTTTGGTTCAATTTGTAAAAGAAATCATAAACCTTTGAGTTTCTCACGTAAAATAATTTAATAAAATAAAAATTCAGTTTTGATTGTTTAAAATAAATTCAATGTGTAAATTTTGTTGCAATTAATTTTTCTAGTTTCCTGAATTTGAAATTTCTAACGAAGAATTAGAGGAACAATTAAATGCTGCGGAATTAACCGATGAATGGGCAGTAAATCAACCGGTATGGGATGTCCAACCTTCAACTTCTTCAATAAATGTGGAATCTCATATCAAGAATACTAAGCATGTAAGTAATTTCCTTTTTTTAAATCAATGTTGTGGTTTTAATATAAATTTATAAAAAAAAAATGTTGATGATAATCGTGTGATAGTGTTGTTGTAGTGTTGTAGAAAAATGTTGTTGATAGTGTTACAAAATCGTGCAGCTAGTAGATGTTTATTTATTTGGCAAGTGATGGATATTAATTTTAAAAATAGCTATATAGCTGTTATACAAATTAACATTTTTTTTTTACCTAATACTCTTTTTTTTTCTCCTATTTTATATAAAATTTTACAGTCAGTTTTAAAACTTTTTAAACTCTAAATCAATTTTTAACAAATATCTACACGAAATGTACTTTAGTACCAAAAACACATCTGCATTTAGCTCAATAAATTCAGACTGAAAAAGTAAAATGTACTTCATTCAACTTTATTAATGACATTTTTTTTTTGTTGACTATAATAAAAGTATATGACTCTTTTAATAATTATCGATAAATTAAATATGAAACCATTTAGAAGGAAATTTTTATAAATAAAAATAGTGGAAGTACGGACTAGACTAAATGACAGGAATAGTTGATTTATATTTAATGACTTAAAAATGAAAACCTACTCCTTAAATATATATAATTCATTTTAATATTTAAATACTTTAATATCGTATTTTTATTTCAACATTTATAAATATTTTTAAAATTGTTTAAGTATTTAGCTATTTTCTTATTCGTTTAATGGTGGATATAGCTTTTGTAAAAATAAGCAAAGAAAAATATTGAGACCTAAAGAATTAGTAAAATGAAAAATTAATAATTGATAACAATTTAATTAGAATATATAAGTAAAGTCATTGTTTTTTTAACAGGTTTGTCACATCTGTGAGAAATGTTATAGCAATAAATGGGGCTTAAATCGACATTTGAAGAGTCATATTAACCCTCAATACGAATGTGACGTTTGCAGAAAAAGTTTCAGCCGAGAATATACTCTAAGAAATCATAAAAGAATGCACTTGATTACTTTTAGTTGTGAAGACTGTGGGAAGTCTTTTGATTTGAAATCGAGCCTTATGAGTCATATTCGTCTTGTTCATCCAACTGTTTCAAAAAGTTCAAAAAGAAAAATTAATTCTCCCGCCCATTCTAACAAGAAAATGAAGCCTAGTACGACAGCATTCAATACCTTTTCCGATTTTGTAATACGACCCGAGGATGATTTGCAATACGATATTTCGTTATTCTTAAATCATAACAGATCTAATCTTATACTCAAACTGAAAGAGGAGTTTCATGAAAAAGGTGCATTAAAGTGGTATATCGTCCTAAAAGCTACATTAACTAGACCCGGACAAGATGGTGAACCAGAATATATATCAACGTACTTTAGATCAAAATCCACAACTTGTCTACTAACAGATGACTTCGAAGCACAATTAGAAGTTGCTTTTGGTAAGGTTCTGCTGTCGTTTGAAGAATTTATTCGAAATGGTTCAAATTGGGTACTTCATAAAATTTTACATGTGGAATTGAAAAGTGCAAAATATCACCCATTAGCAGCAAGTAGTTACATACCCCTTCCACATAAGTTATCTAAAAAACAGGCTGTGTTAAATATCAATAATAACGATAACAAATGTTTGATATGGTGTCTATTAGCTCATAAATATAATATTCCAATAGAAAACAATCCAAGCGATGTAAGACATTACGAACCATTCGAACACGAAATAATATTAGGAGATGTAGAATGTCCTGTTTCCATATCGAAGATGAAGAAGATTGAAAATTTAAACAATTTGAGAATTAATCTTTTTGGATACGAAAAAGAAGTATTTCCCATTTATATTTCACAGCAACGTAATGAAGATTGCATAAATCTTCTTCTAATAAGTGATGGGAATACACAGCACTATTGCTTAATCAAAAGTATTTCTTCACTCCTAGCTGATCGCACTAAGTATAAAGGAAAATCTTTCTATTGCCTTCGATGCCTTCATAGATTTTGCAGAGAAGATTTATTAAATGAACATACTCCATATTGCAACGATCATTCTATACAACGATTGAAGATGGTAAAAGAAAATGATAATATTCTCGAGTTCAAAAATTATCACTATCTACTATCCCTTCCGTTTGTAATATTTGCAGATTTTGAAACAATACTGAGACATGAAAACATTACCAATCCTTCAACTTCATCACTAACAGAAAAAATAAATCAACACGAGGTGTGTGGATATTCATACGTAATAGTAGGACCCGATGGAAAAAGCGTAAAACCTGTGGTGGTTTATAGAGGAGTTAATGCAGTAGACCGTTTCCTGGAAGACATTTTAACTGAAGAAGAAGAATTAGTTGAAAAATTAACTACTATAGTTCCATTGTCTATGACAACGCAAGATGAATGCCATTTTAGAAATGTGTTTCATTGTCATTTATGTGCAAAGAAGCTTGGATCGGATAGAGTAAGGGATCATGATCATTTGACGGGTAAATATAGGGGAGCTGCGCATAATCTTTGCAATTTAAAATTTCGATTGTCAAAAAAGATTCCGATTATCTTTCATAATCTCAAACGATATGATTCTCATATAATTATGCAGGGATTGGGAAAAGTTAAAAACAGAGAGTTTCATGTAATTGCTCAAACAATTGAAAATTATATTTCATTTTCAATAGCAAAAAAGCATAATAACATTTCCATAAGTTTGAATTTCATCGATAGCTTACAGTTTATGAATGCTTCTTTAGAAAAACTTGTTGCTAACTTACCTCCTGAAAAATTCCACATTTTGAAAGAAAATATTCTGAACCCTAATTGGCAATTATTATTAAGAAAGGGCGTATACCCTTATGAATATGTTACATCATTTGAAAAATTTAAAGAAGATAGATTACCTCAACGCTCAGATTTTTATAGCAGCTTAACAGGTGAAGGTATTACTGAGGAAGAATATTTATATGCTCAAAAGGTATGGCAAACCTTTGATATTAAAAACATCGGAGAATATCATAATCTTTATGTTAAGACTGATGTGTTGCAGTTGGCAGATGTTTTTCAAAATTTTCGCAATTTGTGCAAGAGCCATTATAACATTGATTGTGCACATTTAATGACTGCCCCAGGGTTAGCTTGGGAAGCTTGTCTAAAGATGACTGGACAATCACTAGAATTGTTAACGGACATAAACATGCATATGCTCATCGAACGTGGAATAAGAGGTGGAGTAGCCATGATAAGTCAAAGGGAAGCCATTGCTAATAACAAGTATCTTAAAGATTATAATGCTACAGAAAAAAGTAATTACATAATGTACCTGGATGCGAATAACTTGTATGGTTGGGCAATGTCTCAAGCACTCCCCACACATGGATTTCAATGGATTGAACCCAATGACAGCCTAATCGAGTACATTTTATCATTACCTGAAGGTAGTACGGAGGGTTTTATCTTGGAGGTTGATTTATTATATCCCACAGAATTACACGATCTACACAATGACTACCCCTTAGCTCCTGAAAAAGTTGAAATCTTACTTGAAGATTTATCACCCTATGCAGTCGATTTATTGGATGGAGGAAAATTTGTATCATCTAATAAATTAGTCCCAAATTTGAGAGATAAGCATAATTATGTAATCTATCATAGAAATCTGCAGTTATATTTATCCTTAGGGATGAAACTTAAAAAAGTGCATAAAATTATTAAATTTGAACAGAAACCGTGGCTAAAACCATACATAGAATTCAATACAAATGAGCGCAAAAAAGCAACGTCATGTTTTGAAAAAGATTTCTTTAAATTATTAAACAACAGTGTGTATGGCAAAACCATGGAAAATGTGAGAAAACGCATAGACGTGGATTTAGTGAATACGGAAAAAAGAAGTAAAAAGTTGGTGGCTTCCCCTGCATTCAACCATTTTAAAGTTTTTGACAATGATTTAGTAGCTGTTCACAGAACTAAAAGCAGTGTAACTTTAAACAGGCCCATTTATGTTGGTTTCGTAATTTTGGAGCTCAGCAAATATCATATGTACTCGTTTCATTACAATCATATTAAGAAGAAATACGGCGAGAACGCAAAACTTCTATTCACCGACACTGATTCTTTAACGTATCAGATTTTCAAAGAAGATATCTATGCAGATATGATGCAAAACCCTGAACTGTACGACATATCAGATTACCCAGACCATCACGCATCTTACAATTCAACAAACAAGAAGAAGATTGGCTGTTTCAAAGACGAAATGCACTCACAACCTATAAAGGAATTTATAGGGCTAAGAGCAAAAATGTATAGCATATTAACAGAAACCGAAGAAAAAAAAGCTGCCAAAGGTGTAAGTCGCAATATCATTAAGCAAAAAATTCGGCATGCACACTATAAGAAATGTCTAAAAAGTAAAACGACTATGAGAGAGAAACAATACAGCATACAGAGTGAAAACCATCAGCTATACACAGTAGCGGTTAATAAAGTTACATTATCTCCATTTGATGACAAGAGGTATTTGTTGAAGAATGGTATTCATTCACTATCATATGGCCATTATAAAATAAGAAAATAATGTACCTAAAAAATAAGAATTATGATATGTTCTGTAATTTTTTGTTTTCATAAATAAATTGTTACTTTTACAAAAATCTGTCGTTATTTAAAACATACACACACTCTAATATGTATAATAAATATACACACTAATTATTTTTTAAAATTTAGTAGTTTAGTACAAATTAGAATAGTTATTTATGAAAAATCTAGATGTCGCCACATGTTATTCAAACCATTGATGTTGGTACCCGAAAAAAAAAAACCCAATTGAAAAATATCCTTAACGCATGACGTCACACTTCCCTAAAGTACAACTCAACTCCAATGACGTCACCCCCAAAAACCACCGTGTTCATACATGATCTGGGGGCGTGGCTACCTTCCATCTGGAGCGCGCCAAGTTTGGATTGCGCCAGGCGCGCCAGCCTGGCGTGCACCCCTATTTTACTACTACTAGTAAGGCGTCATCAAAGTTGAGCACTGTCTTTGGTTTTCTGTTGTGTGCAGGTAAACTGCAGTATGCAGACTAATGACTGAAATCGTTGTTGCACGTGCTTAATTCTTCTAACCGGAGGCCCGGGTGGCCGAGTGGTTAAGATAGTTGCCTTCGCTAACTGTCTGAGCACTGTAACGAGTGCGGGTACGATTCCCGCCCACACCCTGGGTGTAATTTCTCTCTCTGTGACAGCAAAAATCTTTCTGTGTCTGTCTTACTTAACGGAGGTTTATAAACGGGTCTCTGATCAAGCTACACAAGCCGGAATATATATGTATCAACCCTACCCTACCCTACTTTTTACCTATTAAAAAGTATTCTAAAAGATTGACTATTTCAGGGCAATATGGGGAACATTTTTTTTTTTGCTTTAAAGTCCACGGTAGTCTGTCAAAGGGTTAATTAAAGCAGACTCGCAAACTTGCACATTGAAATGTTTAGGGGTGGGGTTTCTAAAGCCACAAATTTTGGTAATTTTCAACGAATTAAATATCTCTATATCTGGAATTCATAATAACTCATTACTGTCCCATGCCAGATTCGAGAGAGAGATAAAAGAAAAATAATAAAACAAAACAATTCACCCTCCGTTAAGAAATTATTATTATTTTAACTGCACAAGTAATTGCATATAAAGAACTTGTTTTCCCAAATATATTTCGCAATTTTGTGCAATCTAACTCAGAACTTTTGCACACTAATTCCAAAAAAGGAGTGTTCATAAACCGTAAAAGACCATATAGGAAAAGACGCATCAAACGTACCTTGTAAATTTTTTCTACGAGTAAATGCATAAGCAGTGAACCAAGTTTTAAAGAACCCATTGCAAAATCACGTTTTAGTAGTTTTAAAGTACGTTTTTAGTTATTTCAATTATCACTTAATTTAATATAACTTTTTTTAAAACAAGTTTAAAAAATCATAAAAAATTTAATATCTAAATTCACAGAAAAATCAACAATAGTTTAAATTAATATTTTAAAATAAACAATGGTTAGCAATATTTTATTGAAATTTTAAGAAACTGATTTTATTAAAATGTTATTAATACTAATGATTATTAAGTTAAAAGATCTTCTTCTAGAAAATAGTTTTCAATATACATTAAGTAATTAAGTTGAATCTGCCCTTCGTTTGGAAAAAAATCCTATCATCTGCATTTTTGATTTTTCCTAATAGGAACCGGCCCCAGTTAATTCGGATAATTATAGTTCCACTATATTTCGTAGATTACATTGATAACAAGATAGTACATAATCAGTTCTGGATCACTTATCAGAGTTGTCTCAAGTTGCTGTAAACTGTTTTATTGTTTTCGCGAAATAAATTTTACCACCCATTCAAAAAGTATTCAATTACATTACGAATGTATTTTAATCAACGGTATGGTGTGTTTGACACAAGATAATTACAGCACTTTATCACGCAAAAAACTTCATAATTCTTCATAATTTGTAATGCATATTTTAGTGACTAATCCACTAGTGATATATTCCTATAACTGAAGGTTTTCTGATATCAAACATACTTTTAACTTAAGAAATACTACCCATTCCGAACAAATGTTGTTTTATTAAAGAGCTAGATAGTTTATAATCAGTTTTGGATCACTTACCTGAGTTGTCTCAAGTTGCTGTAAATTATTTTATTGTTTTTACAAAATAAATGTTACCACCAAATCAATTACATTACGAATGTCGTTTAAATCAACAATATGAGGTGTTCGACACAAGAGAATTACAGCACTCTATCACGCAAAAAAAAACATAATTTGTAAAGCATATTTTTGTGACTCTTTCACTAGTGATATATTCCCAATAGAAGGTTTTCCTTCATCAAACATATTTTTAACTTAAGAAATGCTATCCATTTCTAACAAAAATTGTATTATTAAAGAGCTACATACATACAAAATATTTCGTTTCAATTCATGGTACAATACAAAACCTAACGCCTAACTTTAAGTAAAAATGGTTAAGATAAAAATTTCATTTACGAAATAAATTTTACCACCAAATCAAAAAGTATTCAATTACTATCTACAATAACGCTTTTGTCATAGACATAAATTTATTTTCATTGTTATCGATTAATGTATAAACGTTCTCGTTATATTGGTCATTGTTTTACATATCTTTATTAAATTAGATAAATTCGTGTTTTATCGGGGGAAAAATTTACTAATGTAATTTATTGAAATACGAAAATACGTATATAGATTTCGTGCCGATATTATTAACTTTTTAGAAAAAGCTTGATAATACACCTTCTTTAATACAATTAGTACTAATACACATAGTAGTAATGCACAGAGTATTGTTTTATTCTATTATCTAAAGACAATTAGGTCCAATACCTTTCTTAGAATTATGACAAGATGGTTCGAAAAATATTTTGTATCCCTTGAGTATAAAACTGCTACACTAATAAGTCGTTCTGTTTCAATATCAAAGTTGTTTTAATTAAATGCTGTTGGAAAAAAAATCTTTGAAAAAAACCGAGCTTGATCTATTAAAACGAGCCACTGTATGTTAATTCCCATTGCGAATTTCGTATTCTTATGAATAAGTAAAGAAGGGGAAATTAGCTTTAAAACACTGTTGCCAGAGAAAGAAATTAAATAAGTAGGAAAAAAACTCCCTGTCATGGAAGGCTCATTTTGATATTCCCACTGTGCGTTACGAAAAACCCGCCAATTACCAAAGAACTTCTTAAAAATCCATTTTGGAACTTTTTTTTTTAATCCTTCGTCGCTTTATTTTCTTCAATTGGCGAAATAATTTTCGAGAGAGCTCAAATTGAAATGTTTCCCTTAAAAAAAATGGAAAGATAAAAGTGGTATTCGTAGAGGTGCTTCATCCCAAAAGGAATCTTTAATAGAATCAGGTTCAATGATGGCCAATAGAACGAGGTTTTATTTGTTACGCATATGTAGAATAGGGTTGCATTCTATTTTCAAATTATAAAATCGCCAAGATCGGATTAAAAAAGATATATATCTATAAAATTAAATTAGATAAAATGAGTGGATACAAGTTGTTGCATTTTCTTTCAAAAAGATAAGGTGTATAAAGTAACTAAGTTAAACCCTTGTTTTTTATTCTAAAAATATCATGCAAATGAAATCACGTTAAATCCAAAGCAAAAGAAGATTAAAAACAGTTTCGAAAAACGAATTTTCAATTAAACATTAAACAAATTTGTCCTGGCATGGTCATGTGTACTGATATTAAGGTGGCAACAGAATTTCGAAAATGAAATTAAATTCCTTCTCGAAACTTGATTGGTGAATCCACATCACGTGAGAACAGAGCACTAATCTAAGAAGCGATTACATATGTACAGGAATGAAGACTGAAATGAAATACGTCACTTGAAACAAGCCAAATGCTCATAATAGTATTTGTCACATGTGAATTTGTAATTGTTTTTGGCATAATATTCTGATAAGAACCTTTTTGAAATATTGTGCTTCATTTTTTCACAATTTCAACCTTGCATTAACTAAAGCATCGATTCTGAATGGACAAATTTATTTTGTAACTGTTCATCTATCCTTTATGGATATTTGTTTGTTGTTACTCCACTTTCAGATATTTTATACTAACCGAAAAAATAAGTTTCCATGAGCCATAAAAATCGCATCATACGTACCTTGTAAATTCGTTTTCTCTACGAGTAACTACATGCGCAGTGAACCAAGTTTTACAGAACAGATTGCAAAATTATATTTTTAGTACTAGTAGTATTACTGTAAAACTTTAGTTAAACGGAACCTCATTTGAAAGTATTGAAGTGGACAAGGTTGGAACCAATAAAGTTTAAATGTTCAAAAGTCTTGATAAAATTTGAAATATGTTTGTATTAATTTAAAATTTAAATTGAGATCAGTTAGCAAATAACGATTTTAAAATAAAGAATCACATGAAAAATTTATTTATTTATTTATTTATTTATTTATTTATTTATTTATTTATTTATTTATTTATTTATTTATTTATTTATTTATTTATTTATTTATTTATTTATTTATTTATTTATTTATTTATTTATTTATTTATTTATTTATTTATTTATTTATTTATTTATTTATTTATTTATTTATTTATTTATTTATTTTTATTTATTTATTTATTTATTTATTTATTTATTTATTTATTTATTTATTTATTTATTTATTTATTTATTTATTTATTTATTTATTTATTTATTTATTTATTTATTTATTTATTTATTTATTTATTTATTTATTTATTTACAATAACATTAGTTGGTAATAACTAAAGTTAGGTCCAAATGGCCGAGACGCCCCCAAAGCTACCGTGTTCTATCGGGGCATTTTTCGATACATCATTTCGTCAAAACTGACAAAAATTTCGTCATATTTGAGCACTACGATACTTAAGCAATATTAAGAATATATGGCCAAATTCAGCGATTTTCGGATAAAACTGGTGTCCATTATACACTTGACAAGCAAACGTATTTGTTTTCGTTCCAAAATGAACAAAAAATAACCGTTATTATCTTTTGATATGGACACGTTATCGCTTATTAGAAATTCGAAGCAACCGGTAATTTTTTAATGTATCCTCCTCCATTTAAAAACTCTTATCTGTCGATTATTATTTGTAAAAAATCTCGGTTCGAATTAGCGCCATCGTAACTAAGAGCAGCTGCGAAAAAAAAAGTTCTCAGTTGGTGATGCCAAGAAGAGGGAAGTAATTTGTTAGCATTAAAGAGAGGGGTTTTTAAAGCTTTATGAGTTAAGTGGCAACGATACAAGTACACTTTTGGAGATTTGCTAATTTTGCCCTGATGGGAAAAGAAAATTTTAAGCAGACGATGAATTGAGCGAAATGAAGTCAAGTGAAGTGAGTTTATTGTTTGATGTTTGGCACCTGTAAATTAAGAATGTAGTGCGCTATATGTTTTTAATTTAAAAAGTTTGATAAAAATATCAAAATCTTACGGTTTAAAAAGAACACAGAGAATAATATATTTTTTCTAAGCAACAATAGGACTACTAACGGAAACGAAACTATAATGTGTTGTTTGCATAAAGGACATTTTTAAAAATATTCTTTGGAATACTTAATTCTTTGGCAATGCCAACTACTTTTTTTATATTTAAAGTTTTATATCGACAAAAAATAGTTATTAGGTTTTATAAAATTACTAAATATATAGTTTAATAAGAAAACCTATTATGAGTAATCTGGGTGAAAATGATCCCACCGTTTAAAGAATACATTGTCAGCAATGATATTATAACGAGTTTATTCTTGCAATACGGCATTTTACGAAAATATGGCATGCAAGAATATTTGCTGAAAATCTTCGATAGCCCATATAGAGTAAAAGTTTAATTAATATAAGTGTTTTTGTATTAATTATTAAATAACTTCCATTATTAGCCAATATAATGAACAAATATATTGCAATTGAAAATGTAATGGCTAATACAATACAAAAAAAATCGATCATGTATTTAAAAATGTTTAATACATGATCGCGTAGTATATAAAACTCATAGAGATTTTTAAAAAACACTAACGCTCATTTCAACTTTTATTATTCTTAAAAGAAGCATTTAAACTTAAAAACTAATTTCAACTTTTCCCTCCCTATAGCCATGCCACTTCTCCCCAAACCAGTGAGTTTAAATATCCTTTCTCGACAACTAATTGAATTATTTTAGTTGAAAAGAGGCTCACCAACACATCAAGAGTTAAAAAGAAAAGTGCCCAACTGATTAGTTCGCAGAAAGTGGCATCACTAAGTGAAATGAGGAAAACGAAGAGGGGAAAAAAACGCCACTTCCCTAGTTCTTTTCCCTCACGGGTATTGGCAGATTTGGTCTGTCATTTGCGTTATGTTTTTGCCGAAAAGATTCAAGAGCTTTTTTCAAGTTTCTTACTAGACATCACAATATAGACATACAATAGACAATATGACTTTTGGATTGTGGCAAGGAATTCTTCTCCAGAACTGCTACTAATTGTCACGACCCGTATATATGCACCATAAAAAAATAAATCAGTAATATTACGGATCGGACCTTTTATCTTAATTTATTCATTATAGAAGCCGCTCCGGTGGTGCAATCGTTAGGATGCTAGACTTTGGAGCTGCTGGGCTCGGGTTCGAATCCCGGTAAAGGCATGGATGTTAGTGACCGTCAATAAATGTTGTTATTTGTCAATGTGTTTGTGTTGTCCTTTCTTTGTGTATCTCTTGTGCTTGTAAAAACTCTTTCTGTGTGTCTGTCCCACTTGACGAAAGCTTATAAGCGGTTCTCTGAGCAAGCACACAAGCTGGAATATATATGTACCTACCATACCACACCATACCTTCATTATAGAATGTGAGTTTTGCAGTACAAGTTAATACTTGATGATTTTAGATTTTACACAGAATGTTTCGTTTAGTGTGGTTCCATTCAGAAAAACAGTTTCCATTTGCTGAATCACGTTTGAGGCTATTTTGTAAAATTGGAATGGTGCTTTAAAAAGCTCTATATTCCAAATCCTATTAAGAAACTTTTCAGAAATAGCTAATTGCTCAAGGAAAAGTGTTTGGAAACAATACAAAAGTGTCCTTTTTAGTACTGTTAAAGCAACTTTAAAGTGCTATTTTTCTGCTAATAAAGCAGTAATGGGTTATAATCACGGTTGTAAAAGTTGTTATATTTTTGTGTTTTAGCTTAAAATGTTTTGCTTCGTAATGTTCAGGAAACAATACTAAGTGTTTCGTTGATATGTTTGTACTACAGACATGTTTAGTACTTAAAATATAATTTCGAAATTGTAATGATATCCAAAATGTCCTAGAATGACAATTCTGAAATCATACTTGTTTAGAAATTGTTTCAGATAGTACTTTTGTTTCCTTTAATTGCCTAAACAGTAAAATACGCTTTCATTTTTCTATTTCATTGTTCAGTTTAAAAGAATATCAAAAAAACAAATTATGATATCAAAATAAGAATAAAGGACACTAGATGATACTTTATTGCTAATTTGTTTAAGTTAAAGAATTAGTTACATAAATCACATTGAATTCCTCCAAATATTACACCGAGTTCTAGGTAGGGGCAATAGCAGAGTCATAAAATTCACTCTTTCACAGAACAAAAATTATTTTTATTTCCTTGGAAAACTATTTCAATTCGCCACTTTTATTTTCAAAGTCGAAAAAATTCAGACATTTGCTAAAAAAATACATACGTTTTATTACACAATTATAAAGCGATGACTATGCAAAATAATTAATAATTATAATTTAAGGAATTAATATAACTTTTACGTAATAGAAATGAATGAAAATTTCTATTTTGTATAATGACTATATATCATTGTTTATGAACATTTAGTTTTTTCAATGTATAAAATTTTTGAAGCCTTTTTAATATTACTATTCTCATTATTTATTAACGGTACTGTCTTATTATTATAGATGATTATGGGACATTAAATAATCATAATAGAAAGTCTGCAATGTAACAATGTTGAAAATTGCATTAAAAAAAGTTTACTCATGATTTTCGATAATAAGAAAAAAGCTTTGTTCGATAGCTAACTGGCTTTAGCAATGCTTTAATATCTGTGTTTTGCGCTAGATGGAGCCACAACAATTTACCCAGTACCTCTTCTTCAGTCCATTCCGAACTTGCAGACATTTTACTAAAGTTTGAAAAGTGATGCAAATTCACATTTTTTGCAAAAAATAAATATTAAAATGGGAAAACTTAAAGAATCTCATCGCGTTATATACTAGACTAATAACAATACTATAAACGCATTTCTTCTTTAAAAATTTTAATTCGGATTTGGATTGACAGAGGGTATAAAACCTAAGTGCCTACGTTAGTCTAAAGGGGAAGAAATAATGAAAAATTTTAAAAAATAGATTCGGCCAATTTCAAAATGTGGGATTATCGGGACCTGTAAGTCAGCTAAGCCACATTTATCATATACAAAAACAATTTGTAAAAATATTCAATACATCCTCAGAAATGTACCTTACAAAATATTTTTCTCATTAGATTAACACAGAGAACTTTGGTTTATTTAAATTCACCTGCTTTTCCTTTGGATTCTTGGCTTGCTTTGGTTTCTTTAATTGAATAAATAGTGTAATAAATGCCTCCCATTAACTTGAAAGATCGATCTTATTTCCGAGAGTCGGATAATTGAGGTTTCGGGGGTCGGATAAACGGTTGATTGAGAGAAGCTGTCGGCAACATCCGAACAAAGGAAAAGAAACCATGTGGTTAGCGAAGTGATTGGTGTTTACAGGACGTCTGAAAATTAGCAAGTGAAATCGTAGTTTGGAATAACATAGGTGGATTTGTCAAAATATTGCTTGAGTTTGATGGGTTCTTATCTATGTAAATTACTTAGTATTTGTGTTAAATAATAATTAATAATTAAATTTGTTTTATTGTTTATTGAATCTATTTTTATTCGTAAATTATTATGAGATATAAAAAAAATATGTGACAAGTTATTTTTCCACCTTACCGTGACAGCACTGCTTATGCTTTGCAAATTTAAGTGTTTATGCTTAGAACTCTTGAAAATCCGTCAATGAATAATTTGCATGCATCTCTATCGTAATAACATGGTATTTCATTTTTTTTTTGTTCTTTATTGTTCTTATAGTAAAAAAGGGTTATTATTATTAATGTTGGCTAAAGCAAAGTTCTAGACAAGCCATTTAATATTGGCTCAATTTAAAGAAAGTATGGCACATAAGGGCAAATTTGCGTTCAATTTAGAAACCTGGAACCTCGTTTTCTGTGTTTAGTACTACTCCATACAAATGACTAATTTCATTTCGTTAAAAAAAATTATAATAAACAACAAAGTATCAATGTCATTCTTAATGATAAACAATCTTAAATACCTGTAAATAAGCTACACTACAAGTATGTATATCTACAATTAGTCCGTGTATACTATGCACAATCCAAAACACTATAGAAATATGTAGTATTTCAGCTTTTAATGACCAAACATTACAAAATCATTAAAAGAGAAATAGCAATGACCTTTAGCGTATGTCACGATTATGCAATAAAAGAGCAACCTTTATCAGTAGTTAAAAGACGTTAGATACTTTGATTGCTCAGTTAACAGGATTATTTGATAATGTAGTCCCTGTAGCGCAGTGGATAGCGCGTTGGACTTCTAATCCAAAGGTCCCGGGTTCGAATCCCGGCAGGGATGAGTAGATGTCTTGTAAGCAGTGCAAGATTTTTTATAAACTGCGAATATTTGTTTTTGCTTGATTTTTAAGAATTTTTTTTACTTACTTTGTTACAACTAAATGAAATAATTCATTTATTATAGAGTTGAAAACTACACGTCTATTTTTATCACTGTTTTTAATTGTATTGCATTTAAACTGTAACAGCATTTTGCATTAATTTTTATGGTTAGCCTTAATTTCTGGTTATTAGTAGAAATTAAACAAAAATTACGAAATAAGGATCATAGAAACATGCTTTTTTTAAATGTTGTAACAAATAATGTTTGCATTTCTAATTTTAATATTTATGCGTTCATTAAAGTTCACCCTTTTCGTTCTAAAGTTTCGTTCGTATTTCTAACACCAAATCCATACATTTTCGGTCCATTTAATATATACCATCACAATACTTTGCTTCCTTTTTCTTTTATTTTAAATTTATATTTTTAGAGACACCCTTAATAATTTATCATATTTTAAATGTTTACTCTCAGTAGAAGTTAAATTTTAAGTGTACCTAGAAAAAAAATGTACCAATGATACTGAAGATCGCCCGCTTTTTTGTTAGATAAATAAAACCAAAAAAACATGTTAAACAACCGGTATAGTTCCCAAAAAAAATTATTTTGTCCAGATCCAATGTCATGGCATAACATAAAAAAAACATAATTTAATTAATTTTTCCCTTGCAACATTTTTTCACCCAAGTCCACCATAACATTTATTCATTTCAACATCTCACCGCCTGTTAATAATATCCTTATAGCACTGCCATAAAGCGATTCCACTTTGGCCTTCTTTATTACTTTTAATTTTAAATAAGCATTTTTAAATATACTTTTAATTAATCAAGCTTATTTAAATGTTACTATAATTAGAACTTAAAATTTATGGCATTGTAGAAAAACAATGTACCATTTGTAATGAAGTTCGCGCACTTTTCAGATGCTTAAATAATACCCAAAAAAACGTGTTAAACAGACGGTATAGTTCCTAAAAAATAAACAATCTATTTCTACAATCAATTTTAACAATCAAGTCTACTGTCATGGTGTATCATAAAAAGATAAACATCATTCAATTAATTTTCCCTCCAATTTTTTTCCACCCAAGCCCACTAGCATTTATTCTTTTCAACATCTCACCTTGTTCATAACATCCTCATAGCACTACCGTAAACCGTAAAACGATTCCACTCTGACTTCCTTTATTACTTTTTTTATTTTAAATTTATATATTTTAAATGGTATCTATAATTATTTTTTATTGTATTATAAATTATTCTATTATAGTTGAAAAGTTTACTTGCTTTAGAACTTGAATTGTATGTGTATTTCAAGAAAACACTGTAACATTTGAGCCAAAGTTATTTGTTAAACAACCAGTATAGTTCCGAAAAGAAACAATTTAGTTTTTTAAAGTCCGATGGCATGGTGTAACATTAAAAGATAAACATCATTTAATTAATTTTCCCTTCCAAAATTTTTCACCCAAGCCCACTATATAACATTTATTCGTTTCAACATCTCACCCTGTTGATAATATCCTCATAGCACTACCATAAAACGATTCCACTTTGACCTCCATTTGCTCGACCATACTCCGATAATGATGAAAAAACACAAAAAAGATACACTCATATAATTGAACACCCCCAAACAAACCTCCCTTAAAAGCCTCCGCGTGACACCTCATTTACTACCCCACTCTCCAAACAAAAAAACTAAAATAGTCCCAATATCCTCCACACCAGCCATTCATTTCCATTTCCCACGCAAGGGCTAGAATGTAACGATACGTTTACCCGTCTTCAACATGTTAATCGTGATCTCCGCAACCTTGGACTGGAAATTGCACGTCATTATTATCCGAGTTATACAGTTATAGAGATTCCCCAGTATATAATGAATACGTGGCCGATGTGTAATTATAATAAAAGACGGCTCTCTTTATTGTGTCCCCCTTATTGCAGCTTACTCGTGACTTCGATCCCCTCCAGAAAAAGTTAGTGCTTTGCACTTTGAAAAAAGTAGGCGATTACGAAGCGTTTAGAGTGTTTAAAATTGTTTTTGGTAAGGTTTTGTATTCAGTATACACCATAATACTTAACGTATATTTATTGGCTAGTTAAAGAGTAATAAAAGGTAGTAAATAATAGTTTAAAGTAGTTGTTAAATACAGTAGTTCTGGACTGTCCGCTTCGTTTTTTCCTTCTAGGTAAATAAGAACAGTGCAACAGGGACACTGAACACCCAAGAATTAAACTTCGTTGCCTTTATATCTAAGTTTCAAGTCTGTGTTTAAACTTTGGATCCTGTAAGATAATTCATGACAGAAGGCCAATGTAATCTGATCATCAGTACAGTCATCATCTTAGTGTGAAAAAATGACCCTGACATGAAACACATTCTACATCAAACCTTGTGTACAGCCTTAAACTTAATGTGCCTCGTCATGACTTGGTTTTAAGTTTGACAGTGAATAACTCAATCATGCCAATACATTAGTGCCACCAGTCCAATGGACATCAATGCATCATCAATACATTGGCTTAACCCATGGAGGTCGAATGAATTTAAGATGCCTGAAGAGGAAAAAGAAGTGAAGCCATCTAAAAGTCGCCAAGCATCATTTCATGCAACTCAACAAAGAAGTGGATGAGAAATTGGTTCGAGATTACACCGGAGTCCTGAAACTTTCTAGCTCTCACCACTATTTGAAGAGTTGATTTACCACTTTTACGGTACATCAAAGCTATGATCTTACCACTAAATTGGCAAATTTGCGTTCCAAATGATGGTGATAGCAAAAAAATTCCATGACTCCTGTGCAACCTTACAGCAAACTTTGTAACAGTGCAAACATGAGTAGCATGCTACTTAGCCTGACCAGATCAGATTTGTTTCAGAGATTCAGTTTCCGAATGCAAAATCATCATTAAATGTTCATAATTCTTAAATATGTCTAATTACTGGCTATTAACATTTTATAAATATTTTTGTTTCAAATAAAACTTCGAAAAATATTGAACGGATGCTACTTGTAAATTTTTTATAGCTAGATAGTTGAATAATAAACTAAACTGTACTGCTAAATGCAGTACGTATGGTCACCATAGCTCTACCATTTCTTTTCAAAAGAAAAAAAATCAACTCATATTTATTTGCTCTCATTAACCCTCCAATGCAGACTGTTGCCATACGGCAACAAGTAACATAATCCACTTTATTATATCAAAGTAGAGCTCCGTCTCGACAAATCTGTGTTTTTTCATCTATTCCATTCCATTTTGAAGTTTTAATTACTAATAACCCTCATAGATGACAGTAGTAAAAGTGCATTCAAAATCGAGTGAAGTTATTAACTGTTGGGAAATTAGGTCTTTGGCAGTAATCAAAGTATAATAAGTTTTGTACTAAATACAAATAAATTGTTTTGAAAAAATAATTATAGTTCAAGAGGGCTATTTTAAAATATATTTAGTAGTTTCCTAGTCATTCTTATCAAAATTGGAATTTTGAAGTTGGTTTTTGCCACTTGGCAAAAATTTTAAAAATTGAAATTATTTAAATTCCAATGGAGTTAATCTTTTTTTATTTTCAGTATTTTCCCCATAATGCATGAGTATTAATGATACAAATATATTTTTTAGGGATGAAAAAAAATTAATGCATTGCAAGGTTAAGCCAAAAGCGCCAAATCATCCGCCAAATGGTTTGTAGGGGGTACATAATAGAATCGATTATGGCCTCACATGATAAACCGGATTTTTCTCCTAACAACATCTCACTCTAATTTAACTTCTGCCGTGGCTAAATGGATGAATAAAGGCCCTGAACACCTTTTAAATCAAACCAATGCTTCTTTACCTAAGATAATCCATCGACACCGCTGATTGAAGAAAGCGAGTAACTTTCTTTTGAACTAATTAACCTTCGAACCGCGTTCGAGCTCCACTTGTAGAACATTCGAACATCCGGGAACGGGGCCCACGTGACTAATTGCGTTCTTTTTGTGCCCCGTAATGAGATTATTAATGGGCGGCCACACAAATGAGAAGACTTTTTTTTGTTCTATTGTGTTCATTTGTTATTATTTTATTTGGAAGAAAAATGGATTTGCGCGTTTCACTTTCGATCAAGAGAATTTAGACGTTTCGGAGGTAATTTGCTGGAGTGATGGTGTAGCCTGTCAGCGGTATTCTTTTTTATTATTATTATTACTGTGGGAATTGTAGTTTTTTCTTAAATGGTTGTCTAAATGTAAATAACAAGGATGTTGTCTTCGTAGTTGTTAATTATTTGAAATGAATCTTTCTTTTGGAAAGGAAACAAAGTCTGTTGGAAATCAACATACTTATAACTTCTCCAAACAAAAGTACTTAATTCTGAAATTGAGTTAGTTGAGACCCAAATTGAGGTTAAAATACAGCTTAGAAATGAAAAAATTTCTACCGTACTCGTGGATCAATCGGGCAATGGTATTTTGTTGGGAAAGAATTTTTTTTAATAATGGAGCAATGTAACAAGGTAAGAATTTATCTGATATCCAGCGCTGAAACTGTCAGACCTGGAAAATACGCACTGTTAAAAAAAAACACTTTACTTTTATGGAAATTTTCCTTAAATTTGATAGTTTAAACTCACACTATGGAATTTACAACTTAAATCGTATTACCTGGAAATTTGTTTACAAGACATCATGATGGTTAAAGAACTCTGTTATTGTGTTTTGAGTTTTAACCTGTTCAACACTGAATATTCAAATACTTTACGGCTTTGAACAACAAGTTTCTGATCCTAAATTTTACGCAATAAATTTTATACACTGTTAAAAAATAAATTTGGCGCGAGATTACACCGGAATCCCAGAACTTTCTAGCTACCACTATTTGGAAAATTTACCAATTTCATGGCAAAACTGTAATTTTGTTGCACCGCAAAAGTGGTGACTCATCGCTCCAAATATAGTGGTGGCAGCTAGAAAGTTTCAAAATTCCGGTGCAATCTTGCGCCAAAATTTTTTACAGTGTAATGCTTTCCAAAAGAAAAATACTGCCATAATCAGAGGGCTGATATTATTTAAATCCTATTTCCAAAAATTAAATGTGAAATTACAATGTCTAAATGCCCTTCGTCCTGAATATTCGGTCTCATGTTATTTCAAAAATAAGTCGAATTTGCGTCATATGTCATGTATATCTCCAATAAAGCGTTATATTATAGTATAAGTATAGTTTAATGACTTAATTGGATGACTAAACGACGATATAATGTATTCCCTTTTAAATTTATTGTTTTGATTGGCGAATGGAAATTTTTCATGTCCTTAGGAGCAACAGTTCCACAGGAAAGCCATTGAAGTAAGATTGGTTAATCAAAATAGTGTGCAGAGCTTTCCGTTTCATACCACCATTCACCGAAACCACCAGTGACAAAGTGCATCAGTGTTAATCCAATGGAGAAAAAAATATTTTCTCCGGCTGTATTGAATATTTTTTCGAACGGATTTTTTAGAAGATAAATGTAGCTACTTAAAGGCCCCGACAATCCCGCTTTTTGAAATTGGTTGCAATATATTTGTTAATTTTCAATAAATAATTTTGCACAAAGTATTCGAAGCAATTTCGAAAAGTGGTGCTATAGCGACCTGTAAGTTATCGTCATTTATTATTTAACAGAAACCATTTGTAAAAATATTCAATACAGTGGGAGAAATGTGGCAGAGGAAATAGTTTTTTTTTTTTTTGCATTTGGATGAACACTGGAGCACTTGAGTTTGGAGTCCTGCGGTCCAGCATGCCCATTCCCCCTTAATTATAAAAAAGTATGCTCAAAATTAGTATGAAAAGCAGCTACGGAATTAGGCAAGCAATAACTTGTTCCAAACATAAAAAGCTGCACAACCATTACCAGTTACATAAAGCAATCGCCTGAGCAAAACATGCATTTAAACATTGTCTGAATGAGTAAACTTTACTCTTTAGTTGAAATGGTTATATAAATTTTATTTAAAATGTTTTAACGATCATAAAATATATATGCAATGCAAATTTAAACCACTTAAATAACTTTCCAAGGATACTTTTTTTTTTTGCTATTTACAATCGTTTTGATAATGATCACTTTCCCATTTTGCGCCACATAATAAAAATCACAAAACATTTAAATTTCAAATGCTCCTAAATTACTACCATTAATAGGTTAAAGGCTATATGCAAATGCCTTTCATGTGATAATGTGACCAAATAATTGCTGGTTTTAAACGAATTTATGTTGCAATTCCCCAGCAAATTTACACTCTAAATGTAACCAAGAAGTAAAGTATAAATGTATCGTATAAGTGTTTACTAAATAGTCGTTTCGGCTGAAACATAATGTGACACGCTACGCAATAAAGCGACGCTAATATTTAATGAGTTTTCAAATCACAATATTACTTAATCATTTTCCATTCACTTTATTCATTAACATATAAGAAAATTTAAATATTAACGTAAGACAAACAAACCAATTTTTTTTACCTTTAAACTACAAACCGGTGTACGTTTTTACTCAGAAATTTTTAACCCTCTAATGCATACTGTTACCGTTTGGTAACAAGTTACATAATCCACTTTATTGTATTAAAGTAGACCTCCCTCTCTACAAATTTGCGTTTATTTCATCTATTACATTCCATTTTGAAGTTTTAGTTAATAATAACCCTCATCCTCATAGATGACAGTAGTAAAAGTGTATTCAAAATTAAAGAGTGAGGTTATTAACTGTTGCGAAATTACGATTTTGGCAGTATTCCAAGTATAATAATATTAATACTAAATACAAATAAATTGTTTTGAAAATTTTATTGTAGTTAAAGAGGGTTATTTTGAAATATATTTAGTAGTTTTCTAGTCATTATTATCAAAATTAGAATTTTGTAGTTGGTTTTTGTAATACGGAAAAAAATTAAAAATTGAAATTATTTAAATTCTAATGCAGTTAATTTTTTTTCAGTATTTTTCCCATAATGTATGAGTATTAAAGATTCATATACATTTTTTCGGGATGAAAAAAAAATTCATTCATTAGAGGGTTAATATTGTTTATAAACAAATAAGGAACTGAAAACTGAAAAAAAAAAATAACAGTTCGTTTGATGTGTATTAGCACTAATTTTTTTTTTCATTGTGTTGAAGTCGAAAAATATCTTAACCCATACCTCGTTAGTAAAAATATCTTATGCATGCAAAAAGAAAATTTCCCTAGTTTATGGTGTAGAGCATTAGAGGGATCAAAACATCCATATCAACCTTCAAGGAAACAAAAGCCACAACCCCTTTCGCCACACCAAAACCTCTCAAAATAATCTCCGATAACCCTGTTTGTTGCGGTGTAATCGGCGGACACATTTACAGCCCCGCCATCGCACACGAGCCATCCTTTCGGGCCAGCCTGCCATCCTCCATTATCGAGGCGATGACATGACACTGAGCACAAAGGGCCTGGGATCGAACCCCTTCGCTTGAGTGAGAAGGGTTCTTCTTCGTGAAGGGTAGTATCACTCAATATCGACTTCTTCCACGGCCTACTACACTACTAAGGCCGAAGAAGCTCTCTCAAATAATCTCAGGGACGGAAATTTTGACGTCATAGCTCCGAGTGACGTTGTTCCGAAGATGAAGATTTCCTGTCTCGAAACCTGTTCGGAACCACTCGTTCACGGCTAATCACAATTTTAGGGAAGTTCCGAATAAATCCGAACTAGTTTCTCGATCTTCGACACTCGGAACAGTGACGTCAAAAATTCCGTCTACGCTCATGCTTGGAATAGTTTCTCTGGCCTTGTTATTGAAGTTGACCATGCTTCTATATGTACTACAAGGTGAGGCAAATAAAAGTGTCTGGCACTTTGTCACTCTTAAATTAATTAGCAAACAACTGGCCGCACTATTTCCGGGAATTTGTTTAAATTTAATTTTACACAACGAACAATCCTGTTGTAATGCGCGTATCACCTTTACCTGAACACTGATCCACAACTCACGCTTGCACAGCCCGTGCTAAGATCTAAACCCGCCAATAGTCCATGTATATTGCTCTAATGCGATGTTTACCCAATCTAACCATGCAAAAGCAGGTTTTCGTAATATAGAATTTCTTACGGCTTCATTGTTTATATGGCCAAGAAACTTTGATTGCATCCGTAGCTCACTGCTGTGCCACTTTTATTTTTGCTACCCCGTATAAGAAATACTATATCATGTACTACAAGAAAGTGTCGGTGAAAGGAAAGTACCTATTTAATACACAATTTCGTAATTTTCTCTTCCTGCAAACTTTACAGGGGTAGAACAAAAATAGTGACACGCTCTGAAGTTTTTATATTCTTTTTCACATGTCATTATAAATTACTACAAAATATGTAAAATGATGTTGACGACGTGTAACACTTGTATCGACTTAACCTTTGGCTATCGGGTTAGGACGAAAACAAACCGTCTTTTGGCGAGTTGTCTAATGTTCATAAAACCTTCCTTTGTAAATCAGAACTATTTTTTATATATAGGGATCTATACTTCGGTAGTCCTCATTTTTAAGAAAATTGTTTATTGAAAATTTGCTATTTTTATGTCATTTAACCACGAATTCTGTCATTCTGCAATGACACAGTACTATTTTTAAGATGGCAGTAGTCACGCACATATAAAATCATGGAAGTTTCTCAAGCCACGAGAGTTTGAGTTCCAATATTTTAGGATTCACAATTTACATTTGCCGGAGTTTCTAGATTTTGCGATCACCGGCATATTGCCATTTTAAGATGATTATTTTTTTTAACAAAATCTGTTTTCGCAATCTCCTTAATGAGTTGATAGCGACATTAAAACAATACTAGTCCCGATAACTGCAACTAAATTTATTTTGAAATCAAAAACTTGTAGGATATAGCCGTATTTTGCTACTAGTAACCGTTAATCTGAAACCCTGTGCAAAGGATTATTAGTATTTCCTTTAAGAATAAACGCAAGTCTATTCGGTTAGAAAGGATATCCCTTTTCAATAAAAACCCTTAAAAGTGACCCTTCTTAAAAGCACCCAATCGAGTGGAAAGTTAGTTCCTCTTTATCACACAACGAGTTGGTCAGTGGGACATCCGATGACATTTATTCAACAATCATAAACTCTCTACGAAGAATGGACATTGGCAGCGCTGTGGGGAATCTTTTATAAGAGGCAAATGGCTTAGGTGTAGAGATAAAAAAGAAAAAAATCTTGGTACTTATAACCTGTTCTGCAACTAAAAGACCTAGTTCTTTATACAAAAAATATATTCATTTGTCATTATTTTTTAAGTAATGTGATTCATCACAATCTTGTGCGGATTTATTTTGCGAAAAAATAATTTCTATTGTTATTGTGTGCTTATTAACATACATACGTTCGCATCTATATCCAATGAAAATCCTGTTTTTCACATGTTCTTCTCTTAGTCACATTTTTTTTTTATTTCTCTTTCATTGTTTTTTATATGACGAGGCTTAAAGAAGATAATTTTTTTTTTCAAAAATATTGTTAATTTCTTTATAGTAACCCAAAACATAACATTATTTTTAGATGCACATCATAAGCCGCAGTCACACATATAACTCCATAAAGCAAGAAACACTTCCTTAGAGTATGACGTCCAAATTTGCGCTAGCCGATGGGAATGTTTTTGATGATGTATCGCTCTTGTTTTTATTTTTCCACGTCAAGCGATTTCATAGGTTGTTTCGTTTCACTCTCAAAATGACCGACATGGATTAAAAGAAACTTTTCTTTATTTGCAAGCTCTCTTTAACAAATGATTTGGACAACCAACAGCAAGCAAGAAGTTGGCATTTTCAATCCTCCATAAGTAAAATATTCTTAGAAAACTAACTATCAAATTCTAAATCAAAAGTAATTCCAGACAAAAAATGAAAGCAAGACCATTGGAGCTGTTGCCATCCAATATGTGAAATAACCCCATTGCGCCATCTAGTTTATCTTAATTATTTTTTGAAGAATATGAGTTTTGCAACTAGACTCTTTAAGTACAAAATACTTTCATTCGTTATCAGTGGAAAAAACGTATTTAATCTGAGGACCTGAAGGTAAATGGCCAAAGCCTGTACTGATAATCCAAAGAACCTGTTATTTAAAAATAACCCCTCAATGCTGACCCGTCTTCCGGCCGAGACGGGAGTCACTTCCTCCGCAGATGCTAAGTTGACCGGAAGTGACGTGCTTTGTGCTGGTCGGACGTGTGAGGAGTGGTTGAACGACCGATAAAAGACCCGGGCTCAAGCATTGACACTGGACAAATCTCGACTAAACGGATTGACAAAAGTGTACGAAAGTAACGGATGAACTCTTTGGGTGATCTCAAATGAAGACATTCATAAGTGTTAGAACCGGAGAGCTGATCCAAACCAATGGAGTGAAACCAAGGAATCCATTCGTATTGGGATTGGACCCCGTTATTATTATTTTTTTTTGTCGTGTCTATGAAGTTGTCGAAATGTGAATGTTAAGCTAAATGAAACCATGTGTTTTGATGACCGCGGCTGCAATTTTTTGGATATTAATGTCATAAAGATCTATTAATGATGGCAGAACTCCAACGTCTCTCAAATTGGCACTCATTGCCGGGCATTCAAAAATGTGGTTTGGTGTAAGCTGCGTATTTGGGCAGGTTTTTTGCGTGTGGTGAAAATAATGTAATAAAATTTGTTTACTTTTATCCCCAACTAAGTTAAACAAATACTTTTGTTGTTATTGTTGACTTATTCCTCTTGGTCCAGCCTCAAGCTAACCAAGTCCATAAGCTCGAAAGTCTTCAAGAAATCAATGACTAGAAGAAGACTAGAAAAGAGTTCAATTTCTCCAGACCAATAGAAAAGAGATCAATTTCTCCTGACCAAGACAGTGTAAAATGTGATAGGGAGAAGCATGTGCAGAGTTATACTTTACTTTGTGCACGTTAAATAGGTCTTTCGCCCAAGTTCAAAGACATCCCATCATACATCCTTAACATAAAATCATATTCGAAGACGGGTCCAGTACCGATACATCGAAAATTGCGGCATAGACATGTCAATGTGTGGTCATTTTTGACTATCATAAATAGAATTGAACGAAGTTACCAATGAAAGGATCGAGCTGTATATCTTAGTTATATTTCGGAGGAAGTGAGTTTTGTAACCACACTTCAAATACATTGTACAAAAACTTTACACTACAAATAAAAAATCATGCGTAAGGAACACTGGTCCATTTTAAAATCTTACATCAACAAAACCCAATGTTTGGATCCATGTGAAACCTGTTCTTCTTACATCACCACGAAATTTCTCACATAAATCTCAAACAACCCGAAAAAAAACTAACAAACATCGGATAGAAACAGTAAAAAAAAAAACCAGTCATAAATCAAAAAGCAGTAAGCAGTCCTGAGGATGATACGTTACTGTGTTATGTGATTATTCCAGCCTAGAAGAAGGAATACTATGTATTCCCCATAAAACATAGGAATTTTAGGAGAGTATATTTGTTCTTACTAAATAAGAGTTATTTTCTGTTTCCTTACACGTTGTAGACGTATTTTCTCTCCTAGTGAGTGGTTCCAAACTTTTTTTCCTATTATCAAGGCGAATTTGCGAATCATAGAACTAAGATAAAAGTAAAAGGAGAAATCCCATTTGTACCTCGTGGGAAATTGGAGTAAGGGTGGGGGGAGTTTAGGTACTTATATATTCCGGCTTGTGTGCTTGATCACAGACCCGTTTATAATGCCTTCGTCAAGTAGGACAGACTCAGAAAGAATTTTAACTGTCACAGAGAAAGGAATTTACACCCAGGACGTAGGCGGAAATCGAACCCGCACCCGTTACAGCTCGCAGATGGGAGAGTAATGGACCAAACCACTCGGCCATCCGGACCAGATTGGAGAAGTTTAGTAAAGATAAATTATGGACGGACATAGAAGTGGACTTGATGACTTATCCCGTGTTTGGCAGAAAGCACATCGAATTGATCCTTCTCAGAAAAAGTAACTACAACGGAAAACGAGGGGTGTCATGCTTTACGACTTTCTCATATTAGCAGTTATTAGATCAGTATAGGATTACTAAATGATGAATTAATAAAGTAAATATCACATCAATCTGGCTAATTATTCTTACGTCATTCTTATCAGGAAATCTTGTATCATTCTGACCAGGAAATCGCATCACTCTGGTCAATAAGTGCATTCTGAAAACAAACAACTTAACTTCAAGTTTTAAAAATTCGTATTTAGTACAACTTAATTTGTCTGGCACAAATTGTCCGCACTATGGTTTAATTTGTCTGCTTTTGTTCTTTCAGTCGATTTTAGCAGAAATCTTATTTGCGCCAGGCACAGTATCTTGCCAATCGCCGTTAATGAATTAATACAAAATGTATAATTGCTTCTAAATACCAACCACCACATATCTACGTAACAGAACAGACCATAAATACCATAGTGCTTTTCTTATGCATCTGAACACAAGATCTTGAGGAAGTTGTAGTAATTCCTTATGTAAACCGGGTAGGTTTCGTGAGTTCCATCTTGCTTTTAGGGGCTCGTAAATCAACGAGGCAGAATAGCTGCAGGTTCCGTTCAGCCACTGTGGTCTAAATTGCTCATGCACCAATTCGGAATGCTGATTTTTTCTATTATCTCACAGTTATCTTGTGGTCGGACATATTTAGTAACGTAAAATGCTTTGTATTCTGTATTACATTACAGTGTAAAACCACCTACTTTTACTTAGTTTCCTAGGTACATATTTTGTTCCTTTGACTCCTCCTACGAAACGTTTTCAACAGAAATCATTGTTTTTGCTTACAAGCAGATACAATGTGTTCTGAAACTGATATTGTTTTGTAGATACGTATGTAACTCCAACTAGCAACAGATAATAAAACGACACACACATACATAAAATTTTCATCTAGCGTAATATTCAAAAACCAGTTATGGTGGGGATCAAGGTAAATCACAGATTTGACGAAAAATATTACTACTTTTGCCAGCCGTTTGTGTAAGTACCAAACAAAATGTAAAATAACATTTCAAAGCATTTTTTTATTACTTTTGCAAGGGGACGTACATAAATTACGTCACGCTCAGAGGGGGGAGGGAGAGGTATGAGACAACGTGACGGATCGTGACATGGAGGGCGGGAGGGGTGATCGCTTGCGTGACGTAACGACTCAAAATTTTCGATTTTGCAAGGAAAAACTGTTTTACATAAAATAAAGTTTTTTAAAAAGAAATCTGAAATCTTTTTTTATTATAAAGATCATCAAAAGAAACACGATTTCAGTAATAAGTTGGGGGGGGGGGGTATTGTATGCCACAACGTTCGCATTCAATAGCCTTCTACATTTTATGGACCGTTTCCTAATGGTACTAAGTAGTAACGCACAAAGTTGTGACACTACCTTGAGGAATCGGAGGGCTAGCAGCTACATGGACGAACACCAAAAAGACCCAGAACTAAACAGTTGACAGATCCGATTACATCCCGACCCCTTTTTTAGATGGCGTTAGGGAATAGCTAGTTTATCCTTGAACAGCAAAAATGTAAATACAATGTCGATCCATTCCTATATATAAATTATTTAACCGAGACAACTTACTCTTTTTTTCCTTTCAAAGTTAATTTTAAAATATCGTTTTATGAATTTTTTTAAATTTCAAAAACAAAAAGGGAAATATTAAAACCAACTTTTTTCTTGAAAAACGAGAGGGGGGGGTGCGAGAAACGTGACGTAATTTTAGGGGGAGGGGTTCGACCAAACGTGACGCAGCGTGACATAGGGGGAGGGAGGGGTCAAAAAAGTCAAAATTTTGCGTGACGTAATTTATGTACGTCCCCCAATGTATATGCCCAATACATAAAATGTTTTGTTAAAAAATATATGATGATGTCAAAAACCCACCAATTTAATTACTTGCTCTTACCCACGTAACATCTAAAGCTTTTACTAGTAAAAGTAACTCAATCGTGACCAAACATGGCCGTGCGTCAAGAAACAAAGCAGAATAACCTACTAAACAAACAACTCTATTACTCTGATAATAGAGACCCAATGTTTACTCTATCAAAATGGCCCTAAACAAAACCTACCGTGATCCTTGGCATCACCATATGGCCGATGTGTCGCTATTTCTGAAGAAGATACATATTTATGTCATCCTCCCCCATCATACAACAATAAGCCATCTGTTAGCAGCAACCAAAGCGTAAATATAAATTACACCAAAGTATGATGTAACAAAGAGGGATTGGTTAGGTTGTGTGGAGAAGGAGGAGTTGAATATAGGGCTGTTCACATTTTTAGAGGGAACTACTGTTCAATGTTCAGATTCTTTGAATCAACAGTTTACATTGCAGGAATTTCATTTGGACTGGAAAAGTTAGGACTCCTATTCCTGCATTTCTTTATGACAGAAAGTATTGTGGCATGAGTAAATGTTATCTTATGACTCATTATTTGGGAAGGATAAAGTTTGTGCATGGTTTACGTTTTAGAATGCAATCAATGCCGACCAAATGTGTGAATGTTCCGAATTATTAGTGTACTTGTACAGAATACTCTCTGTAGTTTCTACAGAGCTTTAATAGTATAAGGGTTTTTTTTTTAAATAAAATCAGAACACTTGCCAAGTATCTGAATTCTCTAACATTTCGATGTCTAATTTAAGAAAAATTAGATTTTGGTTAGTCGAGAAGTGTAACGACATACAATATAGATGTCTATAATGTCTATGCCGAAACAAATTAAGTTCATATCTGTTCTTGGTAAGACTCAATATTTTTTCATATCTATCCATTAAATGTCCCGACTTCAAAGTTTGTTTAACTAGTTATTTTGTTGCGAACTCAATTTATTCCCGGGGGCATATAGAAAAACATGTATTTCAAGGAATAAATTTATGCCGGGGAATATAAAAATTTATGTAAAATGTTTCACAGAATATTATATAGGATATAGACATACTGGGTAAATTCAAGAAATTCATCGTTATTCTGGCTTCTTCTCTGTTTCTTCCATATGTTTACATGAAACATTTACAAAGAAAGATCTTCATTAACAATCAAAAACATTTCATAAAATTTAATCATTCACATATTAATGATCCATAACAACCCACTGTCCTTTACAACTATTCCCTACAAACCAACCCACTTCATTAATCCTGAATAACACGCTCTCTCCAGACCCTACAACAGCTCTAAATTCAAATCCCATAGAAATTACCACAGGAACCCATTTCGGCCATCTGAAGCCCGTCCACACTGCAGGGGGTTTGCGGTCAATTGACCCCACTCAAAGGGTAGTGGGGGGAGGGACCCTTGACCACTGGTCAAGGGGGTCAAATGATGCCCCGCGCAGTCGGGAGTCTTGTTCGTTAAACTCTTGGTTACTCTGGGGGAGGGGTTGAGAGTGGTCGGTTTTTGACTGAGCAGACATTTCTGAAGTACTGATTGATATGCTTTGTTGATTTATATATAGTGTCCTGGTTTAATTACCCATCAGTTAGGCGGCTAATTTAATTGAAATTAGATTTTTGTAAGTAGAGAAGTGTAACGATATACCATAAGAGGAGATGTCTATATATATAAAAAAAATTCAGTTTTTACAAAAAATCCGGCAGTTAGTACATATGACACGGAATTTCAGAAAAAGTTATTAAAAATCCAGTATTGCCGGGTTAAATCCTGAGAGTTGGCAGGACTGTATAAGTTTTAAGAGGCACGGTTGAATGTTACCATTGGAAATTGTATTCCTTTTGGAGGTGGTTGTACATTTTATGCTACTTCATTGCTTTCACTCGCGAAATGGAAAAAAAAGTACTGAAAATAGTAATAGCATAAAAAAAACTACTTTAAAGGAATATGCTTACTGGTTAGTTAGTTATTAATTACGGGAAATAAATTATCAACAGGTGGGGGTCGACACTAGTCTATACATTGAAAAATTATTTTAAAATCTTATTAAATTACCGGATTATATATTACCCTTCAAACTTTTTTGGTTATTTTTTTCCATTACTGTTTGCATACCAGGGGAAAAAAATGCATTTATTTTAAAGCATACTTTGGCAGCTATTGGTATTTCAAAAATAATACATTTTATCCATATTTTTCACTTTAGTGTCGTACAAACTGAAGATAGAGGTTTTACTCCATCTTGAAAAATGGGTTTTAGTATCATTCGAAAGATAAAGATACAGCAATTTTTAGTTAAAGTTAATTTTTCATGTCCCACATCACTTTTCTTTTTATAAAGAGTCTTATCTTAAAAAGATGAACAAAAAGGATGTAAATTAATACTCTAAAAGCATTTTATTTTCGTTTTCTCTTTGACGACTGACCATCCCTTTGAAACTCCCTAACCCAACCATGCCCCCAACCCCTAACACAAAACCTAATTACACGAGACCAACTGCAGTCCCATCCGTCTAGTTCCTAGAGTAGGTCTAATTGTTACAAACGGCCACAAGGGCGGAAGAGCCTTTTGATGGCCAAACGACTGACTGACCACTGGATTTGACCCCTTTCTGTCCGAAGGGGGGAGTCAATGAAGCGGTGGTCATTGAGTGGTTGGACAGTGGTCAATTGTTGATGGATAGTGTCCGGTCAAGTGTTGAGGGGAGTGGTAAGGTGATGGAAGGATAAAGTTCCCGATTAGGTGTGGTTTTTGTTTGTGCTTTTATGTGTTGCCGGCGCACATTTTTCTGATTTCGATACAGTTGTCAAAACCTGGACCCATTTCATTCCTTTTTTTAAACTGCGACTTTTTTTGAGAACACGCAAAAATGAATGAAAAACTTGTGAATATTTATAATGTACTTTACCAAGAGGAAGAGTAGGCTTACGCTCGTCATTCTTATACCTTTCCCTGTCATAGATGGCAGCATCTGTCACGTTTATGTGTGCATGTGAGTGTGTGTGTGTGTTGTGACTGTCTTACTTGACGAAGGTTTATAAGCGGCTCTCTGAGCAAGCACACAAGCCTGAAAATATATGTATATCAACCAACCTTTCCTTGTCATTCTCAAATCACTGGACTTAAAATTGTCGAATTGTAATTGTGTAATAATGGCTTTGATATTTTGACCTTTCTATTGGTTTCGTAGATAAACTGGGAAATTCAGGGTTATTGAATTGTTATGTGAGTTATAACATGGACGGCTATTATTTGAAATTTCATCATTAGATAAGTTTTATTTATAATTTAAATGCATCAAGCAACGTTAGAGGGGGTGGGGGTGGGAGTAAATCAAAAGCAAAAGTTTCACATTAAAAAAAAACACCCAAATTTAAAATAGCTCCCAACGCTTTAAAAAAAAACCTGTCAAATACACGGCATTTCTTTCAAACTCCCTTCACACAAGTAGCAGTGACACAACTCAACTCTACAAAGTGGGTGGATTAACATCACTTCAGGAAGAGGATTAAACCAACTGAAACCGTTCAGTAAAAAACTTATTAAATAATAGCATAAATAGAACGCCTTCAAAAAATATAATCCACTTTTTTTAATATGCTATATTTGTGAAAAGAAACTCCATTGTTGAGTGTTCGAATATAGTATCCAGAAATCGTCTGCAATCGCTATAAAAAACGTTCTATTCGAAAGTGCGGTGGGGGGGGGGGGTCTATATTGAAGGATTGTAATAGGCGTGCGTTTAATAATTCCTTCGAATCGTAGAGTGAATATATTAAAAAAGTATTTTTGGGTATCGTTTTTTACCAATTGCAATACGGAGCACGCGTCACGAGGCTTTGTAGGATTTTATTGTGATATTTGAATAGTTGGGAAGATTATGAGTGTATTTTGCGTGGGATATGATTCAAAATTTACGTGAGAAAAGTGCCCTGTTCGTATATTAGTTCGTAGGATTAAAATGTGCTGCTTAAATTATTTCAATAATAATTCACTTATGCTTAATTTAAGTTACATCGGTTTAAATGTGTTCAGTAAAATACTTTGCGTATACCCGGTCTACAATACATTTTCACAACTTCTTACATTTTCAGAGCCTATACTAATGTGTTTCAGGAAACAATTTGATATTTCAAATGCATGTATCCATTGCGCTATGGAAAGTTTACAGTTATTTTTTTTTTACACACAGTTTGCAAAATTGACCCACAAAACTACATTCCACTACCCCCCCCCCCCCCCCAGATAAAAGAAAAATAACCAAATGAAATCAATCACTTTCTAAACGATAAAACTGAATTAATGAAACACCGCAAACGCCACAAAGAAGTAATAATAAGAAATGGCCATTGGATCATTTCTGCAGACTCCAATACCCAATTATCGTTGTCATAAGTGGCCTCTCATTAATCCAAACAGCTGTTATTCCTGATGCGAGAGATGGCAACAACAGAGGCGATCGTCTGAAGATACAGAGAGGGCGGGGCCGAGAAGATTACAAAGCACTTCTACTTCCACTTTTCAAATAATTAGGAATCGAACTGTTTTGGGATTTCTCAAGAACAGCTATCAGTATGGCTTGTTTTTACTGTAGTAGGAAATTTTAAAAAAGATTTTTTGAGTCGATTCTTCAAAAATTTTACATAAACTCTCCTTTTAGGGGCCTCGATAATTTTAGTAAAATAAATTCTTTTGAATGAGAAAAACTATTAAAAACTTTATAAAAAATTATAAATAGAAAATCATCAAAATATAGCCTGCCAAAGTTACTTTTATCGGCATGAATTGATTTTTTTTGCTAAAAAAAACCCCTCTAAAATATATTTGTTTCAGTGCTGCAAGCTTTATTTTAAAATATATAAAAGAAATTGTTTTAAACAGCCATATTTTATTGTTTGTAATGCATTCTAAAAAAGTGCACTTCAATACTAATATCACCAGGAAATTTAAGAATTACTGTCGCAAAAATCCTTTTTAATTTTACATTTAACAAATGCATTTCTTTTAAAGATTAAGTAGTAAATAGCAAACTGTTATTTCCTTAACAGTCCGTTATACTAATAATTGTGTGTTGAGTTAATTCAATGTTTCGACTGAAGATGATCTATCATACAGAAAGTTAAATGCCCCATGACAGAAAACTTACTTTTACAAAGCGATAGCGGATTTGCTTTAATTTATTTGTGTTTACTGCGATTAGAAAATGTTTTTTTATGTATTTTCATTTGAATGTAGATTGCTTAGACTGCGAAATATTTTTAGTTCTTAATATTGTATTAGTACATGCCTTTTTAGTATTGATTGATTGCCTAAAATATTGTGTTAGTATGTAGTTTTGTATTATAATTTATGGATGGTTTTTTGTTATAGTGTTTTAGCGGGGCCAATTAGTTTTTTTATCTGCTTAATAATAAGAATATTTTTTATTGAACATAAACATACAGACAAGGTAGCTAAGTCTAGCAACCCTGTAAATGCGACGGCCACAAAAATCCCCCTTTACAAACACCTCTTGAAATACAAGGTCATTCTCCCCCCTGTAAAGAAGTCAGTGGAAGTGGCATGACCTTCTGTGACCTTCCAGGAAAATTGGGGTCAAGGGGCAGCCATTTTTTTTTTCGGTACCCCTTTTTTAAGACGAAGAGGGAAGACCCCCATTTTTCTCCGAAGAGGGGTTGTTTACCAGGGTTTTTTCCTCCAAGAAAAGGGGATTTGGAAGCAGTGTATCTGGTATCCAGATAAGAAGGAGTGCGATGAAACGAAGTCTGATGAACCCAAGTGTTTCAAGTAGCAAAAAAAATCTGTTTTTGTCTGTAAAATCGTGGAGATTTTGTTGATGTGTGTTTGTAAATAGATTCTTAAAAGCGATGTGTTTCCTGTTTGAATAAATTTGACGTTTTGATTATTTTTAAGTGAGGTATTTTTTGAGAATAAATTAATGTATATTTAAGTAAAGCGACCACATTGACGTCTTTAAAACGGGATGCGGAGATTTCATCCGGAGACAATTCGTCCGCTTCGCCGCGGATAACTCATCCGATAGGGCTGCCAAGCTCGGCGAGGAAATTTTAGAGTTTTGGCGATATGGTCCAAAAAAAATCGCTATCCAAAATTGCTATCAGTTGAGTTCTCCGCTGGCGTATTATCCAAGATGAATCCTCCGCGGATGAATTGTCTCCGGATGAAATCGCTGGCATTCCTTTTAAACCAATACTTTTACCAATGTTTGTTGAAGTCAATGTTTATGACTTCAGGAAAACGTTATTCAATCAGCTTTTTTATATAAAAAGTATAATGTGATTGTTCAGCTACACCGAAATCCTGGAACTTTCTATCTTTCGCCACTCTTTGGATAGTTGATTTACCACTTTTGCACTGTATCAACGTAAGGATTTTACCTTTTTCCAAAAATTAGTAAAACAACGTTCCAAATAGGGATTCCGGTGCAATCTTGCACCAAAAGTTTTAACTGTAAGCCACAAGCCCCTTTAATAACTTATAATTAGTGAAAAATAATTCCAAATAAACCATTTAAGTACTCTTTTTTTTAAGATACCCCCTTGCGATTACAAATAATAAAAAATGACTGCTGTTCTCAATTAAATGCAAGTAAATACATATCCCCTCCGAGGAAAGTTGAAGGGGGAAGCACGATGGGGTCCATTCAAGGTCAAACCTCTTCGAGAAAATGAGTGTTTACTGTTGTTTTGGTGGTTTAACGCGTCCAATTTCGAGAAGCCGAGTAATTTGCAGCGTTTAAACGCGTGAGAAATCCAGAGGACCTGGCCCAAAATGACTGTTATTTAACGGCTCCCTTTCTTGGATGGATTAAGTGGGTCTTTAAATGCCGTTTAGGGGGACTTGTGATTATAGTGGAATTAGGTTGCGGATTGGGCTAAGAGGGGGTATCCGTTATTGATAGCAGTAAAACGTTAGTTATTGATTAGCCCATAATAAGTACCATATTCTTATATTTTTAAAGGGAGTCCCACTTTTTTTAAACATCAATAGCAGGTCTATCGACATGATTTTCTGTAGGGATACGTACGTAAGGAATAACTGAATTAGTTTATATTAATTCATTGAGAGATTTATCAAATTAAATAGTTGCGTGTACTGTGGTCGGTCATTGCGCAGTTTACCATGGGTACAGATCATCTGGAGAAAATAGCCCCTCCCCTCCAGCGACATGCCTAAATTGAGGAGGTGGCGCCATCTTGGAGTAGAAGTCGGACATCCACCCTCTCATGGGTACTCAAAGCCTTGTGCCAACGGATACTACTGCAACCCTCTTGCCTTCCAGGCTACGACCTGGAGGCACACGACAACGACAAGTTTAGGAGATAAACCAATCTAATAAAACTAAACTATAAAAAAAATCATAATTATCCCAAAGTACATTTAATCTACTAACCCAAAACCTTCTCCTAACACTCATTCCATAAAAAAAGCGTCATAAAAACAAAAGCTTTTCCTTCTGAAAAACTACCCCGATTTCCCCCAAACCCTAACTAACTCCCAAGAAACCAATGCCACGCACCGAGTTAATCCCAACTCAGTGACTTTTTTTGCCACTGAAAAACGGTTATGACGCGTTATAGTCGGGGCCCTTCTTCTCTAGACCCCCATAAAATGCGTAATGGCCCCCTGGGGAGCCGGGGTCGAACCCGGGTTATGGAGGGTAAGTACCCCCTCGACCAACCAATTAAATCTTCTTGGAATGCCAGCAGAAAGTGAAAGGGAATTTGTTGGGAAACCTAAAGAGAATGGGTTCTCAGGTATTTTGGAATGAATTTAATTGATGAAGTGGTTGGTTCTTAGTGCTCAAATAATGGTCAAAATGTGTTGCGTGAGCTAAAATCTGATTTCGACAATATAGGTGATGACTATTTTAAAACTTAAAGGCTGAAAAGCATAAGTTTAAGTCAATTTTAGGGAGTGTGGGGTGACTGGTGTACAGTTACAATGTACTTCTGAGTTGAATCAACATCTAACTGATGAATGACTTTTACATTATTTTTCTTTGTGAATTTATAGGATTTTAAATGGTTAATGTAAACGTTAATTTCAATATTTTATTATGGTTCATAAAAAGAATATTTTATAGTGCATCGCTTATGTGAAAAGAAACAACATCCTCGTTCAACAACAGCTTATCTTCGGATAGCGTTTTGTGGACAGAAAATATCCCTTATAGTTTAGTGAGTTTCTTTCCAATTTAGTGAATGTACTGAGAAAGCCAATAAGCTATTTTTTTAAATAGATGGTTTTATGTATTTTACAAAGGGAGAGAAATATATAAAAAAAAGCTTTTATAACGTAATATTTGTAATAGAAACCTCAAAGGATAATATTCATAAAAAAAATAATATTAGATGATGATTTAAATAACTGATAATGTTAATGGCCTTCTCAAAGAAGAACAGTTCTTTATTTTTTGCAAGAGTGAAAAACGCACTAATTTCTCACATTACATTACTAATCACCATCCAACTCAAGGTTACTACCAAATCCGAAAATACCGACTTTGAATATTCCACTGTACTTTTACGAATGAATCGGACGGAACTATTACTCATGTAGGGGGGAAATGATAGTTCAACGCCAGAGAGGGGAGATGAGAATCACCCCCAAAGTGTCAACCACATTTAACGGGTTTTGTGGCTATCCTCCCATTATCTCTTTTAGCCACTGACTGCAGGCTGACTCCCTCACTTTCAACCACCCCTCAGAGGGGTGCAAACCCTGTGTTGCTAGATCCGGATGTGGAAAAATCTCCCTTGCTTTGGAAGAGTAGCAGAGCAGGAGTCTAGTGTGGGTTTTGTGGATCTGTGGTTTACTAACTTAGGTAAAAAAAAGTTTGTATTTAAATAAGTTTTAATATTTGATTTAAAAAAAATAATGTGGTAGTACCTATGGGAATACCCTAACAGGAATTTTGAAAGGTTAATTGATAATTTCTTTATAAAATTTATGCGTGCATCCCGCACAATCTATACAAAGTCAGAGTTATGTAACTGAAATCCAGAGTGTTACTAAGTTAGTAATTGGTTTTTTATTAACTTTATTGTTATTAAATTATGTGACATGGGGTATAAGCTCGCTTCGAATAAAGGGATATTTGTCTTATTAAATATTAATTTAGTTCACCCCCTATGGCATCAAGCAAAATTAAAAAAAATGATACTCTGTTTTTGTTTTATAGAGATGAAGTCATGAATAGTCTCAGAATACTGGCTAGGAAATATAAAAGAGTCCCAAAAACGAGTAACGGATTGTTGTTTGAGGGTCGGCTCGTCACTTGATTGTGGTTCTAAATTATGACGTCCGTAGTCAATAGCCCTCGAGTAGCTCTAGTGCAACAATAGTTCAGACTAACTTAACCTAAATAGTTACCTATGCATCAAGTAAGAGGAACACCCAGAGTTATAAGGAATTACAACAGGCGAATTTGAGCCATCCAAATCTCAGGATCAATTTGAATTGGCTTCTATTTCTTCTTCTAAGCGGATTAACCTGTCCCATCACATTCTTTAAGGGAAGGGCATGTCACTCAACAAACCAAGCCTAAAAGTGATCAAACATTGATTTTCTTGTGTAATGATGTAGATATAATGTAATTTTTGGAAACAGACGATATATGTAGCCTAAACGAATTAATGTTTTATGTTTTTTTTATTTATTTATGTATAGAAGATTCTTATCATAAATTGGTAGTAGACATAAAAAAATATTTCATTTTATTATACTCCATAGAAATACTAATACTCTTTATTAGAAATTTTATTTGCTTTAGTTTGTTTTATATATTAATTTCTCTTCAGCTATCAGTTTTTATTAATTAGTTTTATTTTAACTAATTAATGATTTTGTGTAATCCGCCATCTATCCTATTTGAGTACTATAACCAGTTTCTTATAATCCAAGTTATTTAAAGACAATTTTATTTACTACAAAAATCCTCACTTTAACAAGAAAATACTTTCCTTGTAAGCTGCATATGTTATCACTTCATAATTGTTAGCGTTTCGCAAATTGAATGAAGAACCAACTTATCACTCCATTAAATTCAAGTTAAGTAATAGAATTTTCATTTATCGTAAACATCTCTGAAACAATTTAACATTCCATACTCATAAATAAACCATATTCTTCAACATTCAAAGAAGGTCATTACTTAATTCCAATACCGATAATGCCCACCGATCTGTGTCTCTTCATTATCCACAAGTTGGCCTCGAAACTCGAAAAGAATCGGAAAGTATTTTTATCGGTGATCAAATCCGACTTCATTCTTCCACGCGACGCCAATTTAGGATGTGTAAGCAATAAATATTTGGTTATTTTCTTCTGTTACAAAACCAAAATTGTCGACCAACAACAGGCCACAGGACCAGCAAGGCTATAACTTAAACGTTCAGGTTTTAAATGTGGAATCAAAGGAGAAATACCACACTCTTATCAAATGAGTTTAGGTTTTAACAATTCTAATAATTTTCGCCCATCATTTCTACTGTTTTGTTTTTACTACATTAAGTTCTAAAACCAATTGAAGAGCTTTGTAGAAGAACGTGCTAAGTGACATTTTAAAAAAAATTTAGATTTTTGTGTCAATGAATGAATATGCTATTCCACCCTTCAAAGATAACAAGTTTCACCTTTTTCATAAACTTTAAGCAAAGTATATTTTTTTCCTTTTGTAAGTGCCTTTCTTAACGTAAGAGAAAAACTTTAAAGAAGATCATTTTCCCGTTTTCATCTTTCCGTCACTTACACGTTCTTCCACTAAGCTCTTCAATTATTAGTTTAAAACAAATAATATTAAATTTGTAGCTTATTTTAAGAAAGAATACGCCGAATTTAAAGAGAAACTGAACACAGGCACTGAGGGTTGGAACATAGGCACTGGTAAAATATAAAATGAAGGAAACTTTAAGGAAGCAATTAGAAAAGCAAACTTTCCAAAGCATTAAAAATAGTAGCCTAGTTCTATGTTTAAGTTGCAGGGCTCTTACTCATGCGATATGGGTCCTATATCCAGACATAAACCTATGAGGAGTGCTTTTTGCATGATGGATTTGTTTATGTTATCTGGCATTTTCTTAAATTAAGATACATTTTAAAGATTTCGCATTACTAAAGCTGTAGCCTTCCTAATTTAAAGAACACACAAACAGCAAAGAACTACTTTTCAAAAAGAATTATGCGTCTCACATCCGTGTCCGTTTTGTTCTTTGCGAGGAATAAATTAGTATTGCTTTTTTCTCAAGAACTTTCCCAATCTGCGCGTCACGTGCCCATCAAGACAATCAACGATAAAAAAAGTTCTTTTTTCATTGTTGCTGTTCTTTTTTGTCTCCGTGCACCCACTGCGAGCTATGGAGAGAAAAGAATATCCGAACAAAGTTTTGACAGGAACGTGCAGCTATGGTTGAGGGGACGAATGGCGTAAGTGTCGGTAAGTCTGGAGAATGGTCATAAGAAAAGGATACCCCAAGATCAAAATTATTATTTTGTTCCATACACAACTGGTTAATTTTGATGGAATGTCCTATTTCCAGCTTAATCAACAGCAACTATCTGATTTCGAGAGCAGTAATAAGATTTTAAAACATTATATGCAAATAATGTATTTTTATTTCTTAAAATAAGTTATTTCGGTATTTATTTATGAGTTGTCCTCGTCAAAATAGGCTTAATACGGGAAATGTATTTGTGTCATTATTTCATCAAGAGCCCATTTAGATTTCAGCACAAGGAAAGCCTTTATTTGATCTGGTAACCCTTTCACCAAATGGCAGAAAAATTTCTAACTTTGTTTATTCCATGATATACAGTGAATTAATATTTGTAGAACCTCAAACTATTAAACTACTAACTCACAAAAACAAATTAATGAAGAAAAACTAAATGTTATTGAATTTGGGGCTCAATTTAAGTGGCCCTTTGGAAATTGGTATAGGTAAACCAAAACTTCATGGATTAATTCGGAAAACAGTCCTTGATTTCACCACGCTTTACCGACAAACTTAAGACATCACAAATAAAACTCGAAATTTATTTTAGACATCAAATTGTGTTAAACTTGAAATATACATATTTGTATGTGTTATGGTCTTGTGACTAGTGGGAAAATGAAAAACAAGGCTGAAAAATATAGTTAAAGAGAGGTTGGATGGCACAATTAAATAGTTTAAGAGTGGAGCTCTGCACAGGCCACATCCACAGCTTTGTCTGAAAGACATATTTATCTACCATTTATTGTGGACTTAGAGTCACATCTATGCAGTCGATTTCTTATGTATATCCTTCGTTGATGACTTACAGAAGAAGACGAATTTTATGTTGACTTATTTCATTTTGCGTTTTAAAAAGCGATGCACGGTATTGGACGATGCTCCTCCCCTCTCCCTCGCTGCCCCACTTTTATGAGATTGACCCCGAAGGCCGAATTTCAGAAATCGTGATACCTGGCAGGAATTACGAGGATACTCCCTCGCTCGGAACGACTACATTCTCAAAGAAGCGTCTTACGAAACGGCTCTGAGATCGAACAAAAATTTCAATGGGATGTATTGAGTTATAGGATGATAATAATATCAAGATTAACTTATGATTGTGTACTTTCATTTATATTTTAAAATCACATGTAGATATAAATAATGTGGTAAAATAAATGTAGATACGTTGTAGTAAAATAGATGAATCAGTTATATTTTAAGTAATTATTTTTGTTATTAAATGAAATATATGAGATTCATATAAGTCCAATTTAATTGATGTATCTAATTAATGTAAGTTCATTTTGAGGTTAACAATGTTATTTCTACGTTTTTTTTGCTAAATTAATTGAAGTATATAAAATGCATTTGTTTTTTAATGAAATAAAAAACTAAAAGATTAAAATGTTTCATGTAGAACAAAAGAATGGTGAAATTTGTTTTTCTAAGTTCGAAGAAAAAATATTCCCCAAACAAAATTCTACTTTATTGAATTAGTAGAATGAAGTAAATATTTCTAAAGTTTTTATATTGGCATTCGGGTAAAATTTCGAACTAAATACTAAGTGTATTATGGACAACTATTGTTGAATTTTGTGTGATTCCGTGAATTTTCATTAAGAAAATTTTGTCGATTTTTTTTTAATTAACTGCGTTACGAAAGAAAATATAAAGTTTTACTACAGATACAGAGTTTGCTACTCTAAGCTCAGCAATACCTCATATTTTAATCATTATTTAGAAAGGAAAAAAAACACATAATAATCACCTTTTAAACCGCAAATACTTTTAACGGTAATTTGAATTTTTCAAAAATCATCATTTTCAATAAAACCTTTCCCTTTAAATTCTCATTCAGGGAAAAATCACCCTAAAAAAACTTTCCGCAAACAAACTTCGAACAAAAGATTTCCGACCAACTTTTATGCAGACCCGAGTGGTATCATTAACCAGCGGCCAATAACGAGTCGGCAAAACATGTTCGAATGTTCCAGTGAATGTTCCAACGACGCCATTTTGTTGTAATGGAAGCTGCTGCTTTGAGAAAGCTTTCACAGCCCGGGGGATGACATAATGAAGTATTTACCACTCATAATCTGGTGAAAAGAGGGATTTTTTTGTACCCCTTTCCATTAATATTATTCTCGGGATGAAAGGTGGAAAGTGATGAGTGAATCTTTTCTTGTTTGATGTCGGTGTTTTTCGCCAAATTTAGATGAAATATCGCCAATGTCCAATTAATAACAGTTACGAAGCTTGAATTAATTGGTCTTTCTAATGAAATAAATACCAGGACCTAGCCCAAATATTTACTAAAAAATAGCACTGAATAAATTGAGACATTTATAAAAAAAAATTAGATGGTTTTAAATTATAAAATTACACTTGAGCATTGAAAGTAACGTCAACTGGTGTAAATTTGACCTTTCTTAAGTTGGTCCAATCTTTATACTCGATTAATTATTTCGCATAATATGTTCTATTTTATAATTTTTCTACATAAAAGCGTTTGATGTGTCCCTAAGTATTAAACGCAATACGATTATTCTGATATTTATTAAGAAAAAAATACTTTGAATACTTGTACAAATTATACACTATGGCATCTTGAACATATTTCAACCCTCCAAAATTACGTTTAAGATGAAATTTGCTGATTGAAATAGTCTGGAGGAATTTGAAAAAGGATAAATTAAAGTTATAATAAGCGTCTATTAATAACATCTGTGCTCGAATAATTAATTATAATTAACAGTGAGACATCTTTTTTACAGATCATTAGGGTATTAAACAATTAAATTGGAAAAAAACCACTAATGCTGCTTTATTCTAGCATATAATGCTGTTCCTTGGGGGGAAAATTAAATCTGTTCCAACCACTTATTAGTTAGATATAAGAAAAATTTCATTTTCGTCTACCAATTACCCAAGCTACCCTGTACATAATTTTACAATTTCCATGCACATTTATCCCTCTAAAATATCCCCAAAACAGCCTAAAACAGGGATTATGCTTCACCACCTAAAATACCCAAAAACGCAATAAATCGCCAAAACTGTCAACACAGACTTTCACTAACACACGGAAGGTTGGCGACAGAGGTGTTAATGAGAGGGACATTTACAAAGAGATTCTTCAGTCAGCAAATGGATGTAAAAATGAAACACACTTCCGCTAGAAGTGATGTTATGGCAAAATTGCGACTTCTTGCCATTGTCGGATGACAGTGTTAATTAGGGGTGCCTAACTCCTTTAGAAAGCAGCTAAATTACATGAAAGAGGGTTTTTTGTTAACTGAATCATAATTATTGGGATGTATTTTTGTTTTTAAGGAGAATTTTGAATTATTTTTAATTGAAATTTAATTCTTAATGTTTATTTTTTGTTATTATGTATGTTTCTTTCCACTTATCTTATTTTTTAATAATATAATTTTAATTCTAATCAGTCTGAACCGTCTAATCTTAATATAATTTTATAGGAACTACCGCAGTCAGAAGAATCTTCTGAAATGAAATTAAAAAAAAAAAACTTAAGAGTTTAGCTTTCAAGATAAAAACTGACTTATTTTTTTACCTGGTTCAGATTACATTGTTTTAAAGAGAGAAATTATCAAAATGGCCATAAATAAAATCTTAATTTACCAATTCTGCTTTCAACAGAAGTAATTAATCATAATTGGATTCTAAATACTTAAATAAGTATTGCATTTAGAAATGGAAGGGGCTGAACCGAAAATTGTCATTTCTCCTTTTCTTAGAGATACCGTTTTCAACTCTATTTGTTTAGATTTCATTCTCAAGCATTCTAACTTTTACACTATACAAGGAACATGTATACCATAAATTAAAATAAATGGAATAATATTTAGAACAAGAATAAACTAATTCACACCAATTCTAATTACATATAAAGAAAAACCATCCCAACAAATATTTTATCGAGGCTGTATTCTGCATTTAAAACACCTCGTGTTTAAAACGTCACGAACCAATCAGATCCTCAAATCGAATCACGGCCACAATTAAGGTGTCACGAGTTGGCAACACGCAACAAGCATAATCTCGTCCACCAGAAAGAATAATCTCGTTCACATCGTGCTTGGCAATCGAAGGCGAAAATTTAATTAGTTATTCCCGAAAACAGATTTCAATTGAACTGATAGTAACTGAAGCTAATTACTTAAAGATTATGATCGTTTAATGTTTGCTGATTTTCAATGGAGAAAAATTAAATTTTCCAGTTTAGTCGTGTTTATAACTCTTTTCACTTTAAATTAATCATGATATCATTCATTCTAAGCGGGAATTGTTATTTGTTGTTTTGACATTAATAAATGAATAAATTCATGAACAGATTCCTAGTTTTAAAATATTCGGGGAAATACCACGAACTAATATTTCTATTTAATTAAAACCTCTACAAATAAATCCAATTATTTTTAAAATAGATATTTTAAATATCATTGACCTATTTTTGTTTATGAATAGGTTTATCTTGTAAATAATTAATCTTTTTTTTCATTGTTTAAATTATATAAATCTAAGAAAATTCCTTAAAATATAATTAAAAATTCGAAAACTGGCCTACGAATAATAATTTTGAAATATTAATTAAAAAAAAATTCGAATGGTTAAATATATTTAGTACAAAATTAGAAGAGAAAAAATATTTTGCTACGGAACAAAGTTAACAGCCAGCTATGCTAAACGACCTGCCCTCATATGATAGCTCTATTCTTTGTTTTAGAGAAAACTATTAATCTATTTAAATAAGTTAAACTACATTTGCAAGTAGTTCATTTGTAAATATTTTGATATATGTAAAATTAATCGACAGGGAAACTTTGATAAAATCAAGTAATTTATTGTATCAAAACACAAGATTTTGAAAGGTTAAGTCATAGTATGTCATATATAATTGTTATTCTGTAACTTTTTTAATTTTCAAGTTTGTGATTTCATTATCTTTTATCTCTCTTAGTTTTATAATTACAACAAACCCTTAAATTTTAAAAGCTTTCAAGTCAAAAACAAATAATGGCTACTAGAGTGGGAGATTACTGAGCTCCTGTATTCGCCATTGTGCAAACAAAATACATTATACAAAAACAAACGAATACGCTTAAAAACTTTTCATCATCATCATCATAGTGCATTGAAATTGCTGATAATGTCTTCAATTTTCCTTGTCAAATAACAGAAAACGTTTCCGAAAACCAAATGTTCAAAACGTTTCCGTATAACCAGTGAATGATGCTCTGAAATCAGCGTCTGAAATCCAAGAACGACCGAGATACTGCTATCTCTTTCATGTACCTAAGTTTGTTGAGAGATGTTATTGACCTTCTAAACCCCTAAAGTTTCGAGAATGCCTGAACTGCTTCTTGGGTTACAGAGGGGTCGTGAAATATATGGCTACTATTTGGAGAGCAAAATAGGGGGTGGACAGTTTTTTCCGGTCGTAAACATTTGCAAATGGGGTCTACCGGGAAAAGGGGGCATTTTAGTGTACGAACCACGAGCATACACTGCCGCCATATAAGTTGCGATGATTCTGCTTATTGGAAAAGGATATAGTATATATTTTTAATGCAGAGTTATAAAGTATTATAATTTGATTCTTTGATGTGAGAGATATTTAGTGGATTGATACAAAGGCTAATAAAAACTTAAATTTTTTAAACTTTAATTATTTGGGTTAAGGTACAAGGGGGATACATGTTTGGATAGTAATTTTAGGATAAATTCTGGCTCTATTAAAATGTTAGTTTAACAGATTTTCACCACTGACAGGTTTATTCTACACAACAGGGGTTAATTACTATTTTCACCACACCGGAGTGTTTGGTGGCTTTGACACCTGTAGCTCCACAAGTAACAGATCCAGACAATGTCAGTTCTATGTTTTTCAAGAAAGAAAAAGCCATTCTGTTGAAAAATCTTGTGTTCACCAAATTTCCATGTTGAAAATCATAAAACTAGTTCGGTTGGTTGGTTGGTTGGTTGGTAGACATATATTTTCAGGCTTGTGTGCTTGGTCGCAAGGACCCGCTTATAAACCATCGTCAAGTAGGACAACACAAGACACGCACACAAATGACAGATGCTGCCACCTGTCGCCACTTCCACAATTTAGACATGTCCCTGAAGGGAAGGGAAATTTTCTCCAGTGACCTGTACCCGCGGGAAACTGCGCAATGACCGCCCACAGGACTTCCGGACCCAACAGATTTAACGAGCCCAGCCCGTACTCCGCATATCATATACTCGACAAACACAAGCATCCATGACTCAACGGGATTCGAACCCGGACCCAGCAGCTCCAAAGGCCAACGTCTTAACCACTGCGCCGCCGGATTGGCTAAAACTAGTTTTCACTGCTGTAGAATTTTGTAAGCCAGTTTCCTATTTTTGAAGAATCTTGTAAACCCATTTACTTACTATCGACTTAACAAATGTTCCATCACCCATAGAGAAATCTGTTTGAAAAATCTTCCTTCTAAAGGTTGATTTAAATTAAATGTCCTCAGTTAATAACCAAAACCACAACAGCCAAACTCGACATTAAACGATACCTCACCAAACCTCAAAGTCATCACCCCCAACCACCATACTCATAAACGATCATCCACAATATACCCTTCAAAATATAAGAAAGAAAAAATATGGTATAGTTCGCCTGTTATCGTGTTGGTTGCTTGAAAAATTTACGAGGCGTTCTTGACGTTGAAGGATGTGCCTCGGCAGGTGTTCGCGTGTCTGGAAATAGGCAAGCCGGAGCAATGTTGGAAATGGAATGGAATGGAATGAAGCAGCAAACAGGTTGGGTTGATACTCTAAGTAAAATTAGCCAGCACTCTTAAAACAAAAGAGTAAAATCCACTCAAATAGGATAAGTGCATTTTCGACACTGGAAAGGAGTGAAAATTAACTCAGACTGAGTTAAAATCACTCGTTTGGGGTGATTTTGTTGGAGTTTTAACTAAAAAAAAGAGTGATATCCACTTCAATAGGATAAGTGCATTTTCGACACTGAAAAGAGTGAAAATTAACTCAGACTTAGTTAAATTTACTCGTTTGTTTTAAGAGTGTGGAATTCTTTCAGAATAGCATTGCTTTTATATGTGATTTGTATTAGGTTTTTCGTACTGGTGACTAAAAGTACATGTTTAATCATTAAATGTGTGTGTGAGATGCTAAAACCGCAAGTAGATGCTGTCTGACTCTCTTCTCTAATTTTCTGGAAAATATTCATGTGTCCTTCACTTTTAATAACAATAAAACACCCTCCCTAAATTTCGTTCTGCATTTTAGCTGCTTTCCACTTTTTTATACACGCAACCAAAACGATTTCAACTGGGTTTTTTTTTTTAAATTTAGTTGTTCTTAATTAATTAGTAATAGCTCATTGTGCAACCTAACCATCCAAATTTCTCTTAAGATTGTTGCATATTCTTGATAAATTACAATATTTGTCAACTTAAGTTTGGGAAAGAGTAAAATGAGTGAATAAATATCAAACGTATCTATCCGTGAAGGGTAGTGGGGGTGGAGGGATCCCTGTTTGTAAATTTCTACCACTGAATAAAGCATCAATTAATGATACGAATGCAAAAACCAATAAATAGCAATATAATACGACAAAATTAACATTAACAATTGGCGGTAGACAGCAAAATATATTTAGCAACAATTTGTACTTAGTAGTTTCTTTTAATTAGTAGTTTGCTCTTTAATAGTCAAAATTTATAGATACAAAAATCAACTTCTAATTTGAATTGTATATCAGTTTTTATTAAGAAATATTGGAAGTTGGGACTCATTGTCACATATGATATTTTGGTTATTGGATTTTGATGTAAAAATAACAAGATTTCAGATAATTGAATCAATTTAAGGTTTCAATAAACGCTCATTCTTTAATCCATGTTCTCTTTTATATTTCAACTAAGAGAAATAAAGCATTCATTGATACATTCTTCTCAGTATCTATCCCCTCATATGACGTCACCCAGCTCAGCAAGCGGGCCTCTGGTTTAGGTGGTATTGAACCAACAAACCTACATTCCATCATCTTCAACTGCATATCCCTTATAACAACTCTATCCGGATTCTCCGCCATTTATTTCTAGTTCATATAAAAATGAAAGCTTCTTTCTTATTCTATAAAAGGCCGCCTATTCATTAGGCAATTATTTTATTATTTTGTTTTTTAAGAAAAATGCGGGGGTAGGAGGGGGCAGGTGCGAAAAATGTTCTCGTGTGCACGAGCGGAGCATCAGGGATGAAATCGTCGTGAGATACGGGTCGTTTGGTTTTTAGGGTGTTATTTAGTTGCAATTTTGTGGCATCAGAGTTTTGATGTGTGTATTTGTGTTTGGTTTTTATAGGTTAAAGTGTTGAATGAATGTTCGTGATCGGTCTGTCAAATGTTTTTTAAAGATATCGAAATAATAAAACGATATCATAAATATGATATATCATTATTTAAGTCTTTGTCATTATTACACAGAAGATGTTTATGTGTAAAATAAAGTCAAATTATTTTTTAATGTTAAAACTCCGATCACCACTGGAAAAATTATCAAACTGTTATTTTCTTAATTTAACAGAAAGATATGTTATAAAAAGGCACATACTTATTTATACATATTTTTTTCTAAATTTTTAACGATTATTTTCTTGTAATTATATACACTTTTATACTAGAAATAAAAGAAATTTTTTTTATTTTGTAAAGATTTTGTAAACAAATTAAAAAGATACATCGCATTAAAAAATATATCGCATTCATGAAAAAAACTATCAAATAAATATCTTAGATTAGGAAGTGCTCTCCTATATCGAGTTATCGCGTGTTCCATTATCATACTGTGCATGGTTCAAACAGATAAAGCACCTGCAGTTACTAACCTAGTTTCCGTACTTAAAAAAATAGTACAAAATAAAAGATAAGGGGAAGTAAGTAAGCGTCGGTGGTATAACGGTTAGCATAGCTGCCTTCCAAGCAGTTGACCCGGGTTCGACTCCCGGCCGCATATTCCCATTCTTCCTTGACAAATGACGTCACAGTGAGTGACGTAGCATGCATGACGTAGACAGTGCGTCACGCCATTCAGTCACGTGATGACTTGAAAACGAAACTTTTGCTTTGTTTGCTTATGCTTTGTCAAAGAAGCGTAAATGTAATTAGATTATTTGTTGCGGGCTTAACGAATAAGCCAGCATGGCAAGTTCACGCCTATTAGTGTCAAATGAAGTCTTGCCGATAAATTTTAAGAATCATATAATTGAAACTAATGAAGCGTTGTTATTCGAAGAACGTAAAATGCATGGAAGAAATAAATGAATGGGTAGCCAAGTTTGGTGAACAACCAACACAAAGTGGAACTCGAAAGAGTCATATCCTTCAGGAAAAAGAATGCTCTGCAGGTCAGTGAAAAAATTAATTATTCCGTCGCATGCATTTATGAAATGTTTTTTTAGTGCATTTTTATTGAACACTAAATTATATAGTTTTGTTTCTTGTAAAACTTTGATTTTTTTTCCTTGCAACACTTTGATCTTTTTTAAAGATTTCCATACTACATATTTATTAACATTTAAGAAACGGCTGGTAAAATGCAAAATGAAGATCGTAATTAAAAAAAAAACTTTTTAAACTATCATTTGGACAAAATTTTAACTCGAGTTGTGAAAATATGAATGTGTCTTTTCCAGTAAAAAATTTGTTTGCCATCATAGTGGGTACAAAAAAGTCCCCAGAGATCACAACAAAAGGGGCATTTCAAAGAATGCTGATTGCCATTCAAGCATTTATATCCAGGTGAAGTTGGACAATCTCAAAACAAGAGCAGTAGATGAGTTTGTGAGGGTAAGTATCAGCATTGTTGAAAACAAAAAGCTGGTGTTTTTACTCTTTCTATTTACCAATTATTGGTAGGCATAAAATAAAATCCCAATTTATTATACTATTAGCATCCCCTTTAATACCTAATAGTCAGAGGATACAAATGAACTTAAGGCTGGAATGAAGAGTGTGAGAACCAAGTTCTCGATGCTGATGGCATCGAGAACTTCAGGTTTTACCTATGAATATAGCCTTTGATTTTAAAATCCCATTAAGGATTTCTGCAGTTAAAAATCCTAGGGGGAAAATTCTCTCTAGAGAGATAGTGCATGTTAAATCATACATACATATTAAATCCAAATGTATTGACCTACACAATGGTTAAGTTTCTGCTCATACAGGTGACATAAGCTACATAATCATGGTAATATATTGTGGCCTACCTGCGCAAAAGCCTACTTAATACGCTGCTTTAAAATAAGTTTTTTCGACAATTTTCACTATGACTAGTTTTACAATGTTAAATACTTATGAATATTCCTTTTTTTGTTGCAGAATAATGCTAAAAAATTATAATTTTTTTTAATACCTATCTTGGAAACTATTTTTCTATTTTGAAAATTGACAGCTGTTCATTATTTAGTGCTTATGATAAATAAATTTTAAGATTTATGAAGAGTATAAGAGGAAAAACCTTTGTTGACAGGGAATCTGACTGTATTGAGGTCTGCTTGGTGAATATTAGTGATTGGAAACCAGTTTCTCCCTTGGTTCTTCTTTCGCTGTTCAAGCTTCAGACTGTTGTCTGGCATGAATCTAGATCATCTATATAGTAAATCTATGCGTCATGCGATAAGAACCAAGGCAAAATGGTTTATTCACACCAGTTTAGGCGATCACTTGCTGTCCTTGCCAAGCAGACCTGATGCTGACATACTCCCAGGTGATGAAGAGCTTCTTCCCCTGCACTCTTCATATACCATTGCCATTTCCTTTCATATCCTATTTGTAACTTAATTTATTTCCCTTTGTTAGGTAGCTTACAACTAATCTTTCTAAGTTATTTTAAAAATATAAGTGGTGACCATATATTTTCATTAATGCAGTAGTGGTTAAAGAAGCACAAAAAATTGTAGGACATCATAACATTCATTTTATAGTATTATTGTAGTTCCTGTCTTGTAATCTACTCTAGTGAAATGTGGTGCAAACCACTAAAAATAAATAAAAATTTAATTTTTTTTAAAAAATAACCAATACAAAAAGACCAAATACAAATTTAAACTTATTATTTTGTAACTTTTTAGGTTACAATATAATAAAGCCTGTGTCTGCCATTCATGAGAGACAGCTGATTAATTGAAATAATTGAAAGTATATAAATAATGTTACAGTTTCCTCACACTTTGTACTGGTTGGGTTAAGATTGTCAAGAAAGATTGACAAAGAAAATTCCTGGACATTTTACATACTTTAGGACTCTTGGAAACAAGAAACAAGCATGACAAAGAAAAAAACATAAAAAGTAGTACTGTGCTGTGAAAGCGCAGTATGTCTATAGTCACCCTAAACCAAAGTATTTAATTTATTTATCTAACAATTGAGATTTATGGTTTGGGGCTCATTTAAATTGAGGAATTACTTCTGTATAGTTATGACCTAATAAAATAAAAATAATAGTTAAACTCCCTGTCACTTCCTTTCAGCAAGGACTGTTGGCAGTAATTACAATCAATACTGAACATTCTCACACTCTCGACACTGCTGAGACTCTGCAATTTCTGCCAGCCACAAATTCCACGACGAAAGAAATATTTCTGGAATATTTTAAGGACGGCCTGGGAACTGCAGAGTCTGCCAAGTACCACCAAGAAGTGATGGAAATTAGTGGTGAATTTAAAGAAGAGGATTATGCCAACAAGAGGATTAATCCAACATCAAGGGTCATCAGCCATTGGTATGATGAATGGAGACTTCTCAATCTTGGACCCCGAAGTGGACCAAACTTGATTGAGGTGAGTAAAGTAAAGAATAATAAAAGGAATATTTTAAATATATATTTAATTTCTAAAATTCTCTAATGCATGTTAAACTCGATCAACCAGAAACTTCCATTAAAAACTGTGAACATATATTGAATTTTTAACCACACAAAAACGGGTAATTGATAAACCTTACTTATATTTTTAGGCATCAAAAACTTTTCTAAAAATTTTTAAAGACATACTTTTATTGACATTTTCTGGATATAATTAATGTAATACATATATTTAATACAATTTTCATTTAATTGTTTTTCTAGACATTAGGGGACGTACATAAGTTATGTCCTGCAAAATTGACTTTTTTTACAGCTCCCTCCACCATGTCAAGCTGCTGTGTCACGTTTGATCAAACCCCTCCTCTAAAATCATGTCGCGTTCTGCACCATTTGAAAAAATTAATTCGTAAAGAAACAAATTTAAAATTTATTTTGGTTAAATAATTTTTTCAGAGGAATATATGTACCAATATTGTATTTACATTTCCGTTGTCCGAAGTCTAACTAGCCATTCGTTAATGCCTAAAAGGGGTCTGAGAGCATTCTTAACTGTCTAGTTCTGGGTGTCTTGGTGGTTGTCTATAGGGCTGACAATTCTCTAATTGGTAAGTGTCGCAATTTTGTGTGCTACGCAGTACCGTTACGAAAAGGTCTGTAAAATATAGGAGACTAATAATGTCGATGTTGTTGCATTAATTATCTCCCCATTCTCTTTAAAAAACAAAGTGTTTCTTATAAAAACGGATTAAATTTTTTCCTCAAAACTTATTTTATGTAAAAAAGATGTTCCTTGCGAAATTGGAAATTTTCGAATCGTTAAGTAAGCGATTACCCCCCCCCCCCCATGTCATGTTCCGTCACGTTGGCACATAGCCCTCCTTCCCCTATTTACACTATCATACCAATTTTAAAAAAATTCCATTTACATGACAGGAAATGAATCGATAGCACCAAGACCATTAATAAATGCATACAAATACTGCAATTATTTAAATCGGGGAAATTACGTCACATTTTACCTAAAGAAAAGAACCAAAGAAAATTTTGCTATGAGAAAGGGCAGATTATTAACTAGGTCAATGAAATGATGAATGCATTGGTTATTAAGATAATTTTTTTTGATAATGGGTTTTACTTAAGACAATTTTATTACAGGTAATATGTTTAGGACGATAAAAATTTAGTAATTGTACTAATGACTTACAATCAATGTTATCATGAAAAATATCGTAAAAAAATTCAAAACAGAGACAGATCTATAGAAAAGAAATATAGAGGATAAACTTATTTTAAATTTGTTCTGTGGTTACCTTTAAAGCCGAATTGTATGGATTCCAAATGCCACAATTATATTCTAAAATTTTACTTAAGGCGCTAAACAGACTAAAAAATACAGAAATATCAGTAAAATTACAAATGGTTTCGCTTTAACATTCCCAGTTTTAAATTAGCATATTTTGTAATGCGTTGAGCATGTAGTTTAAATTATTTAAAAGTTTATTTTTATTTTTGAAATAAATATTTTTAGCTATGCTTCACTTGAAATTTTTTTAAAAAAACTGGTTTATTTTATTACTTAAAACACATTTCAGGGCAAAGCATCAATTTAAGTCATATTTTCTTATAATCAATATCAATGGATTTTGTAATATTTTTAAGGACCATACGTAAATACCTACGCATATATGTATAAGCTTTAATTGTTTATTTGCCCTTTTATTTTTAGAAACTTAAGGAGAAGATGGAAGTGTATCATCATCAGGGAATTACAGATAGGTTCTTTGAAGATCCCTTTGCAGTGGTAATTGTGACTCCATTGATGAAGCGAGCCAGTGCGTTACCACATGCAGCCAACACTGTTTTTGTGGACTCAACAAGCTCATGTGATGCCGAAAATCATTCCATCACCTTTTTCTTGTGTCCATGTGCTGCTGGAGCTGTCCCGCTTGGAATCGTCATCACCAAAGGACAGAGTCAGCAGTCATACACACTTGGATTTTCTCTTTTGAAGGCAAGCCTACAAAATCCCTTCAACAGAAATGGTACTCCTATGATATTCATGACCGATAATTCATCGGCTGAAATCAATGCTCTACAAGCTGTTTGGCCTGGGTGTGAATGCTTACTCTGTATTAAGAACAACTAACAGATTACAGAACTAACAAGTTTAATGTGCACCAGTCTCCTTCAACTCTTTCCATTGAGCCGTTGAGCTGAATTTTTGTAAAACTAGAGCTTCAAGAATGCCATTGGCAACAGATGTCGTTATTTAGTACCACAGTCAAGTGATTAGCGATCAGCTGAGTAGGCACCCAACAAAGCTTTTAAAAGACATTGTAAGCAACATCAGGACTTTGCAGCATATTTAACGTGCATCAGTCTCTTTCAAGACATGAGTCTCAATCAAGCTCCATCAGTCTCTTTCTTCATGAGTCTCAAGGCAAACTCCTTTTGACTGGGCCCCCCAGCGTTACTGAGCTGTCAAGACTTTGAAACCCAACATATTTAACACACATGCATTCTAGATCTTCTCTAGTTTGGTAATATTTGAACACTGTTACACTAGCTGTAATGATGACATCGTGACTCAAAAATAAGGACCCTGTTCTAGTAACAAGAGTGTATTTCAAAGCTTGTAGGCAGATAGATTTTTAGAATGAAACTGTTTTATTGAACAAAAAGAAATGTTTTGTGAATAAATAGAACCAATCAAAACATAATAAAATAAAATTTAGTATGCCATATAATTTGAAAAAAATATTTTAAATGCTGAAAACTAGCTACCTTAACTATTTTTATTAGTCTAAAAACTTATAAAATGCCTTTTTATTTGTAAAAATTTTTGTTGACAAGTTTACAATAAAATTATTTTGAAGTTAAAGATTTTAAAATAGATGTTTAACTTGCCAATTTTGTATCATAGTTTGTTTTCTGCCAATAATTTTATTGATTACAAGATTTTGATTTAACAGGAATTGATTGATTATTTTGATTTCTTTTGTAGAAACAGGAATCGCTTTGGTTTATGAAATATGGCTTTATTTTATTACTCTAAACCTGTCTTCTGAAAGTTATTTTTTTTATATTAGTATATACATATTTTCATTGTAATATCACTGTCATAATTAAAATCTTGTGCTTTGAAGATATGCTTCAAATCGTCATCCATTTGTGTTATAAACTCATTGTACTTTCTGTGTAAAGCAATTTAAGTTGAGCATTAGCTTTGACTGTTTGTCCCAAGTAGGAATTGCTGTTATCAGAATGTGCCCTACTTTGTAATTTAATCTGGCTTTTGAAACATTTTTTCAGCAAGTAACAAAATCTGAAAATACTTTTTTATTGTTACTGTGTCAATTCATATTTTATTGCTGTTGAACCATAATACATAATTTGCATTGGGCTTTTTGTATGCCTTTCGTATGCTATAAATGGTGCACATTTTTTTACCATTGTGCTGATACTGTTAAGCGCACATTTAAACTGAATTTGTGTTTATTTAACATATTTCATAGCTTATTAGAGTTCTAAAAATACAACACAATTCACGAGAACCATTCCCTTTTACAAGTCATTGTTAATTTTCTTGTAAATAAACCTTCCCATCCCTTCCAATTCTTGCTTTATTTTTCTAAAGAGAAGGTATGTTTAATTAGAATCTTAGAACAGCACATTACAAATGTGTTACAACTAAGTAAAGCGGCAAAAGATTTTACGTGTATTTCTTGTATACTAATTAAGGGTTTGGCATAAGAACAGTTGTAGCGCTATTTTGTATGCTACAGCAGCCTTTTAATTACTAAAAAAGCATTGCAAAACACTAAATATTTTTATAATGCTAAAACAAAGGTCCTCTAAATCGAATATGGTGGAAATATGGTGTATTTTATTTACTATTTTAAGTGTAAGAATTTACTGCTACTGCAGGTCCTAAGAAGAATAAACTTAATTTCTATCTAAACATAAAAACCATTCCACATTCCACCAACCAATTTCCAGATAAAGCTGACAGGCTTACTCCTAGTAATACTTCATTGGTCCTTTTCATAAGCAGTGACATGAATTTGTTCAAAAAATGTTGAGCCATTAGTTATTTAATTTAAATTTTTAATTGTTGTGCAAGGATTTTAATGAATATATAAATATAAAGCCTGCATTTTGGAAATGATTCATTATAAATGAATATGCATGTGTATTAACAGTTCTTGGGATAAAATTAATATCAAAAATTCTTTGTGTAAATTACATATTGTTATTAATTTGTGATAAGTAGTCGTATCTTTATTTTGTAAAAAAAAAACAATTACAAGGAACTATATATTTTATTTGTGTTGTTTCTATTACCATATATTCTGTTGAATAAAAATAATTCAAACACTGACTTAACTTTTGTACTCTCTATTTATTCTGTTGAATAAAATAAGTTAAAACACTTGTGGCGCTGTGCTTGTTTCGTACCGGGGCTGCTTCAGGTTGCATCCCGTGGCTTTGGTGGCGATCATTGCTTTGGTGGCGATCATTGCTTTGCGCTAGAGCTGCGTGGTGCTCTGGAGCGGTCCCAAAGAAACTGACTAATTTTGTTACTATTGGCATCATTATTGAGCTTCCGGCCACGCATAGTAAGGGCCTTTTCACACGGAGCACCTCGATCACGGAACTTCCATAGGAATAACATGGAGAACCACTGTAGAGGACTGTTCATTGAATTTTTTCGTGGAGACACGAAAATCGGTAAACAGGTTTTGCGGAGAGATATAGGTAGCCAATCAGCATCAAGTATAGCTCTGACGTCTTGTTGGCAAAATCGAGTTTGCCAAATGGAGAAAAATCTACTTTATGCTCGCCAATGTTGATTTTTGTAGTTAGTACTCCTCGTTAAATCGGCTTGTGGGGAGCCTTGTGGTTAAGATCTCGATCTCGTTATTGTAAGGTCTCGCGATCGGGTCTCGGTACCACTGAAGACCCACCGAATATGCGGAGTTCATGCTCATTAAATCTGTTGGGACCGAGAGTCCTGTGAGTGGTCATTGCACATTTTACCACGGGTTCAGGTCCCTTGAGACTATTTCCCTCCCCTTCAGGAACTTGTCTAAATTGTGGAAATGGCGCGCAATAGATGGAAGCATCTGTCACGTATGTGTGCATGTGTGTGTTGTGTCTGTCTTACGTGATGAAGGATTATAAGCGGGTCTCTGACCAAGCACACAAGCCTGAAAATATATGTATACCAACCAACCAATTCCTACACGTGATAGAAATTTGTAAAAATATTGAAAAATTGAAAATATGTGCCTAGACTAGCGATAAGTATCATTCACAACAACCCCTCCAGGAACGTGTGACGTCAGAATCTTTGCAGGTGGACAACCCTGTCCGAGCAGTTCCGTGCACAAGGGATACCGTGTGAAAAGGCCTTAAAAGCGGCCGAAGCCGATGCATTTCTCTCTCTCTTTCCGTCTAGTGCACTTCCCCCGCTGGCCGGGATTTTATTTTAATCTTCCTGATTGTTTTAGTTAATCTTTGAGAATTTAAATTTGAATATTAACGTAGTAAACTGTAAATAAAAATCTCCGTTTTAATATCTACACTTGTGTTGTGTCTTCCGTAAACATTGACCACATCGAGTCAAAAGATGGTTACTGACGCAGTGTTGACTAAAGCTCGGTAACCAAAGCTAGTGACCTTCGGACTTGCAACTACAAATCACCGACTGGCCGTGGTTCCTCATCGACTGGCCGTGGATCTTCACCGACCGGCCCTGGTTCTTCACCGACCGGCCCTGGTTCTTCACCGACCGGCCCTGGTTCTTCACCGACCGGCCCTGGATCTTCACCGACCGGCCCTGGATCTTCACCGACCGGCCCTGGTACATCCCTGGCTCGTTCGGGTTCATTTCTGAAGCGCGCTGGTACACCCCGCCTGGCTCTGGTTGGTCACCTACTGGCATCGGTCGTCTACGGACCTGGTCATGACCAAACTTTTCTGCGAGTGAAAGACTTCGCCTACTCCAGCCCGGTGAGTTCGTTTCATTCTGTTTTTGTGCCCGCAATTCTTTTGTCGACGTGTGTGTTGTGCCTGGCCTCAGTAACGATGAATAACGCAGACGGCGATTTAAAACCTTCTGAAACTGCTATCAATGTTTTTAAACCGGATGCAAGTGTAAATAATACGATTCCTAAAACCATCGAAAATTTTCCGAACGGTTCGGGAGCAAGTAATTTCATTTCTAGTCGTGATCCGGAATTGTCTAGGATCGCATGGCGAGCTCCCGCTTTTTGGAAACAAGATGTTGAACTCTGGTTTTTTCAAGTAGAATCAAGTTTTAAAACATCCGGCATTATAAGTGAGCAAACTAAATTCCATGCTGTAGTTTCGGCGTTAGACGCGGAGGTGTTATCCTATGTTCGAGATTTGGTGATTAACCCTCCTCCACAGGAAGCCTATACCACTTTAAAGTAACGCATTTGTTTACAATTCATGCAATCGGAGACCGCTCGTCTTCGAACCTTGCTGCAAGACATGTACCTGGGGGATAAGCGCCCGTCCCAGCTTCTTCACGAAATGAGGACATTGTCGGGAGACAAAACTTCCCCAGATTTTTTGAAAACGCTTTGGCTCCAGCGTTTACCTGTTAACATGCAGCAAATTTTGTCCATAAGCAGTGGTTCTATAGACGAGTTGTCCCAGATTGCTGATAAAATTGGCGAGGTTTCGGATTGTCGAGGTGAGGTTGCAGCCGCTCATGTTCCCGACAGGAATTCAAATACTTCTATGGGAGACGGTTTAAATGAATTTGAAAAATTGAAAGCCCAAATTGAAACTTTACAAGCTAGTGTCGAAAGGCTATCTCGTGGTCAAAATCGGGATTCTCGTAATCGAACTAGACGCAGATCTCGTTCTGCAGCGAGGAGTCCTTCACGTGAAAAGCCTTACTGTTGGTATCATTACAAGTTTAAAGATCAAGCGAGAACCTGCGTTCAACCTTGTAGGTATAATTCGGAAAACTAACGCCCGCATCGGCTATGGCGACGGCTGATGCTAGTTCTGGATTAGGTCGCCTGTTTGTCTCTGATAGGAAAACTAGCATTAAGTATCTTATCGATACAGGGGTCTCGATCAGCGTAATTCCAAAAACGTCGACTACCTACAGGGCACCTGAAGATATGTTTCTTTATGCGGCTAACGGAACTAAAATCTGTACATATGGCTCAAAGCGGATTTCATTGGACTTTGGTTTAAGACGTACATTTGTTTGGACATTTGTTGTTGCCGATGTCTCTCGTCCTATTCTGGGCGCAGATTTTTTGGAACGATTCAGTTTATTGGTAGATGTAAAAAATCGTCGCTTAATAGATTCTGTGACAAACCTTAAGGTTAATGGTACAAACGCTCCTGGTCAAACGTTGGGTTTGACAACTTTGGCGGGAGACAATCCTTACCACCTTCTTCTGCGCGATTTTCCTGATCTTACCAATCCGGCAACAATGACTGCTCCAAAAAAACATAGCATAGTTCATTCTATTATAACCAAAGGTCCCCCCGTTCACGCTAAAGCGAGACGTTTGAACCCCGAAAAATTGAAAATAGCAAAAAAAGAATTTCAGTCCCTTTTAGAGCAAGGCATAATCCAGTCTTCAAAAAGTGCGTGGGCAACTCCAATACACATGGTAAAAAAGAAAAATGGGGAGTGGCGAATTTGTGGCGATTTTCGTCGTTTAAATTCAGTCACGGTTGCCGATCGGTACCCCATTCCGCATATTCAAGATTTTGCATTTGGTCTAAAAGGTAAAAGAGTTTTCTCGAAAATTGACTTGGTTAAAGCCTACTACTAGATCCCATTAGACGAAGACTCTATTCCAAAGACTGCTATGATTACGCCTTTTGGCTTATTCGAATATCGGTACATGTGTTTTGGTTTGTCAAACGCCGCTCAGACTTTCCAAAGACATATCGACGGGGTCATTCAAGGTTTGGACTTTAGTTATGCATACTTAGATGATCTTTTGATCGCTTCGGAAAACGAAGAGGATCATAAAAAACATTTATCAGAGTTGTTTAGGCGCTTAAATGAGTATGGCGTGGTCATTAATTTAAATAAGTGCATTTTTGGTGTCCCTGAGCTCGAATTCCTGGGGCATCACGTTTCTAACTCGGGTATTTCGCCGTTGCCTAGTAAAGTTGAAGTTCTTCGCGACTATCCTTTACCAGAGAAAGTAGACGAGTTGCGTAGGTTTCTGGCAATGGTTAACTTTTACCATCGATTTATTAAAAACGCAGCTCACGTACAGGCTCCTCTCTATGACTTATGCAAAGGAAAGACGAAGAAAGATCGCTCTGCGGTGCTCTGGACGGCTGAAACAAAAGCCGCCTTTCAGGCATGCAAAGAATCAATTGTCAACGCTGCCGAATTAGCTTACCCAGATGATCAGGCAGAGCTATCTCTTTTCGTCGATGCTTCTAACGTCGCGGTTGGTGCAGTGTTGCAGCAAAACTGCAATGGCGTTATCCAGCCACTTTCGTTTTTTTCACGCAAGCTACGCCTGCTGAACAAAATTACAGCACGTACGATCGCGAATTGGTTGCCATGTATTCCGCCGTAAAACATTTTCGTCACATGTTAGAGGGCTCTGATTTCATTATTTATACAGACCATAAACCTTTAACTTTTGCGTTCACGAAGCATTCTGATAAGCTATCACCACGACAACAACGCCACCTCGAATTCATTTCACAATTTACTACACGAGTTAAACATATTCCTGGATCGGACAATTCAGTCGCGGATGCGTTATCAAGAATTTCCGAAATCCAAGTTTTAGGCGGTATCGATTACGAGGCCATGGCTCGGGCGCAGGCGTCTGATGGGGAATTGGGGGTGCATTTGCAGAGTGATAGTGTGCTCAAGATGAAGAGGTTCAGTGTGCCTCCAGCTGACGTGGAACTTTACTGCAACACATCGACCGACGTTGTGCGGCCCTATGTCCCTCAAGAGTTTCGGAAGGACGTTTTCAACACCCTTCACAACCTCGCTCATCCGGGCATCAAAGCTACAGTTGACCTGGTTCGAAGCAGTTTCGTCTGGCCATCGATGAAGAAAGACATTTCCCTGTGGACGAAAGCGTGTGTCGACTGTCAACGGTCGAAAGTGCACAGGCACGTGAAGTCTCCATTAAGTACCTACCGCTGCCAACGACGAGATTCACCCATGTCAATCTTGACATAGTAGGACCACTACCACCTTCAAAGGGATTTAGGTACTGTCTGACAATCGTCGATCGCTATACGCGCTGGTGCGAAGCTTTACCCATGTGCGACCAGACAGCAGACACGGTCGCTGAAACGTTCTTCAACGAATGGGTAACCCGCTACGGAGTTCCAGAGAAGATTACAACGGACCAAGGTCGCCAGTTTGAGAGCGACCTGTTTAGCAGCTTGTCCCGGTTTCTAGGAGCGCAAAAGACCCGCACCACAGCCTATCACCCTCAGTCGAATGGAATGGTAGAGCGGTTTCACCGGCAGCTGAAGGCCGCAGTTATGAGTCATGCAACTACACGTTGGTTGGAGGTGCTACCCACGGTCCTGCTGGGAATTCGCGCCGCACTGAAGGAAGACATCAAGACTTCTTCAGCCGAGTTGGTCTTCGATGCGCCACTCCGTCTACCTGGAGAATTTCTAAGGCCAGAGAAGACTAAACTCCAGCATTCACAGTTCCTGCAGCTGCTGAGACAGCGGATGGACTCTCTACGCCCGACACCGGCCTCCCGCCACGCTCCCGAGAAAGTTTTTGTGCACTCTGAGCTGTCAACATGCACCCACGTTTTCGTTAGGGTGGACAGTGTGAGAAGACCACTTCAGCAACCCTACGTGGGGCCGTACGAGGTTGCGGAGAAGAAAGAAAAGTTTTTCAAAGTCAAACTTTCTGCAAAGTTAAGTGCATTTCTATTGACCGACTTAAACCCGCTTTTCTGTTGGACAGTCCAGGAACATTTTCGAAGACTGTGCCAGTGAGGAGTTCCAGTGTTCCGGAACCAATTTTGAACACTAAACCTATTTCAAACACTAACTGTTCTAGTGACTCTAAAGTTTATACCACCCGGTCCGGCCGAAAGGTCAGGTTCCGGATAGGGAGTTAATTTCTTTTGCATTCGTCTGTAACCCGACTGGAGGGGGAGTGTGTGGCGCTGTGCTTGTTTCGTACCGGGGCTGCTTCAGGTTGCATCCCGTGGCTTTGGTGGCGATCATTGCTTTGCGCTAGAGCTGCGTGGTGCTCTGGAGCGGTCCCAAGGAAACTGACTAATTTTGTTACTATTGGCATCATTCTTGAGCTTCCGGCCACGCATAGTAAAAGCGGCCGAAGCCGATGCATTTCTCTCTCTCTTTCCGTCTAGTGCACTTCCCCCGCTGGCCGGGATTTTATTTTAATCTTCCTGATTGTTTTAGTTAATCTTTGAGAATTTAAATTTGAATATTAACGTAGTAAACTGTAAATAAAAATCTCCGTTTTAATATCTACACTTGTGTTGTGTCTTCCGTAAACATTGACCACATCGAGTCAAAAGATGGTTACTGACGCAGTTGACTAAAGCTCGGTAACCAAACACTGACTTAACTTTTGTACAATTTGAAAATTAACAACTAAGTACCCTATCTTCTGATAAAATTTCGCAAGTCATTTTTTTAATGAATAACCATATTAAATGTTTCTAAAGTTTTAAAAAAAGTTCCGTAATTAAAAGGCGTATTCTTTGAATATTAATACTAACTACTAGCCATTATACTTTTTTGATTCAAAATAAACTGCTTCCACTGTAGTGTCGTTTTATTGTCACTTTTAATTCATATTTTATTGCTGTCAAAGCATAATGCGCAATATTGCATTTTTTTCTTTCTTAGTAGTATTACTTTTTAGTATTTATTTTTTACTGTTTTGCAGGTACTGTCGTACACACATTTCAACTAAATTTGTGTTTTAACATATGTTTTATAGCTTATTAGAGTTCTAATAATACAACGTAATGTTCGAAAACTATTCCTATTACCAAGTCATTGTGAATAATCCTGTAAATAAACTTTTATTTTCTTGCTTTGTATTTTAACAAATAGAAAGATTTAATTTTGGTACGTATTTATTATAAATTTAAAACGTATATATCTTGTTAATAATTCTTAGGATAATAGTCGAAAATTATGAAGATGAGATTCTTTGGGTAAAGTAAATATTTTTCTGGATTAGTGGTATATTTTTAGTTTGTAATTTTAAAAAAATTACAATAAAGAACTATACGTTTTTATTAACATTGTATCAGCTATAGTCGGGCAAATCCAATGTTGACTGTTTCTTCGAACTGAAAGAGCGAAAAAAAATAACAACGGCATCGATATTTTTGTTTTGATTTCCTAAAAAAAAAAGTTCGTCAGACAGCTGCATACCTCGGTGGCGCGCGTCATGCATGCTACGTCACTCACTGTGACGTCATTTGTCAAGGAAGAATGGGAATATGCTTACGGTTCACGCATTATTATAAATATATTGTTTTCTTTCTTTAAAATATTGGTATCTTTTTATAATTTTTTTTATGAAAAATGCCCCTTCATTGGTAAGTAAATTGTACCGCCCCAAAAAACTTGCCGCTCTAGGCTACATCCTACTTAGCCTATTTAAAAATCCTGACCTGAGGGCACCTTTAACTTCAAATTAGAGCTTTAGACTTTCTTGCACGCATTTCTTAATTTCATAAATAGGTCCTTGTAAATGGCACTGATGTACTGTACGCTAAAGATGTCATGGTCTAAAGTCCTGACTCCGCTGTCGATGCCGCTCTGAGGTTTCGTTGAGTGCCAGATACGGCACTCACTTCGTCACTTGACTGCGTTTCTAAGAATCCCCGACTGGGACAAATCCCGGCTGGTTCGAAATCTCAACAAATTTATAGATTAATGCCGTTATGTTTAAGGGCAATTTAATTACTCATCCATTTAATTACTAGTCCATTGTTAACGTTCATTTTTTATGGTTTTCATTTCATAATTATGACTTATTTATTATGTGGCCTGGCCAGATGGCAGGTGGCCTGAAACCAAAAAACATAAATATTTTTTTTATAATAGGAATGTAGTAATTTAACGGTGTTTTTCGAGCTGAATTCAGGAATTGAGTGGTACACAGCAATTTTTAAGAACAAACAGTTTTTATATTATGTAAAATAAACATTCCAAATTCGAGAAAAATCGAGAAATAAACAGAATAAATAGGTATTTCTAGTGGAGGGTTTTGACCCTGTCGGGGTTAAAAACCAAAGAGTTCTATGGTAGGGTAGAGACAGAACCTGGCAACAGCACCTTGGACTATAACGCAGAAAATATAGGGTGCCATGTGAGGCCCTTATGGCCGAGTGGTTTGGATCGCAGGCCATAACTTAGAGAATATTTATCAACGAGCCCATTTAATGACGGGGCCTAAGATCCCTTGTCTTTTAGAACCTCAAAATTCTTAAAATTCGGGGACAAGTGAGAAATGTTAGTGTTTTATTTTTCTTTGTTCTTATTAATTATTTTCTTTTATTAGAAAACCACAGTTTAAGTAACGACCCGACACATGAGTAGGCACACAACGCAAGCGTTAATAGTGACATCGTACGCAACGTTACAACTGTGGAGAATATTTAACGTATATACTCCCTCTACACGGGGTATTCGTCGGACATTTTTCGGCTGCCCAGGCCTACAAGTCAAATCTTATTTTGTTAACAATAAAAAGAAGAAAATCAAAGTTACAATTCCATAGGAAAATCTACTTCGCATGGGGGTGAATTCTGGAGATAGAATGACACGTGGCTCCATTTTTTTCTTTTTGATTTTTTTCAGTTGCTATATTGTACACTCACAAATCAGTAAAGGTCACAATATTACGCAATGTTAAAGAAAAGAAATAACAAAAGCTATTCTCACCCACCCTCAGATTTATTTTTAAACCAGTGGCAATTATGGCGAGGAACATTGGTTACATTTTTTTTGTATTATTCGATATTTTTTTATTATGTTAGTTTAACTGATAGCCAGACAGGCGCTATTAGGTAGTTTTTTTTCCAGTGGAGAAGACCAATGTCTCAACGACTATATTTTCTACAGGAAGTATAAAAAAAACATACAAATAAAATATTGACTGATTTATTTGAAACCGCTTAAGTTGTGCATTTGTTCGTTTATAAGTCAGACACATGATATCCTTGGATGGATGTCTTTTGCTTTTTTCCTTCTCCCAACTTTATATGCTAAGCGAGTGCTTAACCGACTGGGCTCCCCAGCCCCCGATAATGTCATGGTTACTGTAAGAGCATAATATTGGTAAGTTTAAATTTTTACTTTTTTAAATTATCCGAAGGTATGAATATGTTTGTTAACTTGGCCGTTATTTTTTCTATATATTTATTGTTTGTAATTGAAATACAATCAGGTAGCCATTTTGCGAAGTGCCCACTATGTTACGGCCAAAACGCGATGTGCTCATTCAAGAAAATATCCGGTTATTTTGTTTTATTAAAAAGTTAATTTGCAAGCATCGCTCCTTTTATTTTCTTTCTTAATTTCAAAATATAAATATTCGAATTTAACAAAAAAAAAAAGTTTCTAAATTAAAATTAATTTTCTTTTTTACTTAGTCTCGAATGGCGCCCGCCAATCCCTAGTGTAGCTCAAGTGCGACCATAATTCAAACTAAACTTATCATTTAAATTTTTATTGCTAATTAAATGAATGTTAATTTATGTTTGCACTGATATCTTTATAATTGAATTCAATATTAGAATTTCATCGTTTACTTTCTTTACAACAAATCTGGTGATTTAAAAATTATCTAAGTAGTAAACTTTTAAATAAAAACATTCGATAATTAATAATTATTTTTTCTTATTTATAAAACCTAATTTTTATTCAAAAATAAAATATCAATGATCTATTAAATAATAAAGGTATGAGTTATTTTCTTTAAGTTTAGTTTGAATTATTTTCGCACTAGAGCTTCACGAGGGCTATTGCCGAAAGGGCGTTATAATTTAGAACCACAGTCAAGTGACGAGTAGACACCTGAGTAGGCACCCAACGGCACGTTTAAGGGCGACATCGTACGCAGCGTCGGGACTATGTAGCGTATTTAAAGGTCTGCAGTTATTTTAGCAATGCCCGGATCCGAACCTGGGACCTTCCTTATTCAAGGTGAACGCTTTAACCAACTGGACTCTCCAGCCCCCTAATAGGAGTTATAAAAAAATAAAACTAATTATTGTTCACCAAGAGTAATACTACATACTCAAAAACACTGCATTTACAACGGAAAATTAAATTAAAATTAAATTTTTAATTCGAATATAGTATTCAACAATATGTTAATTAACAATAATTATAATTAAAAATAATTTTAATTTAAAATAATTGTAATTTAAAATAGTTGCAATTACAAGTAATTGTAATTAAAACTAATTTTCATTTTTAATTACAAATAATTTAAATTGAAAAATAATATTAAAAATTGACCCCCCCTCCCCAGATTTTTTTTGCGCCTTTTGGAACCGGAAGGGCCGGTAAAACTGCGCCTTTGTCAGGGAGCCAGTCCGGCCCTGATTGTTGTTGAGATGAATTGGGCTAGATCGACACATTTGAAGAGTACAGTGGAAGAACCCTTCATTATTAGGAATCTGTCAGTGTATCATGTGTGCTTGGCAAAGATAGCGAGTTATCGCCAAAACTAGTGTGAAGAAACCGCCTTTGAATTGGTTCTTACCACGAGGCATACGTGTTTACTATCTCTATGATCGAGATTCACGCCAGACAGTAGTCTGACGCTTGAGCCGCTGAAAAAAAGGGAGAAACCGGTTTCCGATTGCCACTACTCGCTAAGCAGTCTGCAATACCGGCAGATTCCCTATCGATGAAGGGGGTTTTCCCCCTGTGCTCTTCATTTTTGTATAAAAAAAATTTTCAATCTAATTTTTTTTTAGAAACAGTACTCATTAGAAAGATTTTACTGAGCAAGCTTGAACTGTGCTGAAAAAGGGGGCTCGTAAATACTTTCAACAAAACTTTTTTACAATTATATATTTTATTTTTCCTTAAAATATATGTATTTTAATGGAGGCTTACGTACTATTTTTGTCATTAGAATACGTTGAACAAATATTTATATTTACACAATATTTTTTTTAATTTTAAGCAGATCAGTACCATGCAATTTTCAAAAAATTGATTTTTTTTATTTAAGTATTTGTGTAAAATACGTTTCAAGAGCTTTTCAACGATGTCCTTTGCATGTCATTCAGACAATTTTAACATTGTTAAATTTTAATTCAAATATGGATCGTGCTGAAATGAGCATTTCTCAAAATTTGAAGGGAAAAAATATAGGTAATTTTACGATGTAAAAATGTTTTTAAAAAAATAACATTTCACCTTAAATAATATTTTTAAAAAAAACTACTTTATATATTGATAAAATCTCATTGTGTGTTGTTCAAAGTACATATAATGCACATAATTTTCCCAAAAAAGTTTCTAAAACTACTAAATTACGCCCAATAATTTTAGAATAAATTTTAAAATTACTTACGTTTGTGCCACAGCATTGGCCCACTTTTAAGCTCAAGTGCCATTTCTGAAAGAAACAAAAAACATATTGTATATATTTCAAAATAATAGAGAACTAAAAACTAATGACAGTAAAATAGAGTAAAAACTAATGGTAATAGGAGTAAGTCGGACTAATTATGTGTATTTATTTGCCGAAAAAACATTGTTTTTCAGCTTAGTTAATGCACCCCCCCCCCCCCCATATCATTTAACATTTTCTAACAATATTATTTAAGGAACCGAATATAAACTCTTCTTCTTCTTATCCCCCTGGCCCAAGCATTCCTAGATTAGGTTAGGTTAGGTTTGAATTATCGTCGCACTAGAGCTACACGAGGGCTATTAGCGAAGGGCGTCGTATTTTTGAACCACAGTCAAGTGACGAGCCGACACCTGAATAGGCACCCAACGCAACCGTTAAGGTCGACTTCGTACGCAGCGTTAGGACTTTGAAGGATATTTTACGTGCACTCCCTTATACTCGGGGTATTATTCGTCGGGCATTTTTGGCTTCACGGGCCGTTTATAGGTCGGCAGATATTTTGTCGGTGCCCGAACCAGAACCTGGGACCTTTCGCATGCTAGGCGAGTGCCTAACCGACTGGGCTCCCCAGCCCCTAGGTATTCCTACTGGTCCATAAGTTCGAGCAGCCACAATTGAAGAGCGTACTAAGTGACATTTTTGAAAAAAAAATTGAGATGTTTGTGTCAATGAACATATTATTCCCTCCTTTTAAAGATAACAAGATTCCTCCTTTTCATAAAATTTAAGTTAAGTATTTTTTTAACCTTTTGTAAGGGTCGTTTTTAACGCATCTAAGTGCAAACGAAAAAACTTTTAAGTACGTTTTCTCGTTTACACCTTTATGTCACTTAGCACGTTCTTCCACTAAGCTCTTCAATTATTAAAAAAAAATGAAGAGCTTAGTGGAAGAACGTGCTAAGTGACATTTTTGAAAAAAAAACTGATATTTTTATGCCAATGAACATATTACTCCCTCCTTTAACGATAACAAGTTTCCCCACTTTCGTAAATTGTAAGTTTAGTGTATTTTTTACGATTCAGACAAGTACCGTTTTCAACAGATCAGAATGCAAACGATAAACTCTAAAGCTCTTTTTTGGCCTGTCCGTGGCCGAGTGGTTAAGGCATCCGCCTCAAGATTCGGCCTTCTCAGGAGTGCGGGGGTTCGAATCCCAACTACTGCCAGTCATCCTATAAATCGGATATCTGTCCTGGGAAAGAGTAGAAAATCCAACTTGTGACGGATGGGCCCGAGTACACTGGGACAGACGTGCTCGTTTGATCTGTGGAGTCCAAAGTCCCGACGGCGTCAGCGTACGATGTCGCTCGAAGTTCCTTTGGATGCCCGCTCAGGTGTTGACCTCGTCACTTGATCAGGGTTCTAAATTACGAGGCGTTATTGGCTGTGTTAAAGCTCCTAATGCAGGCTGGAAATAGGCAGCCGGAAACGATTACACTACCCTAAAGCTCATTTCCCCGTTTTCACGTTTTTGTCACTTAGCACGTTCTTCCACTAAGCTCTTCAAATATCTCCCCCTCCCATCAGATGCCCCAATGAGGCACCAACTCAAGATGTCAGAGGGAAATGCAGGGGCTCCACATCGGCAAGGATCGTAACTTTCAACTCTCGCCCTGAATCTTAGACTTTTCGTGTGATCTGCTCGAAGCCCTGACACAGCTGTCTGGGCAGGAGGCCTGGAGTGACAAATATAAACTAAAAGCATATAAAAACACACTAACGTATCGTGTCCTGGTTCACATTTTTAAAGGTAAGCTCTGTTTTAAAAAAAAGATTGAATTAAATACCTACTAAATATTTTAAACTGGTGATGATTTTCTTTTTAAATAAATATGTGTTAAATAAAAAATGAGTTTCAATTTACTAATTTGAACAGGTTTATTTTTGAATTTCAAATATATTTGTCCAAGATAAAAAAAATTTACTTTGGATTACAATTACAAATGAAGCAGCAACATTTGCATTATGAAAGAGTTTCACTCATATCAGCTCAAAAAATTATTATTTTAATTTCTACTTTGGATTACAAAGGAAGTAGCAACATTTACATTATGCAAGAGTTTCATTCATGTCAGTTCAAAAAATTATTATTTTAATTTTTACTTTGAATTACAAAGGAAGTAGCAACATTTACAATATGCAAGAGTTTCATTTATATCAGTTCACAATTTTTCAAATTATATACTATTATATGAAAGATTCTCATCTACGTTACTCACATTATTCACGAAGGTGAGACCAAATTAAGTACTATCCAAATAGATTTCTAATTTATAAATATAATTATTTTCTTCTTCTTTTATTTTATCTTTTTGTTTTTATATTATTAATAATAAATCACATTAATTTGATTAATTTTTTTCAAATTTATTCAACTTACTTTATTTTGTTTTAAAAAATTTTATTGCGTAATATGTTGGAATGGGACCACTATCTCTTTGATCCCCAAGAACTTTAAAAAATATCTGAAAGCTCTGTAAATTAATTTTTATAACAACGTGCAAAAATGTTCACTTTTTATAACATATTCATTCATAAATAGTTGTGAAAATGACACTATACGTGCTTACGTCACAGACAGTGCCGAAAGTCGTCTGTGACGAAAGTATTACTTTCGGCACTAGTGCGGTGAGGTAAATAAGATTATCTGAGTCAATCATTTCTTGACTTTTCTGGAAGAAGATTCAACGAAGCTTCCTTACCTACTTTTTCAATGTAATCTAATCTGGAAGTTGGTCGAACATCATTTCAAATTCATTTTCGCCCATGTTCGGTAGCACTAATGTAAATACTATTTTGATTCAAAATCGAAAATTCCTTTACAACTTTTCTTTTACTACTTTGAAAATATATACACATTTATTTGTCGGTTTTTGAATCCTTTATTCTCCAATCCGTAATTGAAGTCTCGCCTTCGTTATCAGTGAGGTTTTTTTTTAAATAATTTTTAATATAAGAAATAACAAGAAGTTCTTAAAGAACTAAAATAGCCTACTTTCCTGTTACTCTTAAATACTTACTAAAATTCTTATCTTGAAAAAACCTAGGTTCGTAACAGTAAGTGACATCCACAACCGTTTTTCCACATTAAATTTAAAATAAATTTCACTAAACGCAGCATCTAACTAAACACAGCATCTTTCACTAAACGCAGCTTTATTTGAAGTTATAAATAAATATTTAATTTTTCGTAGAACAAAAACCAAAAAACTATTCCTCAATAAACATTTACTTGCTAAATTCGGCTAATTTCATTTATTTTATTTCGAAAATTAAATAATTATAACTTAAATCGTTTGCAAAAATTTGTATTTCAAAGAATAAATATGTAATATTCCTCGCTTTTAAAATAGAATGAAAACAATTTGTATCAACATACAAAGATCTCGAAGTGAAATATATATTTGACGTCATCTTAAATTGATCGATGTCTCAAAAATAAATTTATTTCAATGTATTGCCTAAAAGAATTAAAGTTTCTCAAGCAATTGTTGCGATGGCAATGGTGATTTAATTCTAATAAAAATGGCTTCCTAATGCTTTTTAAATGAGCATTAAATTTTGATGTTTTTTAAATAATTGAAGTACTTCGAATTCGAGTTCTTTTCTGAAATTTTCAATGTATACTAATTTCGATGCGCTGAATTTTTTTGACGTATCTCACTTGTCCGTAGCATTTGTAGTTAAATTCATCGATTCAAATGACTCGAAACTGAATTTCAATGCTAATTCAATGGGGAATTCGTCGTCAAATAGTAGATTTATGTCCGTCCTATCGTACAGACAGACGGACAAAAAGTCTGAAAGTTGGGTGTCTGAGGTTATACCTTTCTAATAAAAAAAGAATTTTTAAGATCGGATTGCTAGAACTGATTTTGGAAGGGCGGTACGGACGGACAGACAGACAGACGGACAGACGGACGGACGGCATCGACCGCATGTCAATACCTACTTTTTCATTTTTTTTATTCTTCGAATTAAAAAAAAAAAAGAAAAGTAGGCTAAAAATAATTCAACAGGACTGCATCTTTACTAATATTTTAAAGTTGTTTATACATCCCAGGGGAACAAATTATAACAATTCAATCCTTTTTAAATTTCAAAACTATAATAAGTGAAATCTGCTATTTTTTTAATCATAACTCTTTGAATAAAACATGTGCAGTCCGTTGTATAATGAAAATCTAATTAAAATATATAATACAGTAGCCGCCGCTTAAATGAATCACATTCGTCCCAGTACGTTTTGAACCAATAAAGCGGCTGAACCATTTAACCGAAAGTCATGAAATTATAAAGAAAAAGTTGTCATCATGAGACATAATATGATTTTTTTTAATACTTGTTACTGAGTAATACTAGTACTACATATTATTAAGAAAAACATGTTATTATGTTATGTTTAATAAAATCCAGAGTTATACAAATTAACAGGTAATATACGAATACCTACAAAATTTAATAATTTGAACGATATTATGTATAATTTTAAAACAAAATTTAAAAGCATAAGCAACAATGTTTATTGTAGTACTAAAATTTTGTTAAATTTTGCTTACTTGAATGAATACTTTGTTGTTTTCGCCTGCGTTGTCATATATCTGATAAGTTTGTTTACCTTCCGTTCAATGTCATGAGAGGAATTATAATCATCACACATAACACCCCGTTGCTCTAAAGTTCTTAATATTTGAAGAGCCCGGCATATTTTTACTCCTCGCGGTCTTAAACCATTCTCATAAAGCGTTTTCTACGTCTTCTGCTTTGCCAACTCGCTGACATTTCCGATTTATGTTGGGCTCTATTTTGCAACTTTCTGTAATTTCATTTCTTCTCTTCAAAATCCTACATAAAGTTGCTTGAGAAAGTCCTAATTTAATTGCAGCTTCTCTTTGGCTGCATTTTTCCAGATTATAAATATTTTTTAGGAGTTCATATTTTTTGGCTAAGCTAAAATCTTTCCGTTTAAACATCGCGATAACACTCCGAAAAACACGTACTTAATTTAATCTATCAAAAATCAGAATGAGTCTACTGTCTCACCTTCATGCACACGTGTCGATTACAAATTCCTTCCCCTCTACCCCTTCCCCCCCACTAAAGTTCTCTCTCTCCCTACTTGAATTAATAATACAATTTCTGCGATTTACCTTTTTTTAAAGATGGATACGTCGGCGCCTTTTTGGTTCGCATTTGTAGCTAGAGGTCATTTGGGGTAAAAAAATACCACGAATCGTAGAAAAAAGGAACTTTTATAGATTTTGTTTAGTCCTTAAAACGGCGGTAAAAAGGTGATTTGATTCCGATAAGCGGCGGATTTTCAATGTAAAAAGTGATTCCGTTCTGTTCTACGAAATTTATTCCAATTAAGCGGCTGATTCAATTAACCAGTGATTCCAAAAAGCGACGGCCACTGTAGTTCTACAAACAAACTTTTGTGAAAGTTTCAAAACATTTCCAAAATTTTATGAATCACAATCACTAAAAAGACTTTGTTGGCAATTAGAAGTTGACCCCAAATAGTACTAAACATACAGTTTTAATTTTCAAAGAAGATTATTTTTTGTATGTGGACTTTTTTTTAGGAATAAAATTATAAACATAATATAAAGTAGATTTCAAATTAAAAAACAAATACTTAAAGTATTGTTTGTTGTAAAATATACGCAAACGTTTGACAGTTACTGTGTATGTTTTTTTTTTTTTAAATCTGTTTCTTACATAGATCAAAATAGTATAGGGGAGAGTGTTGTACCTTGGGACGCTTGTACCTTGGGAAACTGACAATTTCTTAGAATCTATTGGCAATATTCATACATTGTTTATTTCTAATACTAGCCTTAACCAACAGACATCATCAAAATAAAATTTAACACTACCATCATTGAATTGATGAATTGGTGACAAAAAATAACATTTCATTACCCCAAAGTAAATATTTTTCTCATTTTAATATAATTTTTTACCTTTGTACTTTTACAAAAAGTCAACTGAATTTTATTTTCTTCATAAAGGAGAAGATTCTAAGATATTTTGGTTATGAGAAAGTAATGATAATGCATTTAGATTGGCCACTATCTTGCTTTTATTTAAACCATGTAGCGTGTTGTACCTTGGGACAGTAAAGCATATTGTATCATCATATAAAGTTAAATAATTTGGACTTGCAATTTTGCTGTATAATTTAAATTATTCTTGAATTATGAACTTTTATTTGTTTATTTCCTTGAAAAAACAATAAAGTTTGTTTCCTGACACAAATTAGTTCAAGTGTATGACTATTGACTGAATTATAAAGTATGTCCCAAGGTACAACATCATATTGTACCTTGGGACAGTTTATCCTCTCTACTTTAAATGAGTGGCAATTTTTTAATTTCAAGCTGCCAGAATTTAAAAAATTATATTATAGAGGAATATATTGGTGTGTTGAAATGCTGCTTTTAAATTTTTTATTTTGACTATAATTATCGAAGAAAAAAAATTAAATGTAAAAATTGTCCCAAGGTACAACACTCTCCCCTACTCACAATGTGCGCAAGTATAAATGCATAACGGGATTTCAGTGTTTTTTTTTTTCTTTTTCTAGAAACAATGGTAAAATTGATTTGAAAATTAAATGTATTTCTTTTTATTATGCATATATGTCGATTAAAAATATATATTCTAGGGTAAAGTTCTTTCCTTACAAAGCATTTTTTTTTAATGAATGTGATTTTTAATTCATCTGGAAAAAACTAAGAAGGTACATAACATTCGTTTTTTAAGCTTTAATTAAAATTAACTATTCTTTTAATTTCATATACTGCTAAACGGACTGCAGATTAGAGCATTTTCAATTTTACGTTTGTAAGAGTAAAAACATTACTCATTGAATCTATAAACCAAATGTATTTATAACTGAAAACGTCTGATTTTACAGTACCGTCTGAACACATACAATATTTTCTTAAGCAAATCGATTAAACTTTCTCACTTCCAAACATATCAGACATACTAATTCCAACGAGATTTTTCTTCCCAAAATCAGTGTTTCTATGTAGTTTCATTATGCCTCAGTTTTTTTTAATGGTTTTAGTTTATTTGGACGGTTCCTATGGCAACCTAGACGCACGCGGGTTATGAAATTTCCCTATAGAGATAAGTAGAAGGTGATGACGCTGCCGGTAACCAATGCCGAAAGCGGTTCGCCAATTGAAGCCATTGATCGCTTTCTACTAAGCCCAAACAAACTCTCTCGGCGAAGTATTTGGCGCTTTTCTACTATGGGGTTTGTACAGGCTTACTGCATCGACTTAGCGATTTTTTAATCTTTGAAAAAACTATAATTATAACGCATTTTTATTACTTGTGAGGGAAATTACTACAATTTTGTATAAATTCAGATCTCGTGCTGCGCACTAAAACTGTACAATCGGCATTTTTTAATGTTAATGAACGCTTTTTAAAGAATAAAACAATACCTTCAACACGAACTAACATTAGGCGCGTTTACGAGAGTCATCGAATCCATGGATTGAAGAGCAAACTCACAAATTTTTACCTTCTCCCAGACAGAACCGAAATTGCAGGGTTCATTTTGGGGTTCCGCAAACCCGCAAATGCAGGAGGGTTTGATGTTTCATACCATGGATTCAGCCACAGACTATCATTTGGGTTACAAATCCTGCTCGACCTCTTTTTCCCCTACTGGGATTTTGGAATTCCATGGATTCGATGACTCATGTAAACGCGCCTATTGAAAAGGAGTTTGTATGGGCTTATTAACCCTCTGGCGGATAAGCCTTTTCTAAAGAACTATTGCTAAAAGGTCGCTCTATCTCAGCCCTTACCCCTCAATAATGTTCATCTATCTCCGACGGGACAGTATAGAGTCCCTTCTAAAAGGATACCTGGTGTTTCGCCTCCCCCCCTTTAAGTACTTCACGGGTGATTAAACACGCTAGCGGTGGCACGCTAGAGGGGCAGAGCAGACGATGGGCTACTTGCCTTCCAGTGGGGGGGGGGGGAAGGTGGGGGGCAGCATGAATTACTAACTTGCTTGCCACCTGTAAACGCTGGACACCTGTTTTGAGCTGGAGGATTTGCTCTTGAATTCTATGTAGAATGGCAGAATGTGTGTTTGTAAACCGATCGTGTTTTACCTTCTATACAAGTACAACACTAGCAGAAACGTCTAAAAGTTTTGTACAAAACTGTTATTTTTGTTTTGTCATACTTTGGAAGCTTCAGGGCGACTGCCAAAAAACTCAAATTAATGAAGACTAATTTAGGTTAGAAATAAACATTAAAATTACTTGCAACTACTGGTACAGAATATTTATTAAAATTTTCGAGCAGTGTTTAAACATAGTAAGTAAATTTTGGTATGATTATTCAAAAAACGTTCTAGACTTAATAAAAAAACTTTGCAATAAATTTAATGCATTTATATTTAGTATTAAAACGTTGAAAAAGTTTAAGATGCCAGTATAATCTTCTTATTAAATACGTTTGCTAATAAATGGTTGCGTTACCCAAAACTCAGATTTGGACATTGTCACTGGACCAGGGTTCAAAAATTATGAGGTGTAATTGGTTGTGTTACAGTTCCATGCAGAAATTAAATTGCATTTCAGAAATTGACAGCCAGAAAACTTTAAAATTTTCAATTCATATGCTACATATAAAAGAGGCAATACTTATTGATTGTCATATGGAAGACAAGAGAAATAGACTATTTTTAGATAAATTTGATAAATTGTGTTTTGCTCTTTGTAACTTTCTAAAGCTGCGAATAAAACTTTTTCAATCGCTGGTATCTGTCAAGCAGTTATACTCATTTAGAGTGAAGTAAAAAAAATTCAGCGCACTCCCTCACACTTACATCTTATTGTTTCAACTAAAGCTATCTTTCTAAAAATATGGTTTTGCATACTACTAAAACTTTGGAGTATCCGAGAAAAGTTACTTTGTTTAGTTAAAACTACTAAAATATTGAGATTTATGTGATTTAGGGTTTAAAGCTAATCTTAAACTTTAAAATAGTTTTTTAGTAGATATGTAATTATTTTTAGACTAATATACTGGAAAACTTTCTTTTTGCCGATAAGCTACTTCCTAAAAAAATTAATAATAGTCTGTTTTTTACAGCTCATACCGAATTTTTGGGGACATTTAAAAATATATAGAGATTTAATTAATTTAAATATTTTATTTAAAAATTTAAAGATTGTTTTCTTAATCAAATATAATATTTAAGACTAAAAAAACTAATATGTTGTATCAGGCTTTTTTAAAAAGATTAATTTTTGGTATTTCTTTTAATCAGGAACAATTGAAGATATAAATTTGAGTAATAGTAAACTTACAAAACCTGTTTAAAGCATTTTTTCTTTATCTTTAATTATAAAAATAGTAATTTAAAAGGAAGTAAAATTTATAATATGAAAAGTAATGCAATGTAAGACATCACACTGCTTCATTCAATGTTACATAAAAGAATGTACATCACATTACTTTCGATTTATGTAGACATTTCGCACAGACACACATCGATTTATGTAACATTTAATTGTATCAAGAATACTATAGAATTTTGAATATAAAACAATACGCTGATATCAACATTTTGTGAACGCGATTTTGTTTATCAAACAATTATGCAGATCTTTTACACGTTAATGGATATTGATTCTTGCACTACTCTCATAACGCCATCCTTTTAGAAATCGACAAACAAAGACCTAAGTATACCTGTCTGTAAGTTATAATAACAGGTTTGACTCTCTCCCTTAGAAACATGAATTAGAAGTAAACTCTTTAGGATTGCGTCAAAAGATTTCAAAGCTATAATTCGCACATGATATATGAGCAAGGGAATGCGATGGGCGTGGAGTGGTTACCAGTTAGTGCGATAGCGATGAATAGAGTTCGATTAATAGAAAATCGAGAAATTAACTAGCAGAAAAAAATTATTAAGAAAAGATCATTCGAAAAAATGATATGTAATTTGGGATTCCAGTACATTTGAAAATTTTGAAAATTGAGACCGAAATTGGGAGAATTACCACTGTAAAAACATTTTGTAAGTTTTCTGTGATTAAGTCATGTAAAAAAGTTATTTTGTCTGAGATCGGTAGCTTTCAATGAGAAATTCGGATAAAATAAAATAATCAAAAATTCCAATTTTTTAAAACTTTTCACCGAAATACTATCAACTGGAAGTTTTACAAGCTAAAAACCGACAATAGTCTCGATAGAATTCTGCATCGAATAAGCTTGTGCGTTTGTCTGTTTAATTAAATAGGGTTCAAAATGTTGAAAACATGATTAATAAGACTTTAGTTTTTTTTAAATCTAAGCACTTATCGATATTAATAATCTTTCTGGGTAATATCTTTTTTTAAAAAGTCTATAGGAACATAATTGATTTGATTTATTGTTACTATATTTTCTGATAGCTAGTTCAGTTTTATTATAAATTAAGTTTTTTGGTTGGTAGACATATATTTTCAGGCTTGTGTGCTGGTCGCAAGGACCCGCTTATAAGATTAAAATTTCGAAGAATAATTAAAATACAATAAAAAAACCACTCGTGACATGTTGAAAGAGGCCTGACACCATTGAGCTTGACACGCAGTGCCATGCTTCGAATTGCTATCCCATCACAGTGTAAAAACATTACCATTGAAAATTGCAGCATTCAAAATGAACTTTTAAGAAACTTTTTTTTTTAAGAAAATGAACTTCAAGTACTTTCTTGAACATTTAAAGAAAAATTGGGCATTACTGAAAACATATCAAGGTAAAATTATTATCCTCAATAGTAGGTTAGGCTTGAATTATCGTCGCACTAGAGCTACACGAAGGCAATTGGCGACGGGCGTCGTATTTTAGAACCACAGTCAAGTAACGAGCCAACACCTGAAAAGGCACCCAACGCAACCGTTAATGGCGACATCGTACGCAGCGTTAGGACTTTGAAGAATATTTAACGTGCACTCCCTTGCACGGGGTATTATTCGTCGGACATTTTTGGCTGCACGGGCCGTTTATAGGTAGGCAGTTATTTTGGCGATGCCCGGACCCGAACCTGGGACCTTCCGCATGCTAAGCGAATGCTTAACCGACTGGGCTCCCAGCCCTATCCTCAATAGTAAGATCAGACTTCTTCGATAACCAGTTGATGTGTTTAGTGTGAGACAAATATGATAGAGGCTTGACAAGATGCACATGGAGTTGTAAAACAGTTGTAATACGATCTGTGTAAATTGTATTTTGATTCAAAAATGTCCTTTATTAGCTTTATATGTATATGCTTTAGGTTGATGAATGCACTAATAATTTTTACATATTATTTAATAATAAAAATCTTTAAATGATTTCCGTCAGACCGATTGTTTGAATCAGTTTTTCATTTTTTATTTAAGGTATTGGTATAGCGCTTCTTTTTTTTACATTTGAATTCGATTATAATAACAAAAGGATATTTTTTTATGAAAACCTTCTGAGGAAAAATAGAAAAAGTTACTGTTTGTTTCAAATCCTTATAAATGCTACTGATCCCTAAAGTTGATTTTAATCTTGAAATGTATTCCAGTTAGATTTCATAAAATTATATTTAATCTTTTTATTATGTGCTATGTTTATCATTATCACAGTTGTGTCTTTTTTAGTAAATTAAATAAATAATATATTTATATCGCTAAAAACATAGGTCTACTTTAAAGAAATTACAAAATAAATGTTAAAATTTTTGAACAATCCTTTTACAGAAAAGGATTCAGATTTATAGCGCTTATTTTTCAGTTAAAAAACTGCTCATTTTAACTTCTATTTTTTAATCCCGCGGAAACAAAATCCATGAACTATCGAAAGAAATAATTATCACAGACAGTCTACAAAAAACCCAATACAAAAATAGTTAACACCTGTCCCCTTCAAGCTTTCCCATCCTGTAAACGAAGCCCCCAGACATTTTCCAGGTGGTAATTGCTACTTCCATTATATACTTTAGGCGAAATGTCACCGCGTACTCTCTGCCGCACGCTGTGCCTAATGAGGCGTGAAGTCGACTAAAGGGGGGGAGGGAAGATCGGGTTTTTACGTGATCGCCCTTTTCGAAGTGGACAAACATGCTCGTCTTTTCCCGTCACTATCCTTTTGAAGGGAGAAAAAGCGCTCGTCTTTTTCCGTGTCTATCCTTTTAGGAGGAGAAAATTTCGTCGGGTTTATCCGTCTGTATCCCTCAGAGGGTTAAGGTTGCTTGGCGACTTTCTGACGATTTCACTTTATTTCTCGCCAAGCATCTCGATCTTCTTCTTAACTCCAGGAACTTCGCAGCATTGGGAACAGATTTTTAAAAAAATAATAATAATGTAAAGTTGACAGCATCGGATGCCGCATATTAATTTGGTACGTCTAATCGTATAATTGTTTGTAAAATATGATTGTTCTAACAAGAAATAAATAATCGAACTAGTAAATAAAACTGCGGCATTTCTTAAACTATAGTGGTCTAAAAAAATTATATTTTTCGTAAGGCTGTTTTAGTAGTTATTGGGAAATATATGAGAAAGGTTTTAAAACACTTTAGTTATATTGCTCAAAGGTTAAGAAAACTAACTTAAAAACTAAAAATCAAATGACAAGGCTCCTCAAAAATACAAACATATCAGACATAAGAATATATTTAGAAAAATTAATTACAATTTATAAGGCATAATTAGTAATTGTTAGGACATTGCAGAAAACTAAGAGAGCACAATTCAGAATAATTAGTGTTGTTTTTGCTGGTGTTATTTCTATTTATTATCATTGAAAAATTAATATTAAAAGATACATTTAAACTTTTAAAAAACTCAATTTTAACTATCATTTTGGTTATTTTTATTCGAAACCAAATGAAACCAACGTACTTTTAAATCGTAATTGTAAATATTTGATATGGAAAATACCAAAAGGAAGTAGTTATTCATTTATATAAAAATATGACGTTATGTTTTAAAAAACATCTATTGCTAGTTCATTAAAGAATAAACGTTCAACTCCTTTAATAATTATGAAATAAATTACTCATCCATATACTATTTTACACTCAACTTTTAATCCGTCTCCCAATGATTTCATTTGGAATCATCAAACATCAAAAAGTTAAACTAATTTCAAATAAACGTTATGGAATTCTTCATTAATTTTTCTATAAAATTATATTTTCTTTTTTATCGTTAAAAGGAAGAATAATGTATTTTGAAGAATTAAAAAATGTTTATTTTATTTAAATGAAAATATGATGAACAATTTTACTACGGGAATCGGTTCTGAATTCGCCATTGTGGATGCATAATGAGTCTATTTGACAAATTTTAGATTTTTAAAATTAAAAAAAAAAGATGGGGATGATGAGTTTTAAAAAATTGCGACAAGAAAAATTAACATAAAATTGCAATTGTTGTAAGCATGTAATTGTTTTAAGGGGGTCCAATACATTGCACAACTCTTTCTTTATTTTTGCACTTGCCGAATCCATTTTACCTGTACGTAAATAACATCTTTAAAAGCAACTTTTCTGCCAAAAATAATTTTAAGTTAGGTTAACGATTGGATATAAAATTTTCCTCAAATTGTTAACTATTTTTAAATTCCTACTTCTCTTCGATTTTTAATTTTGTGCAATTGTATTAGAGGTTCTTTATTATATTTTAACAGATGTATGCAATCCAATTTTAGTTAACATTCACTATTTATTTGAAAAAAGAAATGTTAAGGAAAAGTCATCAAAATTTAGTTAAAAGGCCTTAGAATTTTGAAAGGGCTCAAAGTATGAAAGCATCGTCCGAATTGGCTTCATTTTAACTTTACCGAAAGGCCAAATTTTCTATCAACTAGTTTGTCGTGGATTGTAGACTACCGGCTGTTAATAAAACGATAATATAATTAAATGAAAAAGTGCAATTTTGCCTATTTCAAGACCCCTTTAATTTTCGAACAACTTACATCTAACTTCAATTTCAATTTCGTTTTTACGTGAGTCAGTGCCGGATCACCAATTAAGCGAAGTTAGGTCCATCTAAAATCTCTGCCTACAGGCCATTGCACTATTTAATTGACGTTAGTTGTAAATTTATATAATTTCCACGGTGAACAAGACATATTTGCAAATTACTAAGGAATGTTTATTTTCTATATATTTTTTTTAAAGTGGTTGCGACTTAAAATGTAAATTTTGGGGGCTTTAATAGGGGTACATAACACGAAATTAGATCACAAGCAAAACAAAAACTACAATTTACTGTTATATTTATCAAATCAGTTTCAAAAAATTATTTTTCGTTCTTCCCCTCCTATTTAAAACACACACACACACATTTTAATTCATTTGATTCTATTCCACTATTTCTTATAGTTTTAGTAAATATGAGTCATACCAAAAGTAGGTAAACATTGCTATTACATATGAGAAATTCATGAAGAAAACAACATAGATTATTGGAGCAAATAAACTATTTAATCAATAATAAACTAAAAAAAAACTATTTGCTCCAAAAATCTATGTTATTTTCTTATGAATTCCAGTATCCTGTATCATGCACGAACTTGAAGATACTTTCTGAATAATGTTATTATAGTTGTTTCCAACAAAAAATGATTAACTACTTATTTAAAATCAACCTCCTAATACACTAGATTTATCCCGATAAAAATTTCATATTGTCACTGCATTTAATAATCATTACCCAAGCATTAACAGTTCCAAAAATAACTAAAAACTTCAACACACTTGAATATGTAATCAGCTGATTACCACTAACAAACCAAATATTCTTCAGTACTTACTTGACACTTGTACCGAACTTTCGTCACAGCACCCCATAGTATCAGGTACCCCTTCTTCACCGGTTAATCGAATATCCGATGCGTTACATTTAATCCAACTATCCGTACAACTGGAATGAAATGAGAGCGTAGCCGATCGCGGCCGCATTCGAAATAAGTGTGTGTGTGTGCTAGTACTAAGGGATTTCACAGAAAAGTTTGTTATTTTTTATGTGTTCTCGAAAATGAACAGGAAACATATTTTTATTTTAGCCCCTTCCAAATCGCTCCCGTGAAAATAACGAGATGAAGTTTCGCCTTCTATTTCTCGCTCCCATGATATTTCTCAAAATTCATGATATTTATTTTATTTAATTCTTTTTTTTTTAATTTCAAAAGAAGAAAAAAGTGAAAAAATATACATAATTCGGGATATAAAAATAGGCAGTTTTATGACTGTTTTCTTGAAAATTACCCTATCTTAACCTTTTAAGACCCAAGTAAAATCGTACAAGTATATTTTCACAATCTAAACATACTTTTCATACAAATATAATGTTAAAAGTATGTTTTGCAAAGAATTTTTTTTTAAAAAAAATTATGTTTTATAGTACTTAGGGACACATCTTAAACTCTAAAAATACACACTTTTTGTTCCATAAATGCAACAAAAAAGGCCGTATCACTTATTTGTAGTTAACAGATTATTCAACATGGTTTTTAATGCAAAAAGCCTTTCGAATTAACTACTAAAAGAATTTTTTGAAAAGTTTGAAAAAAGTTAAATAATTTTTTTAAGAAATCTAATATCGTATTGACCCTCGTTCAACTTCATTTTTTATAAAAATAAATGACTGATACCTGTAATCAAAGGCTGAAGACTGATATTTGGATCATCTTCTATCGGACCAGGTCAATTTCGGAACTAATTACTGTGTAAATTGTTTGTGGGGAGGTTTTAAAAATACGACAAGTCACAAGAGGATAAAAGGGTTAACTCCGCTCTTCCACTCCAAAGGTACACATACATGGACCTTTGTAGAATTCAAATAAACTCAGGTAAATAAATTTGTGAAATAACAGGGTGTCCCAAATACAGGGTGTCCCAAAATGGAGTTATTGCACTTTATTATGTTCAATTTAACCGAAAGATGGCGCTTTAATACAATGCGTTGGCCGTATGAAAGAACTAGGCATGCGCATACACCAAAAAGAAGGACACGTGGTCGGAACTGAACATTTCTGAACACGTGTCTTTCTTCTCGGTGTATACGCATGCCTAGTTCTTTCATACAGCCAACACACGGTATTGAAGCACCATCTTTCGTTTAAATTGAACAGAATAAAGTGTAATAACATAATAAACGTAACTAACATAATAAAGCGCTCCATATCAAATTCCAGACATGACTCATTCGTTTTTTGCAAGAATTGTGTAAATATCTCTATCCGTTTCTTTTTTATTAACTTTTAAAAACAGGTACTTCATTTTGGGACACCCTGTATCTTTGCAAAATAAATATTTTGTGTTTTTCTCTGGTCATCACAAAACTTCATAAAAAGCAGGATGTTCCTTTCGAATTCAATTTTGGCACTCCCCTAAAGGTGATCTTGTCATATGCATACAGGGTGTCCGTAAAACAATGTCCGAGTTTTAATGGTGTATTACAGGGGTTTATTTTATACGAAATATAACAAATCATAAATGAAATTGAAGGAAAACTAACCTAGTTTTTCCTATAAGTGCTCAATGTGTGCGCCTTGTTTATTAATACTAAATATAACAAATGATACATGAAATTGAAGGAAAACTAACCTAGTTATTCCTATTAGTGGTCAATGTGTGCGCTTTTAGTGATACGGCACACATCCGAACAAAAAAGCAATTCTTCCCATACTGTCTGCAGCAAGTCCGGAGTAATGGAAGCAACAACCTGTGCAATTCCACCTTTCAAAGTTGGTAAATCGTGGGGTATCTGAAACTCTTGGAGTTATTCGTTATTCGTCACCTTCAACCACAACTGTCGAACCATTACAGCTATAATACTACAATTACAATTTGAAACTCGGACATTCTTTTACGGACACCCTGTATATTGACATAGATTATAGTAACACGCATTACTTGCAGCAGTTGCTTTTTATAGGTAATACCGAGTAACACCATTTAATTTTTCTAAGGTAACTGAGTAACTTTTGGCGGTAACGAAGTAATGAAAATTTCGTTACTTTTTCGTTACTTCTTAAGCCGCTCTTCCGGTATATTTGTGCAAAGGTTCCGCGTTCGGTTTAAGTTTAGTTATTTCGTTCTTAAATTGTTTTGATTGACCATATTTCTTTCGTCTTGATTCGCTTTGAAAAACGAAAGATGTGGCGTTTCAATTTTTCTTGCAACTTGAAATTTTTAAAAGTAACTGTGATAAGAGGGGTTACTTTTCTTATTAAGTAACTGTAGCTAAGTACTTTTCATATTAGGTAACTGCACTATTAAAAATTTTGTGGTTGATTTCACCATAATAATGGTTTCTAGTAGCTGCAACGGCTGAGTGGTGAAATGTTTCACCATATATTTTCAGTATTCAATTGAACCATTTTTCAGGTTTTGGAATCAAACGCCTGAGAAATGGTTCAACCTAGTTCCGAAAATATGGTGCAGCATTTCACCACTCAGCCGTTGCAGCTTCTAGGATCCATTATTATGGTGAAACCAAACACAAAATTTTTAACAGTGTGTAACGGAGTTACTTTTGAAAAGTAACATTCCAATCTCTGTAAATTGGTATTCATGAGTTCTCAGTATAAAAAAAAACATGAGTAGATCCCAACTTTCTCCCAAAAAGAGCAGTTTTTCCAAATATTCTTCCGACGTCATGAATCGCACCTCCCTTTTCCCATCGATTTGTCCGCTCGTAGGTGCGCAGAGAGCGGTCGATGTCACGCGCTCTTTTATTTATAACAATACAAACTAAGAAAGAAATAGACGAAATTTGCAGTCAGTAGTTAATACAATAATAATAAAAATATATAATAATTAACATTATTTTTCTAACATCAAGAACTGGATTTTTTAGTATGGTATGGTATGGTATGGTATGATACATACATATTCCAGCTTGTGTGCTTGTTCAGAGAACCGCTTATAAGCTTTCGTCAAGTGGGACAGACACAGAAAGAATTTTTACAGTCACAAAGAAATGAATAACACATAGACAAATAACAACATTTATTGACTGTCACAAACATCCATGCCTGACCGGGATTCGAACCCAACCCCAGCAGCTCCAAGGGCTAGTACACTAACCATTCAGCCACCGGGGCGGCTGGATTTTTTAGTGTATACGTTAGTAACTACACTGCTCAAAACAACTAGGAGAGCGCTTTACGTACTATTGTTACCCTTTCAATCCCAACTTTTTATTCTTTTAAACTAAAATTTGTGAAATAGATTCCTCATGCATCCAGAATGAAGTAGTAAAAAACAAGGGGGTAAATCTTAATTTTTTTAGCTAAAATTTAGGGTGAAAATTGAAATCGTAACTTTTAAATAAATTATAAGAATAATAGTTAAAATCAATTTTTTAACATCTAAAAATGCAAGCATGAAGAATTTGGATTCAATTTATTTGCTAAAACTTTTTTAGAGTGAATTTTATTTTACTATGTTTTCCATATTTTCATTTTAATTAAAACAAACAGTATAGGAGTTTTCGAAAGACATGATTCTTGCATCTTACGATTCATAAGTGCGAGCTTAACTCAGTCAGAAAAAAAGGGCAAGAACGTTCCAACCCTCGTTTCTCGGCTGTTAATGGTCAAGGAACTTTGTGAATGGTGTCTTTTTTCAAGAAATAGTGTGAGGATTTGAAAACTGGCCACACAAAAATTGTATAAGGGGTCGTCTTCATATTAAAACGCGTACCAACTTTGAAAATTTCAATAGCAACACCCAATTTTTTTTTACTTAAAAATGTTCAGCACCTTCAAATTACCCCATATGAAATTAATACCCCATTGAAATTATTACCCCATATAAAAAAAGAATTATTTATTTTGCATTATTAGCTTAGCTATAAAAGCATTCAAAGTTGTCTGTAAGGGAAAATATGTGTCTATACAAAAACCGACCTTAAGTTTGCAGCAGAGAAATGTACTGCGCGGAGGAAACTGCGTAAACAACGCGGATGGCGCCGAAATTTCGCCTGCTCTCATTGGTTGCTCCTTTGGCCCTGATATTCGTCGCCCTGTTACGTCAAAATCGAAGGAAAAAATAATTAAAAATACTCTGTAAATGAATCTAAAGTAATAAAAATAATAAATTTATGTTTTGAAATAACAAATAAAATTGTTTATTGAATGAGAAAAACACCTTTTTTTATTCGATTCTCGCACTCGAAAATGAGAACTATTTACCCTTTTTCTCGTAGAACATTTGTATACTGCAAACTTAATGTCGGTTTTACTGTAGTTCATTTTCGAGAGCGCATGGAAAATAACAAACTTCTCTTAAAAAATCATGAGTAATATGCCACTAAGCATACGCACTTAGTTCGTGTGCGGCAGTGATACGTTACGGTCTTATTTCACTCCATGTCAAGAATTTTTGTATTTCATCGAACATATAGAATATTTTTTATCAACCAGAACCAGAAGGATTCATCGGATACAATAATGTGGTGCTGTGACGAAAGTTCGATACAAGTGTCAAGTAAGTAATGATTGGATATTTAAAAAAAAACTGGAAGCATTTTGGAAGATCAAGCCTTTTGCAGACTCGACATATTTTTGAAAACTGAGAGACATTTTTTTTTGGGGCACCATCTAGGCTGCTGCTCTGGCTACCAGTTTTGACGCTCAGATTGCAATGAATCTGAGTTGTCTCTATGGGAATGTTAAAGAACGTCGAGATTTAATTTTGCAGAGGAAACCCAAGCCAAATGGGTCCTCAAGGGATCTTTTACATGCCACACATAAGTGTCACCTTTCTGCATACAGTACAAGTGCAATATTTTTATATATGCAGAAAATCAAAAAAAATTATGACTATTTCCCCCTACACTCCAGAAGTTCACATATGCGAGAAACTTTTAGAATTCACTTCCTAACTTCATTTTAAAAAATTTCTTAATATGTATTTTCTTTCTTATTATAAACATGAGAATGTTAAAGCTTTTAAAAAATGCCAATATCGAAGCAGCTGACAAGCATTTGATTGTTGCTGTCGTGTGCCTTCACAGCACAGTGTGAAAGGCAGAGTGCAGTAATTTCCATTGGCACAAAGCTTTAAGCACCCAAGAGGGTTGGAAGTCTGACTTCTGTTCCAAGTTGGCGCCACGTACGGAACGCCGCTGGCGCCATTTAGGAACGTCGCTGGAAGGGAGTGGCATTTTTCTCCACGCAACCTGCACCCATGGTATAGGACTTTCAGATTTATACAGAAAAGTCAAAAATTACAAAAAACTAACAGGGCTTGTTTGTGCATTCATAGAAGAAAAACAAATATATTTTTAAGACTTCAAATCTCAAACTCCATTATATTAATGTACTATTTTGCAAGAATTATTATTTTTAAAAAATGCCTTGCAAATGATACTCTTGTTTGAAAAATGTGTTTATATAAAGAAATATATGTGTATTATTTTCCTCGGGAGTGAAGTACATAATTTATAACGTCATATTGAAATGATGCAAGCAACTGAGAACGCGCTTCCTCTACACCGTCTTTTGCTGACATTAAAATATAATTGTGAATTATTTGTTACATAAATTAAAAATATGTAAACCTAAAAATATGTACTATAAAGATTGCATTGCACTTTTCGTAATTTCCACTATGAAACCTCAAAGAAAGGGGAAATCTGGTTAAAATCGGTAGAAAATGATCGATTTCATTCAATATTCTCCAAGTTTGGCCAATACTCAACCGACATCGGCCAAAATTGTTGTGCTACCTGGGTTTACACAATTATAGAATAACACTTGCAAAAAAAAAAAAAAAAATACTAATCATATCAGCAGGACTTTCAAAAATCGGGAGCAAATATAAAATATTTCATACGAGATGGCTGATGTTGTGAAATACAAGAAAATATTTTTTTGTTTTTGTTTTTATTTGGATACAGACAGCTTTCGCAACGACTTATTGGTTGGGGAGTTAATATACGAAACAACCAAACAGTTGAAATGTATAGGGGAAGAACCCCTTCATTGGAGGGGAATCTGTCTGTTTGTCGAAGATAGCTATACCAAAACCAACCTTAAGTTTGCAGCAGAGAAATGTGCTATGCGGAGGAGACTGCGTAAACAACGCTGCTGGCGCCGAAATTTCGCCTGATCCCATTGGTTGCTCCTATGACCCTGATATTCGTGCGCCCTGTTACGTCAAAATCGAAGGAAAAAATAAATAAAATAACACTATAACTGAAGCTAAACTAATAAAAATAATAAATTTATGTCTTGAAATAACAAATAAAATTGTTTATTGAATGTGAAATACTTTTTTTATTCGATTCTCGCACTCGAAAAATGGGAACTATTTACCCTTTTTCTCGTAGAACATTAGTATACTGCAAACTTAAGGTCGGTTCAGGTTTAGTCATAGCCGAAACTTTTGTGAAGAAATCAGTTTTGCCTTGGTTCTTATGGCACAGCGCCGGAGCCGGATTTAAAGATCTGGTGCCTCTTGGCTACGATTTTCCGCCTTAGTCACAAATATTCTCGCACTTGGGGAAAAGGTAGCTATCGAAAGCGACGGTTTAAGCATTAATGTAAATTATTTGTTTTCTTTCTTAAAATATTCGTTTCTTTATAATAATTTTTTATGCCGAATGCCATTTTAATTTATCGTAAAATTTACCGCCCCAAAAAATTCGCCGCTCTAGGCTACAGCCTATTTAGCCTATTCAGAAATCCTGCCCTGCACAGCGCCAGGTTTATATCTCTCTGATCGAAATTCACAGATCATGCACTAGTTTGACACTTGATCCGCAGAAGAAGAACCAATGGAGAAACCGGTTTCCGATCGCCACTTTCGCCAAGCAGACCTCAACACGAACAGATTCCAGTTTAGAACCCTTTTCACTGGATGAGTCATCTTCTGTTACACTATCGTATCGTATTCGTTACCATACATTTTAAGTAGCATTAATAATTTTATTTGCGATTATCATTCGTAAATGTACATTAAATAAGACAATAATTAAAATTATCATCATCTTTATAGAGCTATTTGCACTTGCACCCCTCTTCCTCACATCTTTTCCTCTGCACCCCTGACGATCACTGATTGGATGAAATCGGTTGCACGGGTATGGCCAATTTTTCTTGGAACTTACAAACGCACGTGCTTCGGCAAAATACTGTGAATAAGTGTACATGTACATAGGTTGCTAGTTTTCCCTTTTTAATATTAAAAATGCCATCGTTTTGCTCAGGGCCGGATTAAACAGTGTAAGGGCTTATAGGCAGAGGTTTTAGACGGGGCCCTTTGGCTCCTGGTGATGCTTTTTCATGATACATGCTCTACCTCAACAATACCCCGATGTCTATTCACTATTGGTTATTCCGCCAAAAATGTCGTTCTCTTTCTATTTCCTTTTTTCTTAATTGTCATTTTAGAAGAGAACTAATAATAAAATTTATGAAAATTGAGGACTAAAAAAAACCAACCGAAGATAAAGGTTATTCGAAATTTTTTTTTTTTTACGGGGCCCTTAAAATAGACGGGGCCTGTAGGCTGCTGCCTACTTTGCCTAATTGGTAATCCGGCCGTGGTTTTGCTGCATTATAAATTGTACTAGAAATAGAGAAGATCGAAAATGTCTTTCTAATGATTGAATGTTATTCCAAAGATTATTTAGAGTAATTAAAAGAAAGATCCAGTAGAAACACAATAGAAGAACGGATTTGTATGCCCTAACGATCCGGTCCATCTTTTCTTTATAATCTATATTCTATATTATTTCACTTTTGGAACACATAACGAACACTTGAACAGTACACGGGAAGAAGCGATTGATTTTTTACAGAGTCTTTCCGTAATTGTCACTGCTTTGCGGATATTAGCGACTAATTTTAGGGTTCCATTCAATTTTAAACACTTCACCGAACACTTTTTAAATATTTGCACATTTGAGATTACAACACTTTTAACCACTTGACCGTGGTTTCAAATTACGAAGCAAAGTTGGCAACATTAAAGCTTCTTACAGAGGCTAGAAGTAGACAGTCGCAATCTTCAAACAATTAAACAAAATTTGAAAACATTTGGAAATACTATTTCTTTATTAGTTATTAGTGTCCTTATTTTTAGGTTTGTATGAAATGGCCACTTGGAATAATTATGAGGATTCAAATTGTTTTGCTTTGTCTTGCGTCACTTTGTTACAGATTGTGAAGATAATTTAAGATAACAACCGTTATCACAGGTTAGGCAGGCAGACAAGTTTTCAGCGTTGTTCCCACAAGAGCATCTTTGTAGGAACGTACTAAACTCAATAGAAAAATTAATAGGACGAAAAGTGCCATATTTTTTATGGTTTTTTTTTAATCCAGTTTGTTATAATAATTACTCAATAAAAAATCCAATTTTCACATAAATGAACAGTTTTTCATTGAAACTGGTTTAAAAGTGAACAATATTTTGCTGCATTTTAGAGTTGAGAGTTGATTAACTCATGATAGAAATTTAGTTTTGAGTGTTTTCTTATAAACCGATAGAGCAAGATTGTCATATCAAATTAAGCCATTTACCATATCATTTTTTTGTGTTAACAGAGATTTGCAGTGTACTTTTTATTGATTTGTGTTGGAGCCTTTTAGTCTGTCTATCCTTCTTTCTAGGACTGTCCGATTTAAATTTAAAATTTTCTTTTTTTGATAGGAAGGTATAACCATCAGATACTTATTATATTTTATACTTTTTCTTGTCTGATGTCTATCTCTACTATAAAAACTACTGAAGTAACAAGAAAGTAGTTTATTCTGGTTCATTCAGAGCTTCTCGTTTTTGAAAATTCCCAAATGAATGCTTACTTAAATAATTCACAATAATTAAATGAATCAATTACCTTTATCTGTATTAAAATTAAATTTATTATAATAACAATGAAATTAACAGCAAAAAATGCTGAACAATTTAAATGTGGTCTTGTAGGGCTAATAATCAAAAGTTATTTAAATCCACTCAAATTTATGCAGATGTATTCTTTAGAAGTACTAAGATTTATGATTGATTAAAATTGTTAGACAGCATTTTTTTACACAATAAAATCAGAAAGTAAATTCGACATAAGGTTAGTTAACAATGTTTGTGCAATTTGCTTTTTTTTATATTATTAAAATTAGTGTTTCTTTCAGAAATGGCACTTGAGCTTAAAAGTGGACCAATGCTGTGGCACAAACGTAAGTAATTTAAAAATTGATTCTAAGATTATTGAACATAATTAAAAAAATTTATGGAAGATTCTAAATCATGGTCAATGTCGCCAAGCCAAATTCTGTCTTCTCTGATTGGCTCCTTGTTGACACTCCTCTCATACTCATGTGCCCTATAACACACCAAAATTGAAAGAAATAGTTATCAATATTTCATAAATGCATATTATGCATCCTTGTTTTACTTAGAGGTATAAGATAACAATAAATGAAGTATTTTGAACATTACTTCATTATGTATTTAGTGGTAATTTAGAAGAGGTTTGGAGCTGTTGTAAAAGATAACTGGAACTGATAGCATGTTTAAAAGAGAATGACAAACAACTAAAACGATAAATAAGCCTAAATAATTTTTTGTCATGGTGCAAAGCAGCTGGAAACCAAAAAAAAATTGGGGGATGGATTGATGGAACTAAGTGGTTTTAAAAGTAAGGAGATGTTTGGTCATTTTCACAAAAAGTAAGGAGACGTTTCACCTCTCATCAACCCATACTTCTAGCGATGGATCCCATATTAGTACAAGCAGGGCTGTATTGGGGGGTATACGGCTGTATACGGAGTATACCCTGTTGTTGTTTTTTTTGGAAAAATAGAGTATACTCTGTGGTTATTTTCCAAATTAGCATATACCCTTTTAATTTTTTAATGAGTTTGACACTTTATTTTAGTTTAAAAATAATAATAAATTCAGCCAGTTGATCCGTTTGTACCAAAGAGGTATGTTAGATTATGGTTAAAAACCATAGGGCAGCGACTGTTGTATGATCAAAAAGCAGTATGAGGGTGAGAAGAAAAGGAATCTCGCTCTGTTGTTTGGGATATTTTTTCGGAAAAAATAAAAATTTGCTTATTTTTCACATTTCTATGTTATTTACCTCTCCTTTTCCTTCTAATTAGTTAAGAGCAAGATTTAAAATATAAGTTTATTTTATGTGCAGCTTAAACCAAGTTTTTTTCTATATCTTGAATTACAGTTTATGCATATTTGTAAATTTTATTATCAAGTACTAACTCGTATTAAGAGTATACCCTCTAATTTTTTTTTATTTAGACACAGTATACCCTGTGCAAATTTTAGGAATACAGCACTGAGTACAAGTCAATACTGAATGCCCCAAATCTCTTTCTTCTTCAGGTCGCTGCTTCGGCAGCAACTGGCGTAAGGTGCACAGCATCCTGTACAATGACAGCAGCTTTTTGTGGTATAAAGACAAGTCCAGAAAGAACCAAGCGGGTAGCCTGGTGCTCAAAAACGCCCCGGAACTCATAGCGTTTGGGGCCTTTACCGCACACGTACCGAACAGGCCAAAACTGCCGAAAAAGTATGAAGCGAAAGAGCTGCTTGCATTCGGGGTCAGGAGCAAAGACGTGGTATACTGGTTTCTCTGTCCTAACCAGGAGGAAGTAAGGTGAGTGGTTGTAAAATAATTTATTTTTTCATCTCTCCAATAGAGGGCGCAACCACACTGATTATGCAACTCCTCATTATTCAATCAGCTAATTGAATAAAATAGGGAAGGAATAAAATTGGATTCAACAAAAAAGGATGCGTTTTCATTTGCTGTACAACCGACAATTTTGTCAAAATATTTACATAGAAAATGTAAAGTGGTAACTTCTTAATGAACAATAGATCAGTGGTCGCGGTGCTTGGCCCTAACGGGCCCCCCACTCAAGTCATAACTTCTTAAAGGACATTTACCTATTTCAAACTGTAATCATAGCCTTGTAGTTATTTTGATAGAACAAAGGGTAAGCAAAGTAGTTTAAGAGAGACCCATATTGAGACAACTTTTCAGTGTCAATGGAGATACCAAGAAAGTTTCCTCTGTATCTAAGGCTGATTCCATGAGCCATACCCAATCTTGTTCTTACATTAATTGTAAATTAGAGAATTGAAGAGTTACGGACCGGTCTGCATTTATTCAAGGAACCTCTTGCACGCAAGTCCAACAACAAACCGTCTGCGATGTATAGCAAAAGTAATTACTTGGTTGCAGGGGTGAGAATTGGGTATTTGTGCTGACCGCCACAGAATTTAATACCTTTATAAGATCATAGCGAGCAGGTAAAAAGCATTTTAATGCTGAATTATGCTTCCTTCTTTATTGGCTCGACAGCCCTTTGTGGGCCAGGGCCTTCTTCAGAATCTTCTTCCATTCTGATCTTGTTTTGGAAGACAACCTCCAGTTTTGCACTTTTATCGTTCAGAAATCCTCGTCGACACAGTCAATCCATCGAAGTTTGGGCCTCCCTCTTGCCCTGGTGCTGTTTGGTTTATAGTGGAAGACTCTTGATGTTAAAGAGTCACGGTGGATTCTGCACAGATGTCCAGCAAATTCCATCCAGTTGACTTTTATGAAGCTGATGATATCTGCTTCCCTATATATCTTACACAGTTCATTGCTATATCTGTGCCTCCATATACCATTGATGTTCACTGCACCCATAATTTTTCTCAAAACCATTCTTTCAAAGATAGCCAGTCTATTTTCATGTGATTTTGTCACGGCCCAGGTGTCTGAGCCATAAGTAAGCATTGGTCTTATGATGGTTTTATAGAGCACAATCTACGTTTTCCTTTTAACCAGTTTGGAGCTCAAGAAATTTCTCAATCCATGTAGACATCGATTAGCAGCGACAGTCGATTAGCTGCTTTATCTCAGTGTCAAGATTGCTCTGACAGTTTACAGAAGTATGCAGTTAGCAGAATTATGCTTCCTGAATGATGATAATTGGATTACTTGATATTTTGTTCTTCTGAAGCTTCTGCTTATTCTATGGAAGAGAAGAAGCTTTCATTTTTAAACATACATGTATAAGTATAACTATAGTATGTACACCTACATGTCCAGTATCTGCAGTTCCAACCGAAGCACCTTTATTTTTGGTTGTGTGAAAGAAGAGGATAAATAAATTTAAGTTTGAGATATTTTTTTACAACAATTATATTTGAAAAAGCTTTCAAAATATTAAAAATAATAAGAAAAAACTATCTATATATTTTTTTAATAAATGCAAAAAAAATGTCAACATTACCTGCTATTAGAGTTGCATTAAAAAATAAAAATAAATAATTGGGTTCAAGTGATAAAGGTTTTTTAAAAAAAAACTTACAAATGCATTAAATATATTTACTATACTTTTATAATTTCATATTTTCTTTCAGGAGTTGGATGGCAGCTATTGCTTCTTCGGTGAGAAAAATCCTTATTTTCATTTGTAACAGTTCTCATCACAAAAAAAGACCGCAAATCTTACAAATACTATCTCTACTTCCAGATGCCTTCCCCACAAGCCTCAGTGCTCCAGCAAGGGACAGGGAATGCCCCAGAACACCAGAAAGATGTAGGGAATGCGCCCAAGCAAGAGATGGAGAACGACTCACCGTATGACATAGACGTCGATCAAGTATATGAGCCTCAATATCAGCCTGAGCAATCTCCACCACACCACATGCCCAATCAACAGATGCCTGCTTATAATCAAGAACCAGCTGGTAAGTTTTATGGGACAAGGAATTGCTTCACAAGCAATATTTAATAAACATTTATAAGGTCTTAAAACCCGAGCAAAATATTACATTATATTCTGAATCTGAACATACTTTTCATACAAATATTATATATGATAAAAATAATGTTTTGCATAGAAATTTTTAAAAAGATTGTTTAATTTAATAGTTACTTAAGGACATGCCTTGAACTCTAAAAACACATATTTTGTGCTATAAATGCAACAAAAAAGGCTGTATCACTTATTTGTAGGAAACATATTTTTTTATAATTGTTTTTATTTCAAAATGCTTTTAAAATTAACTACCAAAGGAACTTTTTGAAAAAAAAATTAATTTTTCTTTTCAAGGAATGCAAGGACATCATCCGCCACCCGTTCACTGCAGACAACCCACTTACCAAGACAATGTCCCTTCACATGCTCATCAACACCCAGCATGCATTGGTGGACCAACAACAGTCATCGTCCAGAAAGATTGTCCCAGTGCCACTAGCGGAGGCGCTGGTAACTTTGCCATGGGGATGCTACTAGGTGGAGCCACCGGGACAGCGTGGGGTTCCCACATGCACTCTGGTTTAGGATGTGGAAGTGGTTGGCGTAGTTCTGGAAAGAGTGTAAATGACCACACAGACATCACGATCAACAATTATTATGAAAACGACACAACGACGGTCAATAACGTGGACGTGTCGAGAAATATGGCTATTGAACCAGTGGATGTTGGTGGTTGTGATAGTAGTTATGGTGGAGGAAGTTTCGGTGGTGGTGATTTTGGTGGGGGAGGTTATGGTGGTAGTGATTTTGGTGGAGGAGGTGGTGATTATGGTGGAGGAAGTTGTGATTATGGTGGAGGAGGTGGTGATTATGGTGGAGGAAGTTGTGATTATGGTGGAGGAGGTTGTGATTATGGTGGAGGTGGTTGTGATTTTGGTGGAGGAGACTATTAAGAAACTTATTGTTGTGGAGGAATGTATTCATCCCTACATGCATTTTTCAAAGGTTAACTCATGCCTTGTTTTCCTTTTTATTTGATATTGGCTTTTATTCTTTGATTTAAATGTGTCACAGTTTTTAAGTGTTATGTACTGGTTTTAATAACCATTTAAACCTTTATTTGAAAATCCTTGTGTTTGACTTTAGATGTTGAATCGTTTTTAAATGTTTTGTTTCGCTTTTATGGATTTGTTAAACTTGCTTTAAAAATATACCTAGTGTTTGGAGAAGTATGGCCTTAGATGCCCTTGCGCCATAAAACCCATCCATCCATCAAAGGTTAACATTATATTTGCAGGTGGTATTACCTTTTTCAATGCATATTCTTATGCACTTATTTACCTAATTGAAAAAAATAAGAATATTGAGCTGTCTGATTTATAAAAAATTGTGTATCATTTGGCGAGAGAAAATTTATGAATTTTAACATTCAATACAATAAAAAAATGCTCAAAAAAATAGCGCCCACAACTACTATATTAACTATTGTCCGTCCAATAAATAAGGCAGGAGTTTAAAAATTGCAATAAACTGCAGATATGTTCACAAATAATATTTACGAATTGTTGGTTTTCATAACTATTGTTGTATTATTGATGTAGCATAATAAAACTGATTTCTATTGAAAAGCAAATCATTCATATGCTTACATTGAATGCATACAATAATTGGATTCAGATTATTAACTATAATAGCCATCTGATAATTTAGAATCAATGATAAATGTGAACATAAAGTACCTCAAAAGTTTTGTGAAACATTTATATAAACTGAACAGTTTAAATAATTATTGCATTTATTTATCATTTTACATTACACAGGAATTGACAATTTTTACAATTAACTTTACAATTTTTACTTTCCAAGAATAAATGTCTTAGAAAACAATGCTTTTTTATGTTTAAAAGTTTCAATTTCTAAAACTTTTAGACAGTTTCTATCACTTTAAAATTAATAATACTGCATACAAAAATCAACGATTAAAATATACTCTAATACTATAAATCTGACAAACCTTAAGGATAATTCAGCTACTGTAATTAGTTATTCAATATTAATAAATTAATGTTTTAAAATAACTTATTGAGTTGCATGGTTTTGAACAGAAGCTGCTTTAATGACCTAGCAAAATAGTTTAATAAGAAAATAGTTATTTTTGCAACAAATGTATACAAGAAAAAGCTTTTACAAATTAGGAAAATAGCTAATTGGGAAGTGAGCTGCTTCAATTTAAATAATTTTCCATGACTTCAAAAGTTGAAGGCAAGATTTATTTCCTATGCACTTCAAATAATACACATTGCATATCGTCAGTTAAGTTCCCATATGTGCTATCTCATTGTTGTGCAAGTATCAGATTTATGGTAACTCTTGGCGCGATTTTTTTTGGATTTGGCGATAAATAATTTTTTTGTGGCAACTGTCTGACTTCGACTGATGATTCGAATTCTTTGACTTCGCAACGATGATGTTTACCGGCAAACCTATCTGACGGTTATTTGCTCATTTTGGTTGGATTTTCTGAAAACTTTTGGCGTGATTTCGGAAAGTTCACCCAGGGTTATCGTTCTGTAAATTTCTATCGTTGTGCAAAGTGAGATAGCACATGTGGAAACTTAAGTGACGATATGAAACCTTGCATCAAAATACATAACACACAAGTTGGCATAATATCACTTTCAGCAAAATACTTCAAAATATTCAATTCGTCAAATATGTATATTTATAAGACAATGTACATCTAATTTAGCACCTTATACGTTGAGCATGTTTTGGAAATAAAAAAAATGGCAGAAAATAAAGACAATTTTTAAATACCTATATAATACCCACAATCACATGTTGTGTCAAAACCTTTTAGATTGGTTGTGTTTTAAACTGATACCTACATGAACAAAAGTATAGTAAAAATACTATAAATAACAAGGGCTAATTTATATTTACAAATTAACAGAAATAAAAACTACTTAAGATTTAACTACTTCAACATCAACCGGCATAATTTTTAGATCTAATATAATCAATTTTTGCACAGATCACCGGAAATCTGACTTCTAAAACTGTTTATAATACAAAATACATATTATAAATTTAAAATATATTTATCTAATGCCTTTAAGGTATTACCTTTTTTATCCCAATACAATTTAAAGGGATCCTCCTCAAAACTTTAACGACTTTCTTTATAAGGTTTCTAATGCAACCTTTAAGTTGAACATAACTCAATCAGCAATAGTTTTAGTGTATTTTTTAATCTCAATTAAATTTACTATATTTACTAATACTATAAATAACATGGGTAACTTTATATTTACAAATTAACAGAAATAAAAACTACTTAAGTTTGCTAACTAAAATATAACTATTTCAACATCAACCTGCATAATTTTTAAACCTAATACAATCAATTTTTGCACATGACGTCGGAAATCACACTTCCAAAACTGTTTATAATATAAAATACACATTATAAATTTAAAATTTATATTTAGCCAATACCTATAAAGTATTACTTTTTTTTTATTCCAATACAAACTAAAGGGTTCATCCTCAAAACTTCAACAAATTTAACGGCTTTCTGTATAAGGTTTTTAATGCAACCTTTAAGTTGAACAGAACTCAATCAGCAATTGTTTTATTGTATTTTTTAATATCAATTAAATTTACACAAATCACACAACCTAAAATGTTGTTAGGACTAAGCCCAGACTAAGTAAAAGAATAAAAAATGAATCACATTTTCTGATTAGAGTCTCATGATCAAAAATCAGGAACATAGGATTACCGACTTTTTAGAATCACTTGAAACAATGTCTAACTATTAAAAGTCTGCTAAGTTTTTTAAACCTTCCTATATAAGCCCTAAAATTAGTGTTTTGAAGAATAATTTCTAACAAAATTTATAATTCCGAATCGGATGTTTCAGCCATAATATCTTCCCAATCGTCATCTTCAGAAATGCAGCGGGCTGGAGGCTTCTTTTTGTTGCCACTTGGCATGCAATTAAGAGCATAGGAGGAGTGGACAAACATGGAGTCTTCTTGGAGGCCCCACAAGTCATCATCTTCAGTCACTGAAAAAGGTTTTAATAGTTAAATATAAGGGTTTGGTAGAATTATCGCTGCACTATACCTGTCAAGCCAGAATGTGAGCTTCGAAAAGACATTGTTCTCCCATCCCTTCGTTGGTTTTCCAGGAAACAGGGAGAGCATCGCTTTTCTAAACCTAACGTGTTTAAGGTTCTGTTGTGGGGTTAACAATCCGTACAGTTCAAACTTAAGTAGGGTGGGGGGAAACACGCTCACAATGTTTTGAAGAAAACCAAGTGAAGGGATGAAGGAAGAAAGTCGTTTCGAAGCACGCATTCTGGCTAGACAAGGTATAAAACTACACAAAGGATATTGGAACTGAGCGTCATACTTTAGAACCACAGTCAAGTGACAAACTGGCACCTAACCCAACTTTTTGCACACACATCAGTAATTTGGAGCATATTTAACCTGCCCTCCCTGTACACACGGTATTATTCTTCAGACTTTGGCCACACAGGCAGCATTCATTGGTGATAGAGTGTTAGGGCTTAATTTCAGTGGAGTAAACACAACAGACATTTTGGTCACCAATACAAATGTACATGCTCCCTTGGTCGAAAGTAATTGTCAGATAATACATATTTTTATAAGCTACTGAAGATTTGCTTGCCTTAACGGCAAATGAGACCAAATGACCATGTATCGTGCCAAATGAAGCAGCCTTTTAAGTATCACTTATAAAGCCGCTGTTTTACTTTTCCTTATTCATTTGAAGAAAATGGGGGCAGGGTGAAACTTTTTGATTGAATTGTTATTGTACGGTTTAGCCCATTAAAATTTACATAGGTAAAGGAAGAAAATTTTAAGTTCAGTTACCTGGGCCAAACATTGCTCTTCAAATCAAATTAAAAGCCCGATTGTGGCTAAATTTTCACGTGAAACTATCAGAAGGTGAATCAAGGAATCTTAGTACTTGATAAAATTCAAGCTGAAGCGCAAGCCTAGCTTGCTATCGCCTCATAAAGATGCAAGACTGCAATGGGTTCAACAACACATCTTACAAATGGCTGCAAGTGATTTTCAGTGACGAAAAATAATGGGATCTAGATGGTCCAAATGGGTATGGCTACTACTGGCATGATCTGCGTAAAGATCCCAAGATCTAATTTAGCCGGCGTCAAGGTGGTGGTTTTAAGGGAGTCAAGTAATGTTGTGGTGAGGTTTTGTAATCAATGGCTACATTTCCTTAGAACCAAAGGAAAGCAAAACTCGGGGGACTACCAGGAAACTCTAGACTACAACTTACTTGTGGGGAGATTTTAGGCGGCAAAATCTTAAATTCCAACAAGATAATGCCTCCATACATACATCAAGGTCAACTAAAGAGTGGTTTAGAAGCAATAATACCACAGTTCTTGATTGGCATGCTTAAACTCTGGACCTTAATCCCATCGAAAATGTTTAGAGAATCCTTACTAGAGTAGCTTATGCCAATTTCAAACAATATTCCACATTTCTGGAGCTAAGGGAAGCTATTAGAAACATTAGCATTTTATGTTCCAAGTATTTTTTTTTACCATAATATATTATTAATTGCATTGCACAGACAGCTTTAAAATAGGCAACAGCACATATTTTAAAATTAGATATTAATTCAGTGAATGAAGGGTTAAATTAAACTTACCGGACAAAGAGTCTTTAAAATAGGCAACAGCACATAACTTAAAATAAATTAAATATTAATTCAGGGAATAAAGGGTTAAATTAAATTAAACTTACCGGACAAAAAATCCATGTTCCCAGGAATTTGTTTCCAATAATCTCCACAAGGGTTTTTCTCCGAAACACCAAACCGACGATAGATTTTTCCAGAGTCTTCAAGCAACCAAACAGCACTCTTACTAATCCCGAGTCCCCTAGCTTGGAGCTCAGGGATTAAAATCCAGTTTGTGCCAATGGGGAAACTGCTGGAAACACCATCCCGCACATACACATTACATTTATCGTCTAAAGCCCACACAGGGTAACCCAATGGTCCTACGTAAATCTGAAATATAAATTAATGTTAATTTAACTATTTGTAGTTACATGGAATATTTTCAAATAGGGTAGACTAACCAGTGAATGAACGTTTAAGGCCCTGTGTTCGCCAGTGAATGAACAGTATATAATGAGCAGGACAACCAACCATAAGTCAGATAGCTTCCTACTACATGGGAGGAAGTCAGTGTAGTGTTGTCAATCCATCTAGTGGAATGATTTTCAATCCTTATTTTTTAATTATATTTACCAAATGTCCATTCACTGGGGCCTGTTCACTCACTGGTCAGTCTATCCTACTATTCTTATCATTCAGTAGAATTTCTTGCAAAATGAATTCATATTTCAAAGAAATTTTTAATTAATTATATAAGTTATTACAAATTACTAAACTGAATATATTAATACGCTATGATATAACATAGTTGAAAACTATAAAAATATTACTCAATTTACATTTATTCTTATCTGTAACCAGGGTTGAATAATATAGACATACATCCAACATGACAAATATTTTACTCCTGCAGAAAATTTCAGGTCATTAAAAAAATCCTTATCGGTTTCGATATTTTTAAGGCATTCCAAAAAGTTCCTATTCAGATTTTAAAGAAGTTCCAATTCAAGTTCTGGCAATGGCTTCCCTTTGAAAACATAGTTTTGCATTGGTTGTATTGGATTAGAATCACATTAGAGCTACTCATGAGCTATTTGCGAACTCAGTTTGCGAAATAGAATATTGTGGGTTTATTCATAGGAATTAAAAGTATAAGTAAATTAAAAGTAACCTCTTAAGCTAAATGCAGCCATGTGTTTTGATAACCGTGTCTGCAATTTTTTGGATATTACTTTCATAAATATCCATTAATGATGCCAGAACTCCAATGTCTTTCAAATTGGCACTCATTGCCGGGTATTCAAAAATGTGATTTGGTGTAAGCTGCGTATCTGGGCAGTTGTCACAATTTCTATACACCTTCCTGCCCTCTTTGTCTATTTTCCTGCCTCTGTGGTGATTGGTTCTCAGTCTGGCAATGGTTTTTGTGGTGGATCTATATGCATTTAAATTACAAAGTAGGTGCTTCGTTTGAATAGACGACCCTGCCTGTTCTCTTATTGTATTCGCAATTCAATCCATAATTTGCTACTATTTTTCACTATGTGAAGAAAAGATAAATAGTCAAAATATGGGGAAATATACGTCAAAATATGTGTGGCCGATCCAGTTGCCCATTGATGTTCCACATAAATGTCTTCCGCACAACAGTAGTGAAACTAAGCACAATGCAATAGGGAGGGAATATGTATAACAGATAGAACCAGAGAGTTAAAAAAAAAGGACAAATTACTTTAAAAGTTTTTTGCAGAGAATGATGAGAATAGATTCAGTACACACCTTACATAGTATCGCATCAGATTTTACATGGGTCCTAAGAGGATGGGGAAACTTCTTTCTCAACTTGGAAAAGGAAACAATAAAAAGTTTACAAAACAGGAAGCAGGGAAAATGAGCATTTAAATAAACATTACAATCAAATAACATCAACAAAAAACAGGTAAAAATGAAATTAAAGCATCAGAGTAACGCTTTTATTTTATGCTAAATTATTCGAGGAACATAATTTTTTTATAAAAATATTGCACAACCATAATTAGAAAGAATTATAACATTTAACAAGAAAGGACACACCACAAAGAATGGAGTCATAATAGCTACTTTTAAGTAGCTCTTCAGAAATGTTTTAATAAGTATACAAGCAATAGATATAAATAAAAGTTTCTCAATACAACATATTTTAATTTTAGAAATATAGTTGAATAAATACTCTGTAGCTGCTCACACCACTTCACTCACCATAGACAGTATTTTAAAAATGTAAATATTCTTACCAAACCAATATTGATTTGTGTAAAAAGAGTAAGTCACTTTCTATGTTATAATAAATCCTAATATAAAAAGTTGCATTATCTAAGTCGAGTGTTTTTCCAATCAGTTGACCACATTTTCAAATAACAAGGCTCTTGTAAACTTGTTTCATTCAGTCTCATTTGCCCCTGAATTTTTAAATTCACTTGAAAGGGGCTGTAAAATAATATAACACAAAGGCACTTTGGTTTCGAGATCTGCGATCATTCGCCGTTAATCTAAGAAGGCAACAAGTTTTTTTACTTTGTCTTATAGAGTACTGTTTCTTTACTCTTCTTAAAACATTCACACGAATTAAAAAAAATAGGATTATAGAGCCCTGTAAGCCAACATCATTAATCATATTAAAAAACAATGTAAAAATATTCAATAAAGCAGGAGAAATGAAGCTTGGAAAATTATTTTGTCCCATTGGATTAACACAGAGGCATTTAGTTTGGGAGACCAGCAGTCATTCGCTGTGAATCTGAGAAAGTAAGACTTAAGTATTTCGTCACTTAAGTTCCCACATGTGCTATCTAATTGTTGTGAACGGATCATATTTAATATACAGTAACCTTTGGCGGGATTTTTTGGGATTGGCAATAAATAATTTTTTGTGGCAACCATCTGACTTTGAGTGATGATTCGCATTCTTTTACTTCGCAACGATGACGTTTTCCGAACAGCCGGTGTTAACCCTTTCCTTACTAAACGGCTCATGACAGCCGAATGACTAAGGATTTCGATAATGTTATCCCTATCAATTATTACGAAGAAACAAAAATCCTTCGTGAGGAAAGGATTATATGAACAAAACACGTTTTTCAGCTCTCCGCCCTTGTGTAGCTCTAATGCGATGATAATTCAAAACCTATTGTTTCGGTTTGGTTTTCGGTCAACTTTTGGCGCGATTTTGGAAGTTCGCCACGGGTTACCGTTCAGTGAATTTGTACCATTTTGCAAAGTTATATAGCACATCTTGGAACTTAAATGACGATTTCTTACCTTGTCATACAGCGTACCATTGCTGTACTCTTCATCACTAGAAACGAGGGGGGTCCAGGCTTGAGGCAATTTTCTGTTGGAAGAAGGGCACAGGGAGCCAAGCCGAATCATAACACGGCCAAAGTCAGTGCAGGCCCAAGTAGCTTCGCTTGAGCAACTGATGAAATTTATCTTCTCTGAAGCTATTAAAGGAATCATTATACAGAAATGGTTGATTAGTTTTCCACCATTAGTTATAATATCAGTTCAGTCAGTTCTAGTGTTACCTGCAACTTTTTTTATGCAAATTTTTCACGTTTAAAGTTTACTTTTTCCAACAAGTTTGGAACTTTTAAATATAAAATATTGATTTGTACAAACTTATGAAAGTTACCTTCTCTGCAGCTGTTAAAGGAATTATTAGTCAGAAATGGTTGATTAGTTTTCAACCATTAGTTATAATATCAGTTCAGTAGTGTTGCCTGCAACTTTTTTAATGCAAATTTTCCATGTTTAAAGTTTAGCTTTTCAATAAGTTTGGAACTTTTAAATACTAAATATAGATTTGTGAAAACTGATGAAACTTATCTTCTCTACAGCTGTTAAATAAATAGTCAATTCATTTTCCAGTATTAGTTATAATAGTTAGTCAGTTCTAGTGCTGACTGCAGAGGTACTTATTTGTTCGTTACTATTTAAAAATGCCATTGCAATTATTGGCTTGTTTCAAATGAAGTAACTCTTTCTTGTTTTCCTTCTTGCCTTTCCCCAATTTCATTGCTTGTTTTGGTTTCACTCTCAACACGCAGTCATTTTGCATGCTGTGATCTTCACCTACAACTTTTTTCTTATTCTGTCTATTTATTAAATTTTATTCGTTTAAATATCAAGTATGCAAAGCATTACGGAAACATCAATATTGTTGCAAATCTTGGGTTTAGATGATATGTTTCTTTAGACAATATATGTCTCATACAGGGAAATTAAACCAAATTGTGGGACAGCAATTTAATGTGACTCATAAACTGAAAGAAAAGTTTATACACAACTCACTTTCAAGAATACCAAAACAAATTTAATTCCACTAGGGGCGAGAACAAAAATATATCACTGATACCGTTGGAGCTGTTACCACTCAACAAATGAAACATGCCCGTACATTAACATTGGAAAATTTAACAAAATAAAAATAAATATAAGCTTAGTGAATTAGCATAATTACTTATGAACAGAAAATTTTACCCAATTGAGTTAAATCAAGTTGCTTCCATCTATTTCCACTGGGAGAATTGGGAGTCATTCCTGCTCTTACAAAAATGTCTCCATTTTCGCTTAACAACCACAAGGACTCAGTAGTCGGGATTAAGGCTTGGACCCTGCAATTTGTAGATGGAAGCTCTACTGTTTCCAAGGTGTTTAAAGAAACATTTAGACAAAACAGCTCATTGGTATGGTCCAAACACCAAACAGATCCTAAAATAAAACAAGTAGTTTGTAATAGAATATGTCACTTAACCCGCTTCCATACAACAGCAGTGTTTAACAGATAAAAAGAGCCAAACAAAACATTATTTCTATATTAAACATTTACATGCTAAATTTGGCTACTTTCATTTTTTTTCGAAAATTCAATAATTAATTATCGTTTGCAAAAATTAATTTGTATATCATGGAATAAATATGTAATATTCCCTCGCTTTTAAATAGAATGAAAACATTTCATATCAACATACAAAGAATTTTGTAGTGAAATATATTTAACACCATTTCAAGCTAATTCGATGTTGCACAAATAAATTTATTTTAATTTATTGTCTAAAATATTAAAGTTTCTTGAGTGATTGTTGTGATTGCAATGGTGATTTATTTCTAATAAAAATGGCTTTCTATGCTTTTTTAATGAGCATTAAACTTTGCAGTTTTTTAAATAATTGAAGTAATTTGAATTCAAATTCTTTTCTGACATTTTCAATGTGTTCTAATTTTGATGCGCTGAATCTTTTGAACTATCACATTTGTCCATAGCATTTGTAGTTTGGGATATGAAAGTGGGTGACGGACAGACCGACAGATGGACTGAAAGATTATCGTACCTTCCACTTTTTACGTTATAAGTGTAGTGTGGAAGCTAAAAGTAAAATAGTTCTCAAATTTTAATAAAAACTAGGAGAGTGAAATACCACACAGCTTTCTATTACCACTCAATAATAGATTTTGATGAGCAATAATTCGGTTAAAGATTTGCACGAGAAGGTTTGTTTTTCAACGATTCCTTTAAAACCAAAAAGGTTGTAGGCCGATACCCTTTGTGCATGCACGACATTCCGAAAATTTTACTATAACTTACATCAGGTACTGGAAACTCGTGCACCAAATTTCAAATCTTTAACACATTAAGTTTGAGCTGTAGAGTGGTTTCATGCAGACAGATGGACAAACAGTCCGACAGACAAACAAATGGTAAAAAAACAAATCAGCACAATTGTATGTTATATATTTTTATGCATTCGGTAAATATAATTTTCTAGTTTTAATTGAAAAAGGAAATTTATATGATCTGCCAAATTGATTGTCTTTCTGTGCTAATTTAAGTCAAAAGTAAGTTAAAAACAATTAAGTTTTCAAAATATCAATCCCAAATTTTGAAAATTATGTATATTAAGTACTTAATTCATTAGTATGCTATTATATTTTATGTATGTTACCTTGCGAATTGCAAACACCAGCAGCCGACATAATTTTCCACTTTGTTGTGGTTGATGTCCCAGAAGGAATTACAGACTGCCAAGCATGACCTAATATAAAACAATCATGCTAACATAACAGAAATAATAAAGTTATATAAATAAACTAGAAAAACATGCAAATAACTTTTAAATTAGCAACTGTTTAGATATAAAATAAAATTTTAATTTCTTCTCAGCTAACATAAAGTATCGAAATAGATTTTTAAAGTGTTATTCAATGTTAAGCCCGCTAGCTTTTTTTACAACTGAAATATCAGTTATCTAGTAAAATTTAATATTATAGTTTAGTTAAAAATTTAATTTTTAAAAGTAAGTTTTTGGGTAAATAATATTTGATAAACTTTTTTTTTTGAAAACTTTTTTTTACTACACTATAGATTAGAAAACAAATTTTCATTTGAATTTTAAGACATAAATTCAATAATATTGTTTGTATTGCTGCTTTGAAACTCAAAATAGCTTTAGTACTAAACCAAGATTTCAAATTTTTAAAAAATTTTCTGCCAGCATATCATCAAGCACATATACACTAAAATAGACACTCTATAACACTTTGTTCAACACACAGGGTTCACACTCTATCTATGATAGTGAAATTAAAGAGTTTTTAAGGATTTTTTCAGGTTTGTAGCGATGTAAATTCAGGAGGTATCGCGAAATAAATTTGAACATGTGTGTTTATTATTGTATTGGTCTAGTTACTTAGACCGAGAATGAAGGAAACAAGGGGTGTAAATGTTGTGGAAAATTTGGGGCTTTGGTGTAAAAGCCAACTTCTTTTTAGGGGGAAAATCGCCTATTTTGGCGATTTTTTAAAATTTTCGTGACCTTTGTTTTAGTTTCATTACTTTTTCGACCGGTAGACATCCTGATAAAGTACGAGAGAAAACCGACTGAAGAAAGGAGAAAAATGACTCATGTCGTCAATTTTTTCAAGAGAGAGGGGAAATATCAGGAGATGATACACACATTTCAAGAGTTATAAGGGCCTTTACAAAAAATAAAATTCAGGAGTTTTCCAGGAATTTCAGGAGGTGTACGAACCCTGAACACAGAATAAAAATGTGAACACCTACCTATGATATTTTTTTGATTAGAATACACCAAATTATCAAACGTTTTGCAGAACCAAATTCCTTGCATGGAAGTTGATAAACAAATTTGTTGCTTCCCTCTAAGCAGAGCAGTTAATTTTTCTCTTTTCAAGACTTTGAGTACAGCTTTTGGGAGTTGGGTCAGTTCCTTCAAAAAATTGTCCGTTCCAACTTCTTTCACAAAGTAACTACTAGATTCCACCTAATTGAAGAAAATAATTGTAAGGTTTTTTGAATGAATATCAAATAAGTAATTTTTATAAAGACAGAAATAAAATTTCTACACTAACTATAGAAACTTCCTCATATAGTAACTATACCCTATTGTGAATCCTGGACTAAAAGTAAACTATTTCGCGTAACACCTCATGTAAGGTCAAATTCTTACAGTAACTCCCTCCTATAGTAAGTATATCCTATTCTAACTCCTATATTAAAACTAAACTCCTTACGGTCGTATCCACCAACCACGATTAGGCGCGGTTTAATCTCTGAACCGGTTCTAGTGCAGGACTAGCCGCAAAACAGTATCCACCAGCACGTAAGCGCGAGACTAATCCTAGACTAGGCGCTCGAGAATAAACCACCTCTCGAGGTGGTTTATACCTGGTACTACATTCCATCTACCAATAGCGTTCGAGCAGTTTTGCAAACAGAAAAGATGGCTGATTACTACGAGTTTTAAGATAAGGAAGATTTAAACGATATAGAAAATTTAGAACACATTGGAAGGAGAAATATAATTGAGGTGAAAACAACATATATATTTAAGCTAACCAAAATGTTTTTTATTTATAGTATAAACTTTTGTAACAATAAATTACGATGCATTAAAACGTTGAAAATGAAGATTTTCACATGCACTAGCCCCATCTTTAGGATTTTTTGCGTACTATTTTCTACAATCCTTTTAAAATTTATTTTAACAGTGATATTGGATCGTTTTTATTAAGAGGTCATAGGAGTCTTAAAAATGTGCAAAGAAGGTACTACAAAGCAAAGTTTGATCTTTCATGTAATTCTTTAACTACTCAATATATAATTATTTTTTTATGTAATTCTACAAGATTTATTTAACATAAAACAAATTTTAAAATTTATGAAGCTTTAGCCAAAACTAAAATAAATTATATTAAACCTAAAGCTATTTTAACACATTGGGATTAGGCTTGCGCGGCAAATTTTGAGGTCAAAATTGAAAAAATGACCAAGAAAATGACTTTATATTGTACAAATATGTACACGTACAACGACAAGCAAAGACTTATACCTAAATTCTCGGCTCAATTTTAATTAGAAATTATTTTTAAAAAAAACTTTAAATCCAAATTTCAAAATTTTTATTAATTTTTTTAGAAAAAAGTTCTTAAAATAATTTCTAATTAAAATTGAGCTGAGAATTTAGGTATAAGTCTTTGTTTGTACTTATTTGTACAATATAAAGTCATTTTCTTTGTCATTTTTTAAATTTTGACCTCAAAATTTGCCGCGCAAGCCTAATCCTAATGTGTTCAAATAGCTTTATGTTTAATATCATTTATTTTAGCTTTGGCTAAAGTTTTATAAAATTTAAAATTTTGTTTAATATTAAATAAATCTTGTAGAATTACATATAAAAAAATTATACTTATATATTGAGTAGTTAAAAAATTACATGAAAGATCAAACTTTGCTTTGTAGTACCCTCTTCGCACATTTTTAAGACTCCTATGACCCCTTAATAAAATTGACTAATTTTTTGAGCCAAACATATTTTAAAAAAAGTGTTGCAAAATATTATTCATTGGCTATTAGAAAGAAAGGCACACCCCCTTCACGTGAAGCAACTAAAAAATCAATTTACAAATTGAAATGCAACCAGCAGAGAGGTGCAACCACGAAAAAAATTCTTCAAAGTGAAAAAAAAATAAACATATCTATTTCACTTTGTTTTTTACAACTCGTATTCAACGTTTATCAAATAAAGAAACCCGGAAAAAAACATGCACCTATATCATACCAACCAACCAATCAAATAAAGACTAAAATTGCAGTTGGCCATTCAGAGAAAACTTCCGGAAGATAGTCTGCCAAACACCTAATCCTGTGTTGGTGGATAGAGACGCCGATTTAAAACACGATCAAGCTGTTCGAGTACTAAAGCTAGATTAGGCTGTCCCAGGTTGATCCCGTGGCTGGTGGATATGACCGTTAGACAAACACCTCAAGTAAAATAGGGCAAAAGTTCCAATTCTTTTTATTCAAGGTCAAAGAATCATGGGGGTGTATCAGAGAATTGATAAGTTGGTCAGACCAACACAAAATCATGGTATTTATTTCCCAAGGATGATTGGTCCTCAGATAGGAACTTGCCTGGAAAAGTGCTACATCAGCAAATATCGAGTTTTTCATAAAAATTGCCAGAAATTTGTATTATTCCCTTGCATTTCCTTAAAGAAGATAAAAGGATCTGCTTTAGTATCCCAACTATTCTGCCAATTGATTTACAATTTGCTTTAATAGCTTGACATTAAAATTTTGAATATTATGGCATTTTTAACTTGAATAGTCGTACTTGTCTCATACATCACTTTTAAATGTACTGTGTGATATTATTAACCAACTTCGAGGATCAAAGGTCTTGAGCTATATGGGTTTCAACGTAGGATGGTAGGCATGGTAACCAGAAAAGCTAACACTCAGATACCCAGCTTAACTATATTTTTCTAGATTTCAGTACTCTATAAAAAAAGGAGAGAGAAATGTGTTGCTAGTTAAATATGTTGCGTTAAGTTAAATTTTTGTCGCACTAAAGCTACACGAGGGCTATTGGCAACGGGCATCGAAATTTAGAACTACAGACATGTGACAAGTAAGCTCCCAACTCAACATTGGGAGCAACATTGTACGCTGTGTTGGGACTTTGGAGCATATTAAATGAGTACTACCTCTACACAAAATATTATTTGTTAGACTTTTTAGCCTCACAAACCGTGTATAGGTATAGTTATTTTGGCAATGTCCAGGCCTAAACGTGGGACATTTCGCAAGCAAAGTAAGCGCCTTACCGACTGGGATCCCCAGACCCTACTGTCAAACATATTGTAAGCCTCTTTAAATGCACAGGCTGGGAACCCAGTCGGTTAGGCACTGCCTAGTATATGAAAGGTCCCAGGTTCGGGTCCGGGCATCGCCAAAATAACTGCTGACCTATAAACGGCCAGTGCAGTCAAAAATGTCCGACGAATAATACCCTGTGTAAGGGAGTGCACGTTAAATATCCTTCAAAGTCCTAACGCTGTGTACGATGTTGCCCTTAATCATTGCGTTGGGTGCCTACTCAGGTGTCGGCTCGTCACTTGACTGTAGTTCTAAAATATGACGCCCGTCGACAATAACCCTAGTGTTGCTCTAGTGCGAAGATAATCCAAACCTAACCTAACCTAATCTTTAAATGCATGGTATTTTACCTCCCATGGTTTTCCAACACCTTCTGGAGTTTTAGAAGTTACTCCTGTCAAGAAGTGGATGATGCCATTGCTGTCAATAATCCAACCAGTTTCATGCACGCCAAGGAATATGCTATCAACGTTAGGAACAGAATTCGACCTTTTGAAAAAGAAGAGTTTTTAAAACATAATCAAACAATTTAGGGGACGTACATAAATTACGTCACACGAGGGGAGAGGGATATGCTCCAACGTTACGGGTCTGAATTTAGGGGAGAGGGGTAATTTTTGCATGACGTAACGATTCTGAAAATTTTACTTTTGCAGGGAAAATATAGTTTTTGAGAAAAAAATTTTAATTCCTTTTTATCATAAGAAACATTTCATTTCAGAAAGACGATGGGGAGAATATTATAAGCCACAACGTTGTCATTATTATTCGCCCACACTTTGCAGACCGTTCTTGACTAATCACAGGGCTACCTGAACAAATACCAAAAGACTCAGAACTAGACAGTTCCGATTACAGGCAGATCCCTTTTTTTTAGAAAACATTAGCAAATTGCTAGTTAGTCTTTGTACAACAGGCATATAAATACAATGTCTGTCTATTCCTATTAATAAATTGTTTAGCCAAGATACATTTTACATATACCAAGTTAATTTTTAAAAACTATATATATGATTTTTTAAATTTCAAAAACATATTGAAATACTAAAATTGACTTCTTTCTTTGAAAAGGGTGGGGGGGATGCAACAACTGACATAATTTTAGGAAGAGGGGTCTGATCAAACGTGACGCAGTGTCACATGGGGAGGGATCAAAAATGAAGAGTACAGGGGAAGAACCGATTGATTTATTAGGCGGACACCCACAATTGTCTGCTTGGCGGACATTGCCGGCAGAAAACCGGTTTCTCGCTTTCTTCTTCGCTTGGTCCAAGCGTCGAGATCGTCAATCGGTAGCTAGCAACAATAGAGATCATAGTTAAAGTATTAGAGTGGCAGATCACGTAACCTACAGCACTGGCTTCATTGGGGCTTTTCTGGGAGCTCCTTGCGTTCGTTAGCATTAGAGGTCACATGATCTGCCACTCTATTACTTTAACTATGATCTCTGTGGTAGGAACTGATTTCCTTACACAAGTTTAGGCGATCACTCGCTATCATCGCCAAAGTGGCCTGCTAAGGAAACTTCTCTACAAAATCAACCGGTTTTTCCTGTGTATTCTTCAAATGTCAAAATTGTTTGTGATGTAATTTATGTACATCCCCTTATATACCATATTTAAATTTTTTTATGCAAGATATAAATGATACGGAGAGCTTTTAAGGCAATGACTCAAGTTCCTGTTGTTAGTGTTGAATCATTGTAGTTTATAATCTGACTTATTTTGTTATTCTTGCCATTGGAAATGAAATTTTCATTCGAGACTTTTTTAAATACTTTTACAACACATATTTTAATAAATTGTAGTCCTAAACATTGAACTATATAATTTATTCCCAATGAAGAAACTCTTTAAGTTTTGATATGTGCTGATTAGCAACAGTTTTTTTTTTTCCCGTTAAAAAATGCTCTTGCTTACCAAAAGAAATTATTTTATTTAAAATCAAATCCCATATTAAAATTTTTATAAAAAGATATTTATATAGAATCAAAATCAAACAAAATGTTTAAGAAATAAAAAATAAATTAAGGTAAAAAAAAAACAATCAAGACATACAATACAACAGCTCAACTACAGTAAAGATATTTTGCATTATTAATGTATCAAGTGTTGCATTTTATATTTAGTTTAGTGTGCATTCAATGACTGACTTTTTAAGATAATGAAACTTATTTGAATAATACAAACAAATCTTTGAAGAATAACTCCCATAAGCATATTAAGTTTACAACAAACATATTAGAATCTTTCAGAATTCATGTCTTCTTGCAGCGCCGGATTTCTAAATAGGCAGAGTAGGTTGTAGCCTAGAGCGGCAAATTTTATGACAAATTAAAGCAGCATTTGGCATAAAAAATTAAGAAAACAAATAATTTACATGAATGCGTAAACCGTGAACGTATATATAGTACTAATATTTCAGAGCAAACATCAATAGCACCCCCTCCTCAGGGATTTCGAAGTTGAATGAAAAATAGAACAGTTAAAAAAAATTTGCCTATTTCACTTTCGATTTAGTATGTAAATGTACATGGATAACTCTAACATGTGTATGTGTATCTATTTTATACAGTACATACCACCCTATTTTGCAACTAACCAGCTAAATTTTCCTGAAGGGGGAGAATATTGTGGTAGGGGAGGCAAATCAGTAGTAGCCAACCGACATCAAATCTGTAAATCCCGCCCTTTTTTCTTGTAAATGCAAAAATCCCCAATCACTTGCCATGAAATGTAAAAAAGTAATCCAAAATTTTTAATATATTTTTTAATAAAATTAAAATTGCTTACAGGATTTCTCTCACTCGTCTTTTTGTCTTCACTTCTGCACTGTCAACATAACCAATAGAACGACTCTCAATTAAAACCCAAGCTATTCCTTTATAAGCTGACACTTGAACCAGGCTTGACTTGCAACTGATCGTCTCTGGATAACTACAAGGGCGGGATAAATTCAAGTTTGGATGCAAGATAAGTTCACCAGAAGTATTTATGTACCTAAAACAGATTATAGGGTTATAAATACAAATGTAAACTTAACAACATGAACAAAATTTAAAAAGAAATCACTTTATTATAGTAAATTTTAAAAAAAAATTGTATGATTCAAACTCTTTGTTAATTTCATGTGCTTAAAAAAATTGGTTTGTTTAGTTAATTTCAAAGAAATTGGTTTGGTTTTAAATATCAACTCATCCTTAAATGGCTACTTTCATGCAAAATTATCCCTTCGGTAGTGTAAGTAAAATGAGTGTAAAAAGTGTTTATCAATACAACTTTTATCATAAAATGAAAAAAATAACAGAATAGCTGATCGACACATAATGCATCTAAATAATGTAACACACTTTGTTTAATTTGATTAATTTTTTTTAATTTAAAAAGTTTTTTTTAATTGTGACTTACACTAAACAGGTTAAAATTCCTGCTGGAAAATGTTTGCTTTTTAGCTTCGCATGCTGGAATCCAGCAAAATAAAAAAGCATAAACTAGCAAGAATACTTGCTGGTTCCAGCATGGAATTCCAGCTTGCCATGTGCCGAATTCGAACGCCTACACTTGCTGGTCCAGCAAGAATTACCACCATGTCATGTGCCGAATTCGAACGCTATTTTTGCTTGTCCAGCATAGTTTTCCAGCATACTATGGTGGTTTTTTTATGCTTGTCCAGCTTACAAAACTAGCATGGGTTGCTAGAAAATTTTGCTGGGCCCAGCATACAAAAAATAGCATGGTATGCTTTTCTAGCAAAAATATAAAAGCTTTGGTAACTGGATACTAGAGGGCGACACTAAAGAAAGTAACAATTTCAAAAATGCATTTATGTGTACGGAGAAGAAAAAAACCTCAAGGCTGACTTCTTATTCTTCCCCTTGATTCCCGGTTGGGGTAGTTGGGGAATCGAACTGGGGATCTTCTGCTCTGCAGTCCGTTGTCTTGCCTACTGCTCCAATCAGTCATACTTGATAATAGCCCAGTACAATTCTTAAACATTAGCCCGCAGTACTCGTGTTCAGTTTAAGTTACTGTATTGCAGGCGCACTGTCTTGCTTGGATAATTAATTTTATCACTAAGGGCTCTATTAGAGAAATTAGCATGCAGTTTTTTTTTCTTTTTAATTTTTAACTGCCAGATTTTTAAGATTTCAATCAATGTCATTTTTTCCCTTTAAATGAAAAAAAAAAGGTCTGTAAAGTTTCATTAAAATTAACCATATTTATCGATTTTTGTTATAATCCAGAGTGGTTTCATGTAACTTCTCATTATTAATTTCATCGTGTTTCGTTTAAATCATTATTTTTTTTTTAATTTTAAAAATAATTAATTAAAAAATAATAATAATAAAAGAAACACGATTAAATAATGAAAAGTTAAAATGAAACCATCCTAAATTATTTAATAGTCAGTACTAATTAAATTAAAAAGGAATTTGAATTAAAAAAATCGTTGTTTTAATATTTAAAAGATTACGTGCTATCATCTATGATTGTAAATGATTTTTTTTATTCTATTTGTTATTATCTTTAAAATGATAGTTATTAATTATCGACAAATCTTATCGATGTGCTTCTGCATCTTTAAAATTTTCTTGGTTATACTGTCGTTTTACTCTTTAAGATAAAAGTTCACCAATTTAAATTAGAAATTTAAATGCAAACAGTGAAACTATAAATACTATTGCATACATAATAAAGGCGGTAATTCTCTTTTTGAGACCGTTGATAGTCACAAAAATTAATTTTCTATAAATTGATTCTTTTAGTTCTATTGCAGAATATAAAATATGTAATGTACAATAATAAATCTTTCCAATTTTTTCTAGGGTACTACTGAAATAGTATTTAGGAGACATAGAAATCTTTTACTTTATTGTATTTCAGAAGCTTTTCCCTCATCGTAGAGTTCAGAAGCGTAGCGTGCCTTGGCGGGGCCCTGTATAAAAATTTTTTTGGGGGCCCTTAGGAAGGGTAAAGATTTCTCACAAAGGAAAAAAATGCAAAAAAATTAAAAGAAATATTTGGGCAGTTTTACCATAATTTTTAATTTCAGGTATCAAAAAAAAAATTTAACATTTATTTTTTCAAAATCACTTTAAATGTTTGTCAAAAAGGTTTATAAGGGTTCTATAAAAACGAAAAAAAAAAGTTAACAAACTCATTTGTAAAAAACAAAAAATAATGATAAGGGATGGCCGTTTTTTAAAAACACCGATGCCAAAGAAACTGGTTTAAACTGGCCTTACGAAAATAACTGCTTTCAATGAAACCGAAATCACAAACAACCGGTTAGTCTTAAAACTGGTTTCGCTTTTCCATCCCTAGATCATTACGATGGTAAGGACCGGGAAGTCAGGAACGGAAGGTAAAGACATTCACGCTTTTTTATGTTGAAAATAACTACAGTTTAATAAAATTGGATCTTTTTGCTTCTTGTACTCCACTTAAACACATTTATAGTAAAAAAAAATCAATTATCAAGCAAAAATTAACCTTACCCGGGAGACTGTAAGTAAAGCAATAAAGCCTCGCAGCCAATTTTACTGAGTTTTGTTTTTAATGTTGGGCTGGTTGGTGAATTTTAGCAAAAATATGTGGATACTAACTGAAATGTGAATTTTCTGCAATACTGTTTTCATGGTTTAAGAATCACTGTAGCTCAATCCAGTGCCTCTCTTCACCACTTTAGGAATAAGGTCAGTGAATGTACCAAAACCCAGGGACATAGTGAGGAGACGAGAAAACACATTATAAATATTAAAAACCAAAATTTAATGGAATTAATTCGTTAAGCTACAGTATTAGTTCAATTAAAAATATAAATTAATGTAATTTTTAGCTCAGAAATATGTTGGCTTGAGCCCTAAACTAAAAAAAAAAAATTGACATTTGGGACACACTACGGTAAGGATTTTTCTGCATTGTTCTGTGTTCTCAAAAATTTTTGGAGTTTCTTTGCTTTAAAAAATTCCGTTTTGCAATTATATAAGGACCGACCAGTCTTTTAGTATAATAAGAATTTTTTTTTAAGAAATATTAATTTTTTAAGGTTATTCCCAAGGGACATAAAATTAAAAATTATGGTAGAATTGCCCAGTTATTCATAATAATTATGTATCTGTCACTTTTTCTAAAAGTAAAATTAAATTTACACTCTCCTTGCCTTTTTTTCGGCAAATTGATTTATAAAATCATTTATAGATGATGATGGCTTTATTTTTTCGAAAGTTTCTAGCTTTATGGACAACATAGTGATAGGTCTGACAGGCGTTCCTGTCCCTTATTCTTAGGTAATTTTTTTTATCAGTTTCAATTCTGAAAAACTTCTTCAAGCAGTTGTAGTTGTAACTGGAAGCGTCAAGAATAAAAAGCATGCTGTTATTACCTCGGGAAAACTGGATGCAAGACTACTGAATTTTATCAGCAATAATTCAAAGAGTTCCTTAACGGAATGAATTTTTTGAATTTCAGATTTTTTGCATGTTTTTAGAGCCTTTAATTGATCATAAGTTTAACTGAGATGTCTTTACTGTAAAAAGCCGACAGTTTTGTGCTCCTGAAGCGTTATCTCTTCGTTTGAAGGAGACAGGAGTTTCTCCGGTTTAGTTGTAATATTTTGAACATACTACTCAGGTCGCTTTTTGTTTTTAATTATCGTCGCAATGGCTCTGAAATCTTTGTTCCCGCCCCGCAGCAGCAGCCGATGTAGGGTGTTGACAACTTTTGAACGCACGCTTTACGCGAAAAAAATTGTTTTCTTTTACTTTTGTCATTTGTGAAAAAAATGGGAAGTTTTTATTAATTTTTGATTACGCACGTAGGGGGCCCCCGTGAGCCCGGGGGCCCCGTATAATTGATACGGCTGATACGGCGGTAGCTACGCCCCTGGTAGAGTTATTAAAAGCGTTGGTATATTTAAGAAGAATTAACGATAAATAATAATAATTATAATAAACAACTCTGAACAGGAAACAATTAATTCAGTAATTATTACTATTAAGTTGTCGTATTAAAAAATGGCAATGGGAATAATTATAATTAATAATAAACATTGTAATTGTTACATAAAAAATGAAATTTACCTTTAATAAAATTAATAGCTCTGGTATATTAAAAAAACTAAACGTTTAATAATAATAATAATATAATAATAATTATATAATAATAATATTATTAATATTATTAATAATAATATTAATATTAATAATAAGATAAGGCTATGACATTAATAATAATAATAATAATGACAATAATAATAATGACAATGACAATATATAATATAATAATAAATAAAAATAAAAAACAATTCTGAACAAAAAAAAGTATTTAATTATAATTAAATGATAGTATTAAAAAGGGAATGGCTATGGAAAAACCGAACTTGACACGAAAATTTAGTTTATACTTGAAACAGTAAAATCGCTTCTGTTTTATATACTAAATAGACCTTATTTAGCTTTAATAGATGCATGATGATGCTGGAAATTTATTTTAAAAAATTAATAATAAATTATTAAATGAAAAATAAAATTAACCTCTGCCACGAATCCTCGAATAAAGGTACGAAATGTTAGAAGCGTATTGTACTAGAAAGCTGGATATTTAGCATATTATGCTGGAAAGCATAAGAAAGCCAAAACTAGCTTATTTTGCTAATTACCATATCATACTGCTAACAAGCTAGATATGCTATTAAGCATAGCATGCTTGTGCATAGCTTCCCATGCTATGAACTAGTATGCTGGGTACCAGGATACCTACCATATTATGCTGGCAAGCATAAAAAGCATGAAATAGCTTAGCAAGCTATCTACCTTGTCAAGCTGGTAACAAGCTTGAATTGCTAAAAAGCATGACATGCTTGTGCATAGCTTCCCATGCTAGGACCTTGTATGCTTGCAAAATAGCATATAATGCTTTCAAGCATAAAAAAGCATATTCCAGCACAACCACCAAGCAAACAAAGCAAAACCCAGCAGAAACTAGCAAATTTTTGTTGCTGGTACAAGCATAAATTTTGACCTGGGACAGTTACATGGTATTAGCCCTTAAAGTCATTGTGAGATATAACCTGGAAAAGTCACTTCAAAAAGTTATAATTTCAGTTAAAGTCATAAACAATAAAAGTAAGTCAGATACAATAAATATTTTTTAAATTTTGTTGCTAGTTACTAGAAAGCCATTGGAGTGAATTGTCACAATCACTCAACTGTTTAATACAGGAGTTCCGAACCGGTAGTATGCATACCACTGGTACGTGGGAACACTTCAATGGTACGCGTGAGTGATGCGAGTAACATGATACTATTAATAGCTTTTGTACGCATGGGCAGTGAGAGCAGCATATTACTCATTATTTTAAACTTTAACATTATTTTAAATAGAAATCTTTGATTAACAACTGGATCAGAAGAAAAACCAAGTACCCTTTGATATGCCGGCAAGCTCTGATATTTTTGATGCCATTTGTTATGAGTTACTTGTGTGATAGTGGATTTTCTGAACTATTGCACTTAAAAATATACATAGAAGAGGAATAAGTGTTCAAGATTATTTAAGAGTGAAGATAAGTCCCATTACTCCTAATGTTGATTTTTTAATCACAGGCAAACAACTAGTTTTGCACTAAAGACTATAAAAGCATATTTTGAACAATGATTAATTCTTTGCTGAGTTTGTACTACTTTATATTTGTATGTTTTTATACCTATAGGTAATAAATAAAAAACTAAAATTAAATACACTTTTTGAGCTTTTTTCGCTCTTCCTTAAAGTAAGCATTACAAATAAAAAATAACGAACCATTAAATATGAAGTTTTCTCAAGAATTTAATTCAAAAAGCCTTTGAACACTTTTGGAAGAGTAAATACTATATGTTTGTGAAAATATCTAGGTCTGGTGGTACGCCAAAATTTCTCAAAAAGTCAAGTGGTACGCAGGTGCAAAAAGGTTAGGAACCTCTGGTTTAATAAAAACAAACTTACCATCCATTACCATCATCCACAGCAAGCGACTCAATATTCCTCGCCACAGAACGCCACTCAACATTGTCCCACCCGGTATCATTAGAATTCCTCTGCGCTGCGTAAACCACACCTTTGTACAAAACCCACACGACAATCTCATTGGGCGAGACAGCAACCCTATCAGCCGGTTGGTCCAGAAGTTTCAGCTGCAGTCCCAGTACTGGATAGTCGGAATAATACAACCGGTTTTTGATGTCCACACAGAATATGTGGCTATTGCTGATGCAAAGGTCTATTAAGAATTCTGGGGTTTTGTATTCGATCCAATCGACGCCATATTTTTGGGACTCTGTGGTGGTTGTGTCGGCGGATGTGTTTGAAGAAGATTCGCTTGATTGTGATTCGATTTCTTGTTTGAGTTCGGAATTTATTTTGGAAGCATCAAAGCTGTAAATATCGTCAATGTCATTTGTATTACCTTCATTGTTATAAATATTTTGATCAGTATTAGTTTTATTCTTATATTCATCTACATCTTCATTATTGTTACTAATATTTTGATCTCTATCAGCATTACTATTAGTTTCACTTAACTTTGATTCTTGAAATTTAAGATTTGAAATATCACTGGGAATTGATGTTTCATTGTCATTTGAAGTGAGACCTTCAGTTGTATCACTGGTAGTTTGATCATTTGGAGAGTCTTTTATTTCTAATAAAGATTCGTTTTTTTGCATTGAATCTGTCACATCTGTGGATACATTGTGATTTGAATTGGTATCTTGAGCAAGATTAACTTTATTTTTGTTTTTGTCCTCAGTCTTATTGTCAAGCTCTTTATTTGTTTCATTAACAGGGTCCAAAGGTTTTCTGTCAGAAGGTTTAGGGCTGACAGATCTGAAACGAACTAAAAAAATAGAAATGAATACTTTAAAATAAATTAAACATTGAAAAGACAAGGAAATTAATGCAAAATAAGCTTTTTTATAATTAATTACAAAATGAAAGTTGTGCATAAAAAAAGGAAACTAAAGTTATGCCGGTCAGCAATAAATAAAAGATCACATAGCCATATAAAGAGTCTAGGGAAAGAACCCCTTGATTGATTGTGAATCTTCCCATATTTTGGTTTGCTTCAGGGACATTGTCAACATGAAATCAGTTTCTCTCTGAATTCTTCTCTCACGATACAAACGTGGTATTATGCTCACGATGAATAAGGCTTTCCAAGAACCAAGAAGAAGGAAGAACCAAGTGAGAAACTGGTCTCCTTACACTGGTTTAAGCGATAACTCGCCATCATCGCCAAAAAGGCATGATGCAGACAGATTCCTATGCAATGAAAGAGCCTTTCCCCTGTACTCTTCATATGAAAACAATGGAAATTTATAACCTAAGAAAGAATGAATTGAAAAAAATGATAACATTATAACCAACAGTAAAACCGACAATAAGTTTGCAGTATACAAATGTTCTACGAGAAAAAGGGTAAATAGTTCGCATTTTCGAGTGCGAGAATCAAATAAAAAAAAAATTTCACATTCAATAAACAATTTTATTTGCTATTTCAAGACAGAAATTTATTATTTTTATTAGTTTAGCTTCAGTTAGAGTGTAATTTTAATTATTTTTTCCTTCGATTTTGACGTAACATGGCGCACGAATATCAGGGTCAAAGGAGCAGCCAATCAAAGTAGGCGAAATTTCGGTGTCAGCTATGTTGTTTACCCAGTTTCCTCCACGCAGTACATTTCTCTGCTGCAAACTTAAGGTCGGTTTTAGTATAGCATAACTAAAACATATTACCTCTTTTCTTCTTTTTCGTTTTTGGTTTGTAAACAATATCATCACTCTCGTTTTCCAATAAAGGAAGAGATATTTCAATTTTAGGCAGTTCATAGTCAATCACAGTAGAAGTATCAATTTTCACTTGGACACTGTCCTTTGAGTCAAGTTTCACCACTTCAGGCAATGCTTCTGAACTAGGTTGGTCTTGGGTATTCAAAATATCTGAAGGCATGGCAACTGGCGAACTTGCCGATCGGCTTTTCTTGAGCCAGCCAAAAATACTGGAACTTTCTGTTTGAGCAGCCAAAGAATCGCTTCGTTCCTTGACGAATGAGCTTATGCCTTTGAAAGGTACTAGAAGTTCTTCCATAAGCGACGGTTCTTCAGAAACTGTAAGAGCATAAGCAGAATATAATATAGCTTAATATAAAATTTAAAGGTATATCTAACATAAAGATAAATGCTTACTGTTATTAATTACATGTAAAATTTGTTATATCACTACTAGTTTGAAAATTATATTTTAAGACAAGTACTTTTAATAAGAATGATTACTTCAACATATTTTTTATTTTCATTAAGTGGATTTATTGTAGTATATGAAGGTCTTAATAGTAGTAATAGTAAATCTAGTGTTAATTTAACCCAAACCTCCTTATTGTTCGAAATGGAATTTTGCTTATTGGAAGACATAGTGTTTAATTTAAACCTAATAAATTACAGCATCATGGTATTTGGCAAGATACTTGTTTTTTTTTTTGTTTTTTTTAAGTTACTATGCTTTGTGTATACAAAATTACAAATATAAGCCTAAGTCGTCAATAAGTATAATAAATTTAAAGAGAGAGCGCTTAAAAGTTGAGTATTTGTCTATATTTTGAATAGAGATTGGTAAACTAATTAAGAATTTAGGAGCTAAGTAATAAAAATGTTTTCTAAAGATTTCTTTATTAAATTTAGGAATGATGTAAACTTCTTGGGGTCTTCTTGGAGAAATTATATCCTTAAATTCACAAATATCTTTATTGGGACGTAAATAAAGAGCAATACGGAATAAGTAGTTATACCTGAAAGGTAGAAGATTAATATTTCTAAAACTAAAAGGTGAATTACATTGAGAGTTTAAAATTTTAAAACATTTATTTTGAATAGAAAACAAAGGATTTAGATAAAGGGATATCATATTTAAACGTACATTTCTATAGTTATAAAAAAAGGAGTTAATTAGAAATTGTCTTTATAAGCAAGACAGTATACATTCAGGTCTAATGGGCAGTTCTCAGGACAGAAAGTTTATGGTGTTATAAACAATTTGTTATTGTAAACGATGTCACTGCAACAAATTTTGACTGTTAGATAAATAATTAAATTACCTTTTGCACATGGATAAGGATCAGGATTCGAAGATATTCTAATGATGTGCCTCAGACCCCTTAGAACAAATATTTCCTCATTAGAAGCTGCCACTGATGCAATAGGATCCAACTTTGGGCAGCTTGCAACAATAGATTTAAGCTCAGGATCGATAAGTAGGAGGGCCGAGTCGGATGAAATGAGAATGTACTTTTCATTGTACCTGTATATAAACAAATGGGAATTTAAATGAAATAAAAAACAAAAATTAAAGAGACAATAGCGCTGAAAGCAGCTTGATTGCACAATATAATTTTTAAGTAAAAATAATAGAAATACAAAAAATGAAAGACGTAGATCTCAATTGGCCCTCTCGTCAGGGGGGGGGGGGGTCTAGTCAGCCAAGACCTCCGGACCTTATCACTGAATAATTTTCCAGATTATTATTTAAATTTCAAATTTTAAATATGTTTTTACTCATTTTGTGTGGAGCTGCAATTTCTGTGGCGATGTTAAGCAACTTTTTCTTGTTTATTCCACTGTATTTTTTCTTCCTCTGTTTTTGGTTTCTAAAGGAGTCGGGCTCTGTCGAACTGCCGTTTCTACTAACAACGAACAGTCCATTTCAGAAACGCCTTCAGATACTTCACGATTCCTCCTCCATCCCTCTCATATAGGTGTATTTGATTTTTCTCTTCAAATTTCGAAATTTCCTCCTTCAAAAGGTCCGAATGTAGAAAAACCTCTCTGAAACGCAGACACATCCATCTCGGAAGAATAATAAAAACATTTAATAAATGCTGAAAATAAATGAAATAATTATAGGGACTGAATTTAAACACACTTAAAATTAAGGCATATGATTATTTTATGTACTATATAATACTCAGTCTGAAACGCCCCTGATGAGAAGGTCAGTTGAGATCTCTGTGCTTTATTTTTTGTAAATCTATTAAATGTGAATGGTTTGGTTTGATTTGAATTATCGTCGCACTAGAGCTACACGAGGGCTATTGGCGACGGGCTTCGTATTTTAGAACCACAGTCAAGTGACGAGCCGGCACCTGAATAGGCACCCAACGCAACTGTTAAGGGCGACATTGTACGCAGGGTTAGGACTTTGAAGGATATTTAACCTGCTCTTTTACGGGGTATTATTTGTCGGACATTTTTGGCTACACGGGCCGTTTATAGGTCAGCAGTTTTTTTGGCGATGCCCAGACCCGAACCTGGGACCTTTCGCATGCGAGGCGAGTGCCTAACCGACTGGGCTCCCCAGCCCAATTAAATGTGAATGAAAATCTATTAAACGTGTTTTGAAAATCTGTAAATGTCCAATTTTTTTTTACTTTCATTGTACCTAGTTAGATGCTCAAACTGGAAATCACAGGAACTGTCTTTGACTTCACCACTCAAAAGGGCTATGGAGGGATGGGGTTCGGAAAGCGCAGTTTTGAAGATCATTGTTTCGTGGATGATTCCGGATGTGTCCGATTTCCAAAGCCTCTGGCCTGGTCTGGAAGCGAATACTACTCCATTGGGTGTTTCTTTTGTGTGAAATATTATGGCACCAAAGGGTCCAAAGCTGAAAAAAATAAAAGGAAAATGGTTTAAGTCATAGGTTGCGTTAGGTTAGGTTTTAATTATTGTCTCACTAGAACTACAGGAGGGCTATTTGGCAACGGGCGTCGTATTTTAGAACCACAGTCAAGTGACGAGCCGACACCTGAATAGGCACCAAACGCAACCGTTAAGGGCGACATTGTACGCAACGGAAGGACTTTGAAGGATATTTAACCACTCAAGAGGACTCCCTTACATGGGGTATTATTCGTCAAACATTTTTGGCTGCACGGCCCGTTTATAGGTCGGCAGTTATTTTCGGTGATGCCTTCTACACGAACCTGGAACCTTTTGCATGCTAGGCGAGTGCCTAACCGACTAGGCAGTTTAAGTCATAACTTTAAGACTTTGTGGTAGGTAGGATTTAAACACTAGTCTTAAGCACCAGAAAAATTATTTAACATCTCATATAAAATATAAATTTATGTGTCTGAAGAAATGTACTGTTTTCATAAATAATTGTTTTCAAAAAGAATTTGAAATCATTTATCTATATACATAAAAGGTGACTTCTGTTTGTCTGTCTGTTTGTTTGAATAGGACGCGAAATCTTAAGAACCACGCAACAGATCGTCACGAAATTTGGCACAAAAATTTATCTCATCTCCGGAACAAACATAGGCTAAGAATTTTTCTAATCAGACCATTCCTTCTATCGTTTTCGAATGTTTTAAGGGAAAATACACCAATTTCGCTCAAATCCTATCATTTTTTCCCTTTCGTGATGCCATTCAGCAGAAAAAATTAAATAAAACTTTTATTGAAAATAACTCAAATGAAAGAAAAAATATTCAAATTGACTATTAAATTATTTTTTCACCTCTATCCGTGCAACGTCGGGTATAACAGCTAGTTATATAATAAGAGTAGAAAACATGCGAAGACAAAAAGGTAAAAATAAGAAAATTAGCTTTAAACTTTTTTGTTCGCACACTTAGTTACATTAAAAACGGCACTTACAAAAGATAAAAAATATACAAAACTTAAAATTTATGAAAAGAGGGAATCTTGTTATCTTTAAAGGAGATAATAACATGTTCTTTTACATTTTTTTTAAATAATTCAATACAGACAAAGAAATATGGCTTAGAAAATAATTTTTCCATTAGATTAACACAGAGCCACTTTGATTCGGAGGTCATATGGGCTCATTCACCCTTAATTCTATTGATTTGCAATCCCCGTTTATTTTACAAATGGAGTTTAAATATTTTAAGTTGACTAAGTGAGAACATGTACTTATAACACAAATTATTTAGCTTTATGCATTCATTCCTTAAGGCTGCTCATCACCCCCATTCCCCATCCTTCTTCGACCGGGCTTACTAATGGCAAGTCTATGGGGAAAAAATGGTTTTTATTCCAAAAAAAGCAAAGAAATTATAGAAATACTTTGATGCAGTTTTTTTAAAATTAATAGAACTCCAATAAAGTTGTGCTTTTAGTTCATAGGTTACTTTTTTTTAACCAAAAAAAATTAAGATTAAAAAAAAGTAAATAACGTTTTTAAAAAAATAACCTCTACAAGCACCACGCTATTGGAGTTTTATGAATTTAAAAAAACACGCATCAAAATATTCCTATAATTCCTTTGCTTTTTTTGGAAAAAAAACCATTTTTCCCCATAGACTTGCCATTAGCAAGCCCGGTCGAAGAAGGACGGGGAATGGGGGTGATGAGCAGCCTTAAGTATTGTATTTACCATTTTCTTTCTTTTTGGCCAATTTTCGTTGTATCCCCACTTTCACATGAGTAAAGAACTGAGCGGAACAAGGTAGAAACCACAAGATGCATTTGACTGTAACTAAGCTGAACTATTTTACTAGGCTCATTTATCAAAACTCTAGACCTACTTTGGTGCTGAAAAATTAGAAGATTAACAACAATTATGAACTTTATATCATTGTACAATCAGTTACAATTTACTTATTTGTTATATTATAACTTTAAAAGCCATCTTTCTACCTTTTAGTTAAGAGAAATTATAAAAAAAAATTTGAACAATTAAAATTAAAACATTACTGCATTAAAAACATTAACTACAATTGTGAACGTTATATTATTATACTTTACTTATTTGTTGCATTTTAACCTTAAAGGTAAAAAAATTACCTTTTAGTAATAATAACAACATAATATTTTTCAGCTTCATGTGCAAAGATACTATTAATTATTGAAACCAATTCTTAACATGAGGGTGCATAAAAAAAAAGTGTTTACTATCAGGGTATGAAGTTTAGAAACAATTCATGTTTCTGACATTAAACTTTCATGTGTAGTAAATTTAACACAAAATAGAACTTTCAGTTTATAAAGAACTACCTACCTCAAAATGATCAATTTCTGTACAAACAACCAAGCCATTTTCATCTCCACTGAAAAACTTCATTCCATTCTTTGACCATTCTAAGGCTGTTATAGAGGAGCTGTGAAGGCCTTCCACAATGAATTTTTCAGACTTAAAGCACAAAACACGTTTAGCCACTTTAATAAGTAAATAAGTACAGGATGATTCAAAAAGTAATAGTTTAATGTAATATTAAGCAGGTAGAAGTATTCTTTTGTAGTGATCAACTGGTGTAAATGATCTACCTAAAAACAAAGTAATCATAATATTTAAATTTCCCTTTAAAAAAAACCCTTTTTAGAACTTTTACTTGATTTGGTTGTGATTTATAATGCATGATGTGAAACATGTCAATAATTTTATTCTGCAATTGCCTTTAAATATACAGAGTTTCAAATCTTTACAATGTAACTAAAAGACAGGTATTTTATTAATTATTTGCTGATGTGGAACAGTGCTGTATGTGGAAACGCTCTCAAATTTAAATTCCGATTTATTTGCGATTTTTCTCCTGTTCTTTTCTCTCTTTTTAACACCTTTTCACCATGTCATCCAAGTGCATTTGAGTTTTGGAACTGATACAACGTGACCACAATCGGACATGTTTGCTTCTTCTCCAAGGACAGCCATTTTTGTCCAAAATCAACGACGACGTCATGTTCGCGCCTTTTCTATCCCAGCCGATGAGCATCACGATAAGGCATTACATCATCACGTCATGTGATCAGCTACCACCAATGAGAGCGGACGATTTTTCTGGTGTGCAGAGAGCTTCGAGAGAAAAGGGGCATCATCTGCTGCTCGCTCGAAATGAGCACCATCATCTTTTCCAACTAAAACCTCGCTCAATAAGAGCATGCAGAGAAAAATCCACTAATTCTTTTTGGTGTGCGTTCAAGTGTTCCGGCGGAGTGGCCATGAGGCGAAGAAAGATGGTGAACTTTGATGTGTCGACAAGATGTTTGCAGAGAACTCAGATAAGCTTCTTATTTAACTTCTAACTCTTTTCTCCTATAACTATATATAATTTTTTTTTTGAGCTCAAACTTTACTTTACGCGTGCGAAAAATCTAATTTCATTACAACTTCATTTAACATGCCGCTTGCCACGTGCCAATTCGCCCTAAGCGAATTGATTTTTTTTTTTTAACCTTAATATTTCGAATGCAATGAACAAAATAAATTGATTTAATATTTTGACCATGATTTCTTCTCCTTTCCTTTTTTTTTTATTTATTATTCGCTTTTATTAATCTGTTTAAATGTGTTTTTTTTAGCGTTCCACATCGGTTTTATATTTGTGAAAATGATAATGTGCAAGATATTTATATGTTTAAAAATTGGTTAGTGATAAAAATTCAAATTTGTGTATAAAAGAAGAATTGATTTAAAGCAAGATTTCAGCACCACGTGTACTAATGAATGTAATGAACAATAACTATAATGAACTCTCTACAGCTTAAAAGCCATTGAAACATTACTTATGTAAAACATTTTAATAGGTGAAATTGAATCAACTTTTAAGTCACAACTCATCCTTATAAAGGAAAATTTTGTTAATTGACCTCAAATTAATCTACTATGTCTTGTCTTGCATTTACATGATTTTAAGTGTTTCGAAAATTTATTACTGGGCAATTGTGAAGTGTATTTCTTTAAATCTCCCTTAACAAGCATTTTTGTGAAATTTAACTTTACAACCAATTTTGAGATTATTTAATTTCTTTTACTGTAACTTACAAAGGGCTTAGGCCTAACCTCCTCCTCATGTGCAAGTATTTAGAGTTGTGGTAATGTGTAAATTACAATAGGGTTATATATTTAAATCTATATAATAGTGATAAATTAGTGTTCTCACAAGATTTAACTGAGTAATTAAATATTTAAATTATCATAAATTTCAATTCTGTATTGCATCACATGTTTTTTTTAAATTAAGTCATTAATATTGGAAAAAAGTATGTTTTTTGTGTTGAAATTCCATTTGATTATTTACGTGTAATAATTCATCAGTGTTGTGACAAAAATAAATGCTAAACTTTATGTTAAATTGAATCTTGTGCATTCTTATTTCGTCAATCCTTTTTATTGCCATGGTCATCAGGAAACCTGGTTATTGTTTTAATTTCTTTTATTGCTTTGAATTATTTTTTGATATTTTAATTTCAAGAAATTTTTCTGGCCAAGTTCTTTTCACTCACTAACGATTTTACATTCTTTTTAAATTTTACTTGTTTCTTTTTTTTTTAATCTGGCCAATGTCTTTACATGTTTTCTGTATTTTTACAACTCGCTGTCCCAAGTTTGAATTTTTCAAACATTTTAAACACAAAATTCATTTTGTTGATAATTGCCATTTAATTCATTATTTCAAAATGTATTTTAACATTTAATCTTAATCTTTCTTTTAAATTTAATCTGTGTGGATCCATGTTGTCTCATTGGCAACACCACACTTTTAGATCCCCCTACAATAAGTACAAGTAACTTCAATTTAAAATTTTCTGTGAAAAATTTGGTCAGCTACAACACAGGTCAACTTCAGCATAGTGTAAATAATTATCCAATATAATATTTTGTCTATTGCAATATAAAAGATAAGGGATAACCAATTATACCTTTAGAATCAATTTATTTTTAAAAAACTAATAAATCTTAAATAAAACCTTTATGGGATTGAGAGAAATGATTAAAAGCTTTGAGAAAAATCTCCACATTTTCCTTTGCTTTCCATGGAACCTAATACTTATCTTTGATACCTGATTATATATTTTATTTTTGTTTTTTAAACTTTAGGTACGTTAATCATAAGACCGTATTTAGACAAATATTTACCCATTAAAAATTTTAAAAATTCAAACAAATTAAAAAAACTTAGATAAACTTCTAATATTTTAAATGGTAAATAATTGACATTAAATCAGAACATAAAAGAAATTTTTAAAAGTCCAACCTCAGAGCAATCAAAACTTTAATATATAGAGTTCTAATACATCAGGATAAAGACTAAAAATATTATTACTGTTTCATTTTCATTTTGTACCATGTTTTGTGATTTTAAAAATATATATGAAAAAATATATACTCACCGGTTCTTCAGCTGCAAAAGGAATTTTGTAAACAAAAAGTGCTCCATTCTTGCATCCAAACACAACCAAACATTCTAAGGATATAATCACTTTCACACTTGTAATGGCATCTTTTTGTTCCTTCAATAGTAAATACAACAATAAAATTGTGTTTGTATTACATTACTTTATAAACATGCAAATGGATTTATTTGTCGGGATAAAAAAATTCATTCATAAAACATTTCAACTACACTCTGTGCCAACTTGGGTAAAAACGAAGAGCAAAAAGGCAGACAGAAAAAAGCGGTTGGTCCGTTAATTGGAAACTCTTGTATGGTAATATTTACATACAAAATTATCTGAATACTATTTAACCAAAATACACTTTTCAATCTGATAAAATTGTCAAATTTTCTCAAATAATATTCAAATATATTAGACCTTAAACGAAATTAATGTTTTATACATGTTTTCTGGATGGATTCACGAATAATTTATGGAACTCTTTACATTTGCGGAAGGATCTTCTCCATAGCATATTTCAATTTACCCAACTTAGGTTGGCAAGGAGTGTAATTCTTTGGTATGTACTATGAATGCTGTTTTTTTTAATATAATTAATGAATAATACAAATTAAGGGGGAATGACTGGGGGTCTTCAAACCAAAATGCTTCTATGTTAATCCAATGGAGAAAACTTGATTTTTTAAACCACTTTTCTCCATCCGCAATGAAATATTTTTACAATGTTTTTTTTCATATGTTAAATTTAGCTGACTTACAGGGCTCTAGTATCCCACTTGTGAAATTGGTTCAAATATTTTGTAAAATTATTTAATGAAAATTTAAAAAAGATTCACACCAATTTCAAGAAAAAGAATCCTAGAGCCCTGTACGACAGTTACATTTATAATGGGCATTAAAAAAAACTGTACAAATATTCAGTACAAGCTTCAAGTTTGTGGCTTAAAAATCATGTTTCTTCCATTGAATTAACCCGGCAGCACTCGCGCTAACTTACCTTAGACTAAGAATCTTCTAAACCGAGAACTCAATCTGATGCCTAGCGCCCCAAAGTGTAGAACGGAACTAATACACTATTAATGATTGATTTGTGATTGGCATAATTAGACTTTCCGATTGCAAATCTACTGTTTCTTTGAAATGTACAGGGTGGTTATAAAATAACGCTCGCTATTCGGAGCGGTCTGTAGCTTGAATGAATAATCCAAACGTAAAAAAACTTTGAGACACTAACTAATCAAGAAGGGGGAAGGGACTAATCAAGAAGGGAAAAAAAGAATAGAATCATAAAAAAAAAAACTCGTCACTTGACCAGGGTTCTAAATTATGAGGCGTAATTGGATGTGTTGGCCGTAATTAACCATAATTGGCTATGCCTCGTAATTTAAAACCTTGGTCAAGAAACGAGTTTCGTTCGATTCCATTCTTTTTAGAAAAAAAGGAACGTGTCTCTTGACCAGGGTTCTAAATTACGAGGCACAATTGACTGTGCTAAAGCTCCTAAAGGAGGCTAGAAAAAGGCAGCCGTGAAACATTACATTAGTTCTCTTTGACACAATTGGGGGAGTTAGTGTCTAAGTCAATTTTAATATAGAAAATCCTTATAATGGTAATCCAATCAGAGTTTCAGATCTTGAAGTGTATTTAATCTATCTGGGGTCGATTAGACCCCAGGCGAGTGCTGCCGGGTTAACAAAAAGGCACTTAGGTTTGGATTCTTCCTTAAATCCCACATAATGAAACAAAACCACTTTTTACATTGAAAATTTTTTCCTCAATATAATATCAAACATAAAATATAATATCAATCATGTGAAAAGAAGTATCAAATAAAATCCTTTTTATCTATTTCTGTTTTTACTTGGAATTTTACTGAATTAAAACAATTAAGCTAAAACAATAATTCGCTATATCTGGCTTTTTTCCATATTTTGGGCACTAGTCTTGCAATAACCATAAATTTTAAAATTTCATATTGTTTTAGTGCTTAGGTAAGTTCAATGCATTTCATAGAATATGTAGAAATTTACACAATTAAATAAGCTCTTCAATCAACATTACTATTAAAAACAACCTTTACTCACATTTCTAAGTCTACAAAGATGGTTTCTTATCCTGTCAAACACATACACAATGCCAACATTCGATCCCAGGACAATATAGTGTCCGTCAGCATGTATGCAAGTGAACTCAAGATCAAGCGTTGTCAATCCCTTTTGGGCCTTTGCTGGTATCAACTGCAACAAGTTTGATTGCAGAGGATATTCCTTCAGCACAGGGTAAAGGCAGTGGCTTGGCTCGGCAGTTACAGATGCCATTTTTAAGGATAACTGAAAATAAAATATTGGTCTTTAAATAAAACTTTAATGTCAATGCTTAATGTCATAATAAAACTTAAATGTCAATGCTTAAAATATTATTATTTTGAAAACTGTAAGCTCAGTAGCTTCAAATCTTTATTAACAAATGCCTTCGAAAAATTCTTAAAATCAAGTGGCTCCACAAAGTAACAAATGCTGAAATATTAAAAACATGTAATCAAAAACCAATAGAATATGAAATTAGAAAATGAAAATAGCGGTAGATCGGTCATATGCTACGCAAGCCCGAAAAATTCAAAGTAAGATAATGGTATCCGCAAGGCAAAAGAAAAAAAGGGAGGCCAAAAACAATGTGGCGTAGAACAATCAACAAGGAAGTAAAAGAACTTAACAAGTCATGGGGAGAGATTAAGACCATTGCTGCCAACAGGGTGAGGTGGCAGACCATGACGGAGGCCCTATGCTTAATGTTGGAGTGAAAGAGGTATAAGTAAGTAAGCTCAGTAGCTGTGAAGTACTATGTGACTGCGTCATAAGCCCAAGATCACAAGTTCGATCCCCGGCAGACTCGGTAGATTTTCAGGATGGGAAAATTGACGGCATGAATGTCATATGAATATGTAGCATGTGTAAAAAACCACTTGAGTACCCGTTTGGCTTGTTCTCTCTCCGTATACTTTAACATCAACAGAGAGCTCATCAGATTCATTATAATCCGAGTGGCGAAATTGGAAAAGAGAGCCGCCTAGATGGTGCCACAAAAAATGGATCTTAGTTCTGGGAGATCAAATCTACAAAAGGCTTGATCTGCCAAAAGCAGCCACCTTTAAAAAAAAATTTAAACTTCATTTTTAAGTGGCGTTCTTTCATAATTGATGTTCATTTTCGGGTTTTTTACTAGATAGTGCTACATCATTCCTTTTATTATAAAAAATGACTCACTGTTTCTACTATTTTTTAACTCTTTCAGTTGCAATAGCAATTTGGCATCATCATTTGAGAAAAAAAAATCTGATCGTCTATAGCCATTTATAATATCAAAAACCACATCATTCGATTTTTCAAACTATTTTCTATTAGAAAATATTTTTTATTAATCCCAATAGATATCAGCACTATTATTATTAATTAATTATGATCTGAAACATGATGATGCCAAATGGCATCACTGGAACTGAAAGGGTTAAAATTATATTACTTCTTAATCTGAACAATAGAGTAAAAATGGGAAAGACTGCTCAAAACTGTAACTGAAATTCAAAAAGAGCATGAGCAAAAAAAAAATAGTTTTAAAAAAAATAAACTTTTTATCAGACCATTAATATTCACAGAATGAGGCAATATATTAGGCTTTATGTTTTAATATAATATTAAGATTGATACACTATATTGATTATAGCTTTGTTAAAAGCTTTTACAAAAATTACATAAATAGGGCACAAGTGGTGCTTATCATAGTATTAAACAATTCATGTTTGTCAAGTCATCAGTCGGAAGAAGAAAATGTTTTTTAAAAAAATATCTTGTGCTTGCGATTAGGCTGAGCCATGCCATGACTTGTGCAAAACATGTCAATTTCATTTTCCTGAAAACCTTTACTTATTAATATTTATCAGTTTATTATATCATCTTTACCAAAATGTAAAATGCATAGAAAAGTTTCAAAGGTTCCGGGATTTAAAATATTTTTACTGAATAAGGAGCATGTTGGCGGCATGGGACAAAAAGTATTGCTTTAATAATAGAAATATATTTAAAGCAAAGTGCAAGAGAACTAATTTTTTTTTACTTTAAAAGAATATTTGAAGTGATAAACCGCATATTGATGTCATCTTTGATTCATGTATGCAGTTTACATTATTTAACATGCATAATGGTTTGGGAGAATTAGCATACTTAAACAAGATTTTCAAAGAGTGTTAGCAAAACATATCAACACTTTTTAAATTCAAAAATTAATATTGTTGCATAAAAATATTAAAACCAATTTTAATGGTACAAAAATATATATCACTGGGTATTCTTATGTAAGAAAAAAAACGTAAGTTAAAAATAAATTAAGACTTTGAAAGGAATATCAGGACACAAGAGTTAAATGTCTATTTTTTAGGAACATGACTTTTAAAAAAAATTGCAAAAAACGAGACTTTTGAAAAAATTGCATTTTTGTGAGCAAATAAAATAATTTGTTTCATATCCCCGAAAGTTTTGGAAATCTTAAAAAATAAAATTCAATCAATCTGGGGGCAAGTTAAGTTTCAAGATATCTCTTGTTCATTTTATTTATTCATTTAAAAAAAATCATTTTAGTTACATAAACAAACTGTAATATTTAATTAGAATACCCAAGTAGTATTTCTTTCATTTATATTTTAACTAAAAAATTATCTTATAAACTACAAATATTTAAGTTGTTCACCGTTCAACTATTCTTTTCCATTTTATTTATTTTTTGTCACTATCAGAAAAGTAATGAGCAGTACGAAATATTTTTTGTCGAATTTTTCAATCAATTACAATAATATTTGAGATAATTGATCAGATAGAAATTAAATTATTCCTTAAAAAAAGGTTTCTTTTATCTTTCATGGTCGTGCGATGTAGTAAACAAAGAAATCGAATCGAAATCATCACGAAATGTAAATAAATAAGAACTCCCCTTTTCAAAGGATACGGCTACAGTTATTTAAAGTGTTTAACGCCATGAAAGTGATATATCATTTTGCTTTGGATAATTATTATTTAATGTTGAGAGGAATAATTAACTTTGATCAATTTCATTAATGTACCACAAAAAATTATTATTTTTTTCTACTGTCGCTAATTTTTAATACCAAAAATTAGAGACAACAAATCAAGCTGCAAGCAAGAAAGTAGCTACAACTTCAAACCACAACATTGCGCATATTTATTCTGCTATTTCTTTATTTCTATCTCATAAAAGCGAATAATTAAGAATTATATACATTCTTAGATTAAAAATGAAGAATGTAAATGTGAAGGAAGGTATGGCTAGTGATATTATGTCATCCTTAAGTGAAGCTCAGCTCATGTACATCAAACGCATCGAAAAGGAAAATTTTGAACGAGTCGCAAAATTAAAAAAGTTGAGAAGAAACAACATACTCACAGGATTGGGATTATTCGGCTCTGTTTTCGGAATTTGTATCCTTTTTTTTCTTGTAACTTAAACCGATATATTGTTTCAAGATCATATAAATCCCTCAATTTCATATATTTTTATTAATAACTTAGCTTAAAGTAGTTTTAATGTAGCTGCTCGTTGCACTTCTTTGATACAAAATTATCGTAGAATTGGATTTTATTCGCAATCTTTCTTCTTTGGTTTCTTAAACGAATCATTGAACTACTGTATATTGATTTTAGTAAGACCTGAACAATTCAATCAGCATAATTAGTGCACTGTTTGATCTAGTTATTGATAAAACACTGATGCACATTGAATATCTTTTCTCAGACACTTTTTTTCAGGTGTAAGCTTGGAGGGGTTTTGCATGTTCTGTTTGGTAAATCAACTGAGGATATCTTTTGAGGTTCTATCATCTTCTTAGCTATCATATAAACAGGTCATGGTAGGCTAAAATAAAAAAAAAACCTGCCTATAAATGGTTGATAGACATATATATATACCGTTTTGTGTTCTTGGTCAGAGACCTGCTTATAAACCTTCATCAAGTAAGACAGATACAACACATACATAAGTGGATCCATCTAATCTTTAGAGACAGGGGCCAACTAGAGGATCCCCAGAATTGACTTTTCACCCTCAGAGGTATTGATTTGGTCTGGGAACTTGGAGGACTTTGTGACCACGACGGATTTAACATGCATCAGTCACCATTAGCTTACACTGGGGTCTTCGTAAGGCAGCGGGACTGGAACTCGCAACCTTAGCAATGCCAGTCCAAGACCTTACCGGCCAGGCTATCCCGGCCCTCCTATAAATAGTGTCATGTGTATGGTACTTATGCACTCATAATCTGTCTTAGTCCAAGTCCTGATGTTGTGTCCCATGTTACTATATGGACTGGTTGTCAAGGGTTATAGCTTGGGGGGTCAGCTTCATCATTGAGGAAGTTCAGCATTTTTCAGATTTTTGTTTGTATTTTAAAAGAAAAAGTTCATCTAAATTTGAAAATAAATTTTGAAAAACAATTAGTAATAAGTAAATAAAAACATTTTTTTAAAAATATTTCTTATTACAACAGTTTCTCAGGCAGGCCCTACATGCATGTCATATCTGTGTATATTTAAATAGTCAATTAGGGACTTAAGAACCTCCTAAACCACAGTAAACTCATTAGCAGGCAGGTAAGAAGCCCAAAGCTGCTTAACAACTTGGCCACAAGCTACCTCATCAGCTATTCATCGGGTTTTTTACAGGGTTTTGAAATTGCTGATTTTTTTTTGGTCATAATTATGTAAATATTATGCAGAATGATGAAATATTTTGGATTTAAGAGTTTTACAACATTCTAATTTTAAAATTTTAATTCTGTTGCTCCTTATCAATAAACCTTGTGTAGCTCTAGTGTGACACTTAATTTTTCCAAATCACCTTCTGTTGTCTTCCTAATATTGTTCAATATAAGGAGACATTTTTCTTGGGTATTTTCATCTGAGAAGACACTAAACATCTTAAGAAGACACTAAACATCTTAACTCAGAGGTTCCCAAGCTGTGGTACGTGTGCCACTAGTGGTACAGGGAATATTTCAGGGGGTATGCATGAGTCAATAGCTTCTGTATGCATGTGTTGTGAGCACGCAAACATATACTCATTATTTTAAAGATAAATCTTTAACTTCTGGATCGGATTTTGCTGAGTTTGTACTTTTTTTATTTGTATGTTTTTTATACCTATGGTTTTAAAAAAGTAAACCTGAGGTTTTTTTTAATAAACAAAACTGTAAATTAATATCATTTTAATCTTTATAATATGCATATAACAAAGGAGAAATATCTAACAATTAAATACAGATTTCTAGGGAATTTCACTCAAAAAAAAAACCCTTTAAACACTTTTAGAAGAGTAAATATACATTTATTTAAATATTTAGGTCTGTTTTTACACCAAAATTTCTCAAAAAGTCAAATGGTATGCAGGTGCAAAAAGGTTGGGAACCCCTGCCCTCACTGATAGTTTACCATTGATTAAAAAAGCCTAATCCTGGTATATAATTAAAAGAACTGTTTTTGTTTAATATATTCAATTTCCTTAACTGATTGAATAAGATCTATACTCTATTTTCACTGTCAAGCAAGAGAACTTCTTGGACGAACTTGATGAAAAGAAGACAACTTAATTATGAACATTTATGTTGTGTATAAACTTTTAGTTTTGTAGATTTTGTAATGCAAGAGGATACTGCTTCTAGAATATTGTGAATAAAATATGGTTTGTGTTTAAAAGTGTACAGATTTCTTGCATTAAAAAAAATTGTTTTGCTGTATTTAAAAATAACATTGATAATCTTAACATAAATCCAGTACTTTAAATTCAAAGGATGCTATTCAGGATTTTAAAAATAGTATTTATAATTTTTGGTAAGAATTAAAATTGGTAGTTATGATTAAATTGTTTCAAAATTAGAATGAACTATTAATTTAAAATATTAACACTTTACATGTAGTACTATTGATAATCTATAGTTTAAATAATCTCCTGTAAAATTGAAAAATTACAGATTTACCACTTTGACTAAGATTTAATTGGGATTTATAGCTAAAGAATTTTAATGCAATACCTTCCAATATTGAACTACTAATTGCATTACTGGTGAGTTTTGCGGGTATATCCAATTAAAATATTAATGTTAGATCTTGTTTTAATTGTTATATCTATATGTATTTGTATTTAATTGTTATATCTAAAGTGTCGCTGTGTGTTAAAGGAGGCCAAGGTCCTTCATGGACTGTAGTGCCAAGGAGTAAGTAAGTATATCTATATGCCACAAGAATGAGAATTTCCTTTTTATTTTATTTTCCAAAATTATCAATAACTTAAGTTTAAAATAGTTTAGAAAAGTAGATCCTGACTCAAGGAACCTAAACAGCATATATACGTTTTTTTTTTTTTTGCAAAAGCCATGAAACTATTGGCCATGTCACCATTGCGAATTCCAATATAACATCTGATACTATACGAATAGGCATTTCTAATTTTGGTTTTAACTGTGCTGTCAACTTTAAAACGGCACACATTTAAATGAGTCATAGTTCTTCAACCCTTACAAGTCGTCGATTCAGGTTTGAACTCATTATCAACTGATCTTTGTTTGAACTAAAAGCTCTTGAATCCATCCCTTCATAACACTGCAAAAGTGGATGTCTAAGTTCAAAATTAAACACTCTTATGTGAATTCCTAAATTTTATAGTTTCTTTGAGAAATGTCAAGCTAGAATTGAAGCATTAGCACTTTAAATTGGACTAAAACAATCCTATTCAATACTATGTTAACTGTAAATAAAGTCAACCAAGATTTATTAAAATAACTAGTTTAATAAACATTCATGCAAAACAATTACAAATCATAAACACTAATAAAGATACTGCCGATTAAAAGTTTCATACATAGTCACCAACAACTTAAAATTATATTGAAAACGTTCATTGCAGTAGAGTTCAACAACAAAACAAGGTTAAAATCAGTCACATTTAAAAAGCTAAGCTCTTGATTACAATCTCAGAAGGGTCCAGGTTTAGAACATCAGAACTGGAATATTAGTCCATGTCATATTTACATTTTAAATTCCAATAAAAAGTTCAAGTGCAAATTCATAATTTGAAGCAAGTCAGACCGACAGAGTGCGAGTGATTCCATGGGCACAAACTCTTTCTCTCATGCATGCTATATATTTACACTCGGATATTCTGTTCTTGGAATGATTCAGTGAAAAGGATCGTCTGCTGAAACATCCCCGGCACTTGTGAAGTTCGGGAACCTTCCGTCCAACGTGGGTCAGCAAGTGCTGTTCGAAAGTGTTCTTTTTGGCGAAGGATCGGAAACAGTTCTCGCAGGTGTACGGCCTCTCGTTCTTATGCGTCAAATGATGCTGACGCAGTTCCAGGTCCGTCTTAAAACGAAGTCCACACTTCTCACAAGTGTGTAGAATGTCTAAACTATGGTGGACAGCAGTCAGATGAGATTTATATTCAGTGCTTTCGGTGAAGGCTTCGTTACATTCATTGCACAGGAACAGATTACCTTCAGATCGATGCTTCCACTGGAAGTGCCATTCCAATTGGTATCTGAAGCTGAAAGTGTCTAGGCACATCGGACAAGTTGGGAAACGGTTCTTGATGTCGAAAATCACGGCAGCTTCTAATCCTTGTTCAATGTCTAATGTAGTTGAAGGCATTTTGACTGTAGTCTTTATTTGCAGGGTAAATTTAATAGTCAACAAAATACGTTTCAACAATAAAGTACCTTCGAAATGTGTGTAAGCACTTTTATAGAAAAAAAAGCCAGAAAATGGACTGCTTACTTCTTTTCAAGTCAAATATTATACCCAATGCGGCACTAAATAATATCTAGAAGAAATAGCACGCCAATAACGCAACTAGGTTGTCCCAGATAAAACTACTCTAGAACTACTCAGGCTGGTAGCATGTTCTTCAAATGATCTATTTTCAATAGGCACTCAGATTAAGGTAGATTTCTACTGTCATGCTACACAGGTGTCGGCTCGTCACTTGAATGTGGTTCTACATTACGACACGCCCGTCGCCAATAGCCCTCGTGTAGCTCTAACGGGACGAGAATTCAGACTAACCTCTCATGTTCCTTGTAGTCGGAAGATCCTCATTAATTTTAAGGGCGACAAAGTGACAAGTTGGGGAGAGGTACAAAACTCTTAGCCTAATATTGTCACCTGTACAGTAGGACTTCAAACCATAAGATGACTCAAAAATTATTTTACATGCCAATTAGTTTTAAAATCGGTCAACTTTATAAGAATGGTTACAATGTAACATTTTAAAAATTTGGAAAACTTTAAATTTTATATGTAAAATTAAGGAAAAAAACCCTTTAAAAAATTTTCATAATTTTTTTATAAAAAAAATAACCGGCAATTTTTAATAAAAAATTAGTCATTCTGAATTGAATTTTTAACAAATGATTCACTTTTGCAGTAACTCCTGATCCTTCTCTTATTTTCCCAGGAACTTTTTTAATGATATATTTTTTAAATAATAGAAAAATATCTTATGAATCCTTTAAGGTTTGTTAACAAATGTTCCCAAGGAAGAATTTTAAAATAAATATGACATCTAAATTCATGTACTTTCCCATCCAATAAAAGTATACTAGTTTATTAAAACTGACCTTACTTATAATTGAGACTAAGATTTTTTTAAATTATGAAATCAATTTTTCTCTAACAGCTCTAATCTTTGAGATATTCACTTTTTTGAGTCAAAAAGTGCTAATTTATTAAGTAATTTTTAGTTTCCGTTTTTCGCTATCCACAACGGTTTTGTCACAGTACGACTTTTTATTTGAAGGAGGGAAAACACACACAACCTTCCTCATATAAAAAAAATGTAATATTGAGAAAAAACATTAAAGGTAGAGGAAAACCAGATTAGTGTTCAGCATCAAAACCTGCATACGAAACACATATTTCATTTTAATATAGATGTTCAAAAACAACATTTCGTTTTATTCATTCAAGCATTTATAAACCATAAAAAGCGTGAGTACATCTCAAAAAGTAGATCTGTTAGAGAAAAACTGATAACATATTTAGAATCGGAAAACCGATTATTATAACTAAATAAATCAGTTCTAAACAATCAAGTTCTAAAAACAAAACATCTGTTTACCTGTGATACTTGTAATTTGCGACAGAAAAGCATAACAATTTAAAAATAGCATTTTTATTCCTTCAGTGATACATAAATGAACTAAACATAAATGCCTTTTTACAACTTTATTTAAATAGTGAAACATTAAGCACTATTATCCCTGCTTCTTTTTGTCTTTACATTTCTTTTTGTGTCTTTTCTTTGAATGTAAATCACTAGGAATTACCTCATCTTCATTTTTGATATTGAGTTTCTTTTCCTTTTCAATGTCCTCTTCCATTTTCAATCTCAATACATTTTCAACTATAACTTCTTCTTGGCTTTCAGACTTTTTCCGTTTCCTTTTATGTTTCTTTTTTGCAGAATTGCATTCGGTCTCATTGGCAGTTTCAGGAGCAGCATTAACATTTTCTTCAGACTTTTTCCGTTTCCTTTTATGTTTCTTTTTTGCAGAATTGCATTCGGTCTCACTGGTAGTTTCAGAAGCAGCATTAACATTTTCTTCAGACTTTTTCCGTTTCCTTTTATGTTTCTTTTTTGCAGAATTGCATTCGGTCTCATTGGTAGTTTCAGGAGCAGCATTAACATTTTCTTCAGACTTTTTCCTTTTATGTTTCTTTTTTGCAGAATTGCATTCGGTCTCATTGGTATTTTCAGAAGCAGCATTAACATTTTCTTCAGGTGTTATTTCCCGATTTTTTCCCTTCTTTTTAATTGCATTTTCCTCGATATCAGTTTCCATTTTGATTACAACAGAATTCTCCTCAACTTCAGACATGTTTCTATCAAGGTTATTAACTTTCAATTCCATAACCTTTTCAGTAACATCATCAACATCTTTCGCTGTCTTTTTGCTTTTCTTGTGCTTTTTTCGAGCTGGCTCTTCTTTAATATCTTTTTCTATTTTTATTGTAACACATTCATTTACAGACACGTTACTATCAAAGTTTTCGACTTTCAATTCCATAACCCTTTCAGTAACATCATCAACATCTTTCGCTGACTTTTTGCCTTTCTTGTGCTTTTTTCGAGCTGACTCCCCTTCAATATCATTTTCTACTTTTATTGTAACACATTCATTCTCATTTTGTGTTGCATTAGGAACTTCCCCATTTGCACCAAACTTTTCCCCCTTCACTTTTTTAAATTTCCTTTTCGTGTGTTGTCCAGGCAAGCCATCATACAAAGGAAAACTCTCACCGGTCGCACCCTCCAACCTTTCAAACATGGCCACAAAAAACCCATTAGTCAAACTTTCATTCGAATTCGCCCTCAGACACAAATGGCCATATTCATAGTTGTCCGAGCCACGAATGGGCCAATCAGGCATCACAGACACTAATTTGAACATGTTTCCAAATGTGTTCAGAACTTCATGAACCACATACTCATTTTCTTCCTCAGTAACTGAACAGGTAGAATAGACCACTCTTTTTACTGACCTAAAGAGAAAGGCATGCTTCAATAAAAGAATCTGAAACCCAGCCAGTTTTTGAAGCCTCAGTGTGTTTTTAGAATTTTCTGTGTCAGTGACACTGTCCATGCGACTAACCATACCCGAGCCAGAACAAGATGGATCGAGTAGAATGCACTCCACGGAGCGAAATTTCGGATCGTCTGCATTGACTAAATAGAAGTCTTCAAGTTCAGCTTCTGCAATTGTGACTTGGGCAGCATTTAAAGTTTCCTTTAAAGTGTTGAATCTCGATTTATCTCTATCATAAGCATATATTTTCCTAAAAGTAAAATATTAATATTAATAAAAACAACTATATAATACATTAACCATACTTCAAATTTTAATATTTAAGTCAAGTTATAGAACCTTTGTATATTTTTTAATTGTGTATTACTAAAAAAACAGGCTTTCAGGTTTGTCGGTACGTGTAATTCTAATTTTATTTTCCAAGCTAGGTAATATCTAAAAACCATGTGATTTCAGGATGTTGTGTATCTTAGGACTTTTCCAGAATTTCTTAAATGGTTATGCTTTTTTGTTTAGATAGGAATATGAGAACATAACGATGTTAAAGAACAAAGGTAATAGATTCATTAAACAAACTAATCTATTCACAGATTTTATGAATGTTACTCATTATGTACTAATACACTTAAATTTAGAATTAACATCCTAAAAACATTTGATTCAATGACATTCAGAAATATTTAGGTTGATAGGTTCTTGTGTTAAATTTTACTCCACAGAAAAGAGCATAACAATAATTATCAACATCTAAAGTTTAACTAAAATTTAAATTAATAGGTCTAAGAAGAAGTACACAAGAAAACTTTCAGAAAAAGCATTTTGCTGTCATAAACTGTCTTAAGGGGGGAAAGGATGCAGGTATGAGAAATAAATTACCTCTGCGTTAGTCCAACAGAAAATAATATTTTCTAAGCCACATTACACCGCCTGTATTGAATATTTTTACAAATGGTTTTTTTTATATGATAAATGTAGCTAGCTGACTTACAGGGCTCCCTAATTCCACTTTTTAGAATTGGTTAACATATTTTTGCAAAATTATTTATTAAAAAAGAAAAAATATTCAAACCAATTTGAAAAAGTGTGATTGGAAAGCTCAGTAAATCAGCTACATTTATCACATAAAAATACATAGTACAAATATTCAATACAGTCGCAGAATTGTGGTTTAAATTTTTTTTCTCCATTGGATTAAAATAGAGGTACCGTATATACTCGTGTATAACCCGAGAAATTTCGGTCAAATTTAGTGCCGTAAAATACGGGGTCGACTTATGCACGAGACATCAAATTTCCGGGGAAAAAATCCCTGATCCTAAAACTAAAACTAAACTTCAATCAAACTTAAGGTTTAACTACTATCTATTAAAAATAAAGACAGAAAAGCAGTTAAATTCTGAAGATCAAATAAGATTGGTATTTATTCACAATATCCAAAATAAAGATGCGTAATTGTTAGTTCTTGGCGTGATGAGTATTCGCACGTGTAGGTCTGGCACAGGGCAGTTCAGTCAACCAGTCTTCAAGAGGTGTAAAGAAACGTTGCCAGTCCGTGACCTTGGCAGAGAGGTCTTCACGCTTCACTGAACATAGTTTTAAAGCCAAAGCCTGTTTTTGTTTTTATTGGGGTTGAAATTTTGCATGCAAGTAAAAAAAAAATACGATCCCATCATGAGTTGGGTTCTTCTAATATTTTCTTCAGAAGGCTCTAGCTTATTTTCTACCTCGACTTATACACGGGTTACCGATTTTGGAAGGATATTTGGTTAAAAAAAAGGGGGGTCGGGTTATACACGAGTATATACGGTACTTTGGTTTGGAGACCCCCAGCCATTCCCCCTTAATCTAGTTAGTTACTGTGAAGATAACATAGATATCATATAAAGTACTGGATTTGCAGATCATGTGACCTCCCATGCTAATGACAGGACACACATGGAGACCCCAGGGCATTTTGGCCAGTGTTGCCACCTTTTTAATAAGAAAAATATACAAAAATATACTACAAAAAAATACCATTTGATTCTAAAATTACAAAAAAAAATATTATAAAAATACTAGTAAGCGTTTCATGTTTTTTTAAAGTCACTAAAATTATTTCAAAATGCAGCTTGTATTTTTATGGTATATTTTTGAAATTTCAGAATTAATTTTTTTAAGAACTTTTCTCCTTAAAAAGGTGGCAATAGTAGCCGAATTGATCCTCCTCTGGGCTCTTCATGCGCGTTGTTAGCATTGGAGGTCACGTGATCTGCCAATCTGGTACTTTTTATGATATCTATGGAAGATACAGACAAATGATAAAACACATTACCCTTCGTTTTTCATAGCTGCAGCTATATGTACAGTCTTCATTCCAGGCGCAGCACAAGCATCCAACACAGTATCCCCAGGTTTGGGATTGAGAGCATGTACAGGGATGTAGCTAGACTAAAAACAAAATAATATATGTGATACAAGGCCAGCAAAATACCATACAATACAAAGTGAATGTTAACCATAATGCTATATCATGAAGAAGATGGAAAAGCATGACTCGAAATAAAGCGAAGCCATCAGAAAGTCGAAAAATAACCCTAAACAAACCGCTCACACAACGTTAGTTAAATCTGCCGTGGGCTGCAGTAACTTCAAAAGTTTCATTTTTCGTTTTTTTTTTTTTTTTTGTACTTAAAGCATCTATTTAACTTATATTTTCATATGCCAACCTTTTTTAGCGATTTTTGTTACAAATTCACCATTTATACTAAAAAATATAACTGAAGCCAATTACCCAAAACATACCTAAATAAAAAGAAAGTATTACCCAGCTTTCAAAATTTTTTAATGTTTACTAGAGTTTCTAGGAAAAAAAATAAAAAACATATTTGACCACACATCGCCAAAACATATTTTTGGCAGTTATTGCAGTTGACCTGCCCACGACAGAAATGTAAAACACATCATTTTTTTTCCTTCTAAGTGCATTGATAAAAAAATAATAAGCCTATAGGAACTCTGCTTTACACAAATGTCAAATAACTCACTGAGTGCTTGTTTAGGCTTACTACAAAGCAATCAGTGGTTTTACTTGGCAAACTAGTTTTTGCATTAGCTTCCTCATCCAGGGTTGCCACACTTTTTAGTAAAAAAAATTCAAGGACTATTTAAGGACTTTTCAAGGATATACAGTCGAACCCCGCTATAGTGAACCCTCTACGGAACCAACAATTGGTTCACTATATCCGAGGGTTCACTATACCCAATTTTTCTGGAATAAAGTATTATACGATATATTAATATATATCGCTATATTTTTATTCGCTTTTATAAGAATAATAATGATTTTGCATACCTTGAATTAATGGAATAAATAATTTAATTATTTAATAAATTTTCAAAAAAATATTAATTAATTAATTTTCGAAATTATCTCAAAATAATTATTGGAACAAAAGTTGTGTAAATACATATCATTAAATAATAATGACTTTAATTTGTTACCTCTATATGCCTACATTCTGTGAAAGAAGTTGGTAATTTTGGATTGTTTACGATTAGAGTTCATAAGGAAATAAGAGTAAACAGAGAAGATGCATGTGGATTGGACAATTGGACAGTTCCTCCACTTGCCCCCAGTTTTCAAGGGGTAGTTGAAAATAATGTGTAGCTGGGAAGACGAATGGCTTCATTTAACTTCGGAGGGGGAGAAGTTGCAACACCAGTGCGTATTGTCGTACAAGCCGTGACAAATCGTCAAGGAAAGGGTATTGTCGCATTATGGAGACAAGCCTTCGTCTTCCAAGAAAGTGTGTAAGAGTGGGATGTGGAATATGAATAATGGTTCGAAAAGAAAGGGTGGTTCCTGGAACTTAAGGGGTGAGGAAGAAAAGGAATGTTTACTTTTAAACAGGTCCAGTTTGAGTACAATAAGATGGGAAGGACAGGTTGAAATATGACACATTGTTAAAGATTGCTATCTCGCTGCCACTCGCCATTTATAGTGTATCTTAAAATATGCAGAACTGAACCAAAAAAATAGTAAGGAAAGGAAATTTAAGTTCACTATAAGCGAACTCCCATTTTCTAAGTAGTTCACTATATCCAGATAAAATAACATTAGTTAAATAGGAGTTCGGAAGGGACCACTAAAAAGGTTCATTATAAGCGAGGGTTCACTATAGCGGGGTTCGACTGTATTTCCATTTTCAAGGACTGTATTTTTGAACATGCAGCAACTAAATGTAACGATAATTTTTAAAATTAATTTATTCAACAAGTAAAAGCTCTCTAACTTTCAAATGAACTTAAATATAAGTTATAAAATAACATTTTAGTTATTAAAAAACCCATCAAAATTGCATACTTTGCCTTCTTGAATCATACACAAACAATGAATCAAAAAGTGAAATAGGAACTGATTCACATTGAAAGTGTTAAAGTAAAAAAATTAAGGACTTTTCAAGGTTGATAATGTTTTTCCAGCACTTTTAAGCACTTGAAAATCGAAAAAAAATTTCAAGCACTTTTCAAGGACTGTGGCAACCCTGCTCATCTTCTTAACCCCAGGGGTTTCCAGATTTTCCCATATAAGAAATATATTCTGTTACGATTCCCTGTCCCAATGTTGTTCGATATGATACATAAGTTATTACAAGGATTTTCTCTTGGAAAAAAAAAGTTGTGTTATAATTTTTTAAAACTCTTAATTACTTTCATTAAATCTAGGTTAGGTTCCAAAGTTAGTTTTTTGCAGAAATATATATTATTTAAAGCCGAAAATAAAAACGATATGTTCGATATGATACATAAGTTATTACAAGGATTTTCTCTTGGAAAAAAAAAAGTTGTGTTATAATTTTTTAAAACTCTTAATTACTTTCATTAAATCTAGGTTAGGTTCCAAAGTTAGTTTTTTGCAGAAATATATATTATTTAAAGCCGAAAATAAAAACGGAATTGTGTTCAGAAATTTTTTAATTGAACTTTTCAGCCTTTAAATGTTCAATATGATTGAGTTCAATAATGGTTTGGGGAAAAAATATATTTTTGATTAATCGGAAATACTACTGAAAACAAGAACATCTAGCTTGTAAAAATCATTTATAATGCTAAGAGAAGGTACTAGGACAAGGTATCGATATAGGGTAAAGAAATTGGTTACTTGTGTTTAAACGTTAAATAATAAGTCATTCTTTAAAATATGCAGGCAAACTTAAAACATGAGTAAAATTGCTGTAACATAAAAGTCTAAAATTTGCATAATTACGGAAAAATTGCTATTTTACTTCTACACTACGTTAAAGGGGAATGTAAAATATTTGCTCTGTGCATCTAGTGGCATTCACTCTCAAAGACAATATTTAAAAATTTTGTGCTTGAGATGTTAAAATGGTGTAGAGCAGCTAAAATAACAAATGTTCTTCACAAGGTTCAAAGTAACTTGAAACATTATGACTTGATAGTTACTTTTTTTAGATAAATGGCAAGTAATGTCGGAATATTTTTTTTGGAAAACTATGCATAGTTTTCCTTGTGGTTTAAAATCAACAATTGAAAATTTTAAGAGCTGCTGTAATGGCAATATACAACAGCATATACTTCAATGCTTCAAATGAATTTACATTGCTCTTACTTTAATGTAATCCACAGGTAGAACTTGGATGGTTCTATATAGCATGGTTATCACTTAGGGTGCATGTGACAGATAATTAAGTAAATATTGACACCCTATGTATGTTGGACATTATAGCCACACGCAGATTAGCGGCAGTATCTAGACTAAATGAACCATTGTCCTAAGCACTCAAAATAACTCTAACCTGTAAGAAAATATATTAAGAGATTGCTTACTTTGGGGCAAAAATAGTCCAATTCATTGTTGCGGTTACTGCAGTTTACCTGCCCAGAATAACCACAACCATTATGTTTGAAAGAAGACTAACTTGCTTCTTTCGAAACCAAATTATTAGTATAAAGAAGTGAAAAAATTTAAATGTAAACTTTAACAAAAAAAACCCAACAAAATGTTACCTTATCTTGAATGAAAATGTGACCGCTTCGATAGAGATGCCACCGCGTAAGATTTTCTTCACTTGGAAACACAAGCAAGTCTTTGAAATGATAGTCAATTAAGAAGTATCCAGTTTGCAAACTTTTTACCAAGTTCATGTACCTAAATGGAGGGAAAAAATCTTTCATTCATGTTTTTTTAGACTTAAATAAAACTAAACACCACAGTTGTTACTTAAATAAAACTACATAAAGACCAATTGCCAAAAAAATATACAATCAAAAGACATTGTTTAGTTACTTGTTAAATTACTTGTAAGATAAACTTAAAAACTAAATAAACCTAATACCCTTTTAGTAAAAAGATAGAAGATTCACTGTTTGGCTTACTGTCAAAAAAACGGTCACTGCTTTCAGTTAATCTCCAGACAGTGGGGTAAGACATATTGCAGAACTTCAATCAAAAATGTCATTTCTGTTTGGATATTTCAAACAGTAATTCTCAATATTTGTATTTTCTTTTAATTTTCAACTATAAAGGATTGCTCTACAATTAGGGCTTTTATCTAATGCAACTTTACAACTCAGCCTTAGACCCATGCTCCCATACCTGTAAACATGTAAATCAGAAAGTACCCAAATACCAGGGCTAGAAAAATCTCAAAATTTTTACATGCCCTGTTGGGCATGTTAGTCTCAGAAATACATGCCCGAATAAAACTTTTACATGCCCAAGCGGGAAAAGAAAGCTGAACCCAGGCATGAGTTTGGCAAATATAACAAAAGCTGAAACTAAAATGCGTATTTGGACGCGTAATTTTTTTAAAGAAGTATACTTATTTCATGAAATAAACTTACATTATGTAAGTTGGAAAACCAAATTCTTTGACTTTTCCAGATTTTCCCAGAGAATTTACAGAAAATTCCAGGTTTTATCAATGTTAATTAAAAATATATCAAACTCTTATACCTTAAGAAACCTTACCAAAGTAACAAGGAATTCGAAAATTGTTGAAAGTGGTGAAATTTCCCGGCGCCCACCAGAATTTTATTGATGAATTTCTATTTGATGCCATGACAACATTGTGAAGTAACTAATTTCGACTTGAAGATTAAAATGATAGATTTTCAAGAAGCAATGAATGGATGTGTTGGGGATTTATTAAAACGCAAAATGTTTAAACTTATGGAAAGGTATTTTTGATGAAATGTTTACATGCCCAGTCGGGCATGTGAGGGGAAAAAATACATGCCCAATTGGAATTTTTACATGCCCCGGGCATGTCGGGCAATATAATTTTCGAGCCCTGCCAAATACTACAAGTACACAGCACAAAAAAGATTAAACAAGACAAAAACATTTTTTTAAAAATATTACTTGTTTAAAAATAAACATATTTTAGCATACCCATCTAAAGAAGTATTTCTATCATAAGTAACTTGCTGATAGTCATTCTTTCGCAGGTCATCTAAAACTGCAGACACAGACGTAACAATGGTATTTACTCTTGCATATCGCGGATGTGTCCGACCTAAAACATGAAAAACGTTAACTAAAAGGAACTATTCAAAGACAGTGCTTTAAAATGGATACAGAAATTTAAAAGCAATCCGTGCTACCAACTTAAAGAACTGAATGCAAATGCACATTTCCTAGGAACATTTTAAAAATTATTAAAAAAAATTCTTCAAACTATGATCTGGATTGAGATCAACATTCAACAGTACACCGAGTGGCGTAGACTTTCCAATCAAAGACAAGCAAAGCTTGGGAACTTAACTCAGGTTGCCCCAGCTCTCGTCATAAAGAGCTTCTTGGCTTAGCGCAGGGTCGCAGGTCTACTTACTGGCCACTGCACAATTAAAATGCAGCTTCATTATGAGGGTCCTTGATGATCCAACATGCAGGAGTTGTAGGGACAATTTAGGGAGATTGCAGCGACACATTTTCTGTGTACATATAATTAACCTGATAGCTTTTATTATTCATCAAAAATTACACATCCATTAACATATTTTTATGACCAGAATGCTGTTATTCCCTTAACATTCCCTTTCACTTTCAAAAACTTTGATTTATTAAGTGTGAATGATAATTGGGCTTTAATTTTAAATTCTCCAGCAATACTTACGAATTGAGGAAAAATCGAAATCCTTCTTTGCATTGTTGTATACTTCTTTGATTTCTTTGTCATACTTTCTGATAGCTTGAACTGGCTTGCTTTCGCCAGGCAGCCCTTTTCCCAAGATTTGTTCATAAACCAAAATCCCAGCAAATTCCTTCCGCAAATATGATTCCTTTACTAAGAGTTCTGTATCCTCAAGAATTTTCTCCAATAAAGGCCAATATTTAAGCACATTTGAAACCAATGAATGGACTTTCTTGAAAAGCTAAATTAAAAATACAATTAGTTATATTATTTCAACAGTAAAAAAAAGAATTTTTAATAAACATGAAAATACAGTTGGTTTTCTAGGAAACAGGGGGAGCTAACACGTTTGAAGTTCTGTTGTGAGGTTAACAATTCGAACAGTTCAAACCGTACTACCCAAGTACAGGGCCGTAACTTATAGGGGGGGAGCCTCCCCCCCCAATAATTTTACAAAGGGCGCCATTTTGGGCGGCGTCAGGCGCCCAAAAAGGCGCCAACTTTAACTTTTTTAACAATTAACTTTTTAACAGTTATTTTAACAATAATACGTAATTGTTAATTTATTTCCCCTCAATAGCTTTTCAGGGGCTATTTTCGCCCAAAATGGCACCATGTGAAGTGAATGGCGCCCTGCCTAAGATTTTATAATAAACAACAGAAGCTTGAACTGGTATAAAGAACATACTGATATTTTTATTTAAAAAATAACGGAAATAACCCCCTCCTGAAAAAAGCTTTGTACTCTCTCAACAGACGACTTTTTCGCTCGGTCACTCTCTGCGGGGGTCCAATTATGTCCCCTTATTATAACCCCACCAAGGAGGCATTCTGAGTATGGGATTTCGTAAGACTTTCTTTGAACGGTGACGATTTCTCTTGAAGTATCCTTTTTTGGTGGTGACCACTGATTACAGACAATGGGCTAATCTTGTTGGGCTATCTTTGTCTGTCTGCACGCAAGTATGTGCTTGTTTTCACATTCCTAGCAAAAGATATCATTTAGGGGGAAGAGGGGGGGGACTGTATCTTCGAACCAAAAGGCCACCCAAATAGAAGCCATAAACTCACGGGGGTCCAATTTAATTACTCTTCTGGCCCTCTAGTGGGGAAAAAACTCAGCCTATGTCCGATATGGTCAGTTGTAAAATAATATTATCGTTGGCTGATGTTCTTATACGTAGCTATTGATTTTTGTTTGTTTTTGTTTCCTTTGCACATGAATTTGGGGTTGGCTTTTTAAAGTATTTACTTGTTTATGAGAGAAAGCTAATTTTATCCACTTTTTCTGTTGCTTTTCCAATGCTTATAATTTTCGAAGCTTTCGGTATTTCGTAATAAGTGTTTTATTTTCGTTGGGAATAAAAATTAGGTAAGAAACTACTATTTATTCATTTTATTATCATTATATAAGTTACTTATTAAATTTATCATTTTAGGGAGTTAAATTGTATCAATTTTCTTTAAAAATATGAAAATAATCCAAATGAGAGAATAAAGAAAACTCATTTTATAATTATAAATAGGAAATGACAAATGTAACTTTTACAATTAAATTGTGTGCAAAGCTACTTTTCGATAATTTCATGAAGCAATAAAGTTTTTTTTTTTGCACGATTGCACAGATATATATTGCACAGATTAATATGCATTGTTTCTATAAAAATTGTATAAAGGATCAATTAATTTGGAATCTAACTCGATTCTATCGAATACTCTATTGCAAGGTACTTTTATAAGGCCAATAATTTGTATGTTTAAATTTATCATAACTAATTCAGTGTTATTTTAAATTAGGTTAATTTATTTTTACCTAATTTACAAATTAATTGTTAAACAATTAAATTAGTCATAAATAATTCTTTAATTTGTAATTAAAACATTATTTCGTTAGTAATTAATAATGCTGTAATTAGTAATTAATAATGATGTAAGTAGTTAATAATTATTTAATTAGTAATTAAAAATGATTTAATTAGTAATTAATAACAATTAATTACTTTCATTAGAAAGTTAAATTAATGCATAAGTACTCATTAATGTAATTAGCCGTTAATATTGATTAATAACTGACTCCAAAAAAAATGTAAGAGGGCTCCAAAACGTGGTCCTCCCCCCCCCCAATAAAATGTTCAAGTTACGTCCCTGCCCAAGTAGGGTGGGGGAAACACAGCGTTTCGAAGATAACCACATGCAGGGATGGGGAAAGAAAATGATTTTGAGGCTCGCATTCTGGATAGACCTACTATAACTGGAGTCAGTATAATCAGATCTCTGCTAGTGTTTTAACCCTCGGAAACATTTTAACCATTATTTGCAAAATCTAAATAAAAAAGACACGTGTTTTGTTATTGATCCCCATCAGTAAATAGCTGATAATTATGTAGCAAGTGATCAAACTTCTAAGCTGAAATAAAACAAATTGACTAATTTTTTTTAATGGTATGCAAATTGTAAAGCTTTAAATACATTGAATGAAATTGCACATTATGGAAATTGTGTATTTTTATAAATTAAATTTAAATATCATTGATGTGATTTCAAAAGGACATCCAAACCTTTATTTATGACATTTCTCTATCAGTCTTATTCTCATTTAAGTCAGTTCAGGAGTTTTCTAACCATTGTTAAAAAATTTAAGAGCAGAAAATTGCATTTTATTCATATTAAGTCACTAATTTTCCTTCGATATGTAGGGATGAATATTTTTGAGTGAGATTACAATACAGCCGGAGAAATGTGGCTTAGAAAATATTTTGTTCTCCTTTGGCACTAAGGCATTTTAGTTTGGAGACCCCTGATCCAGGGGACTCATTTCCCCTTAACGTCTCCTTAATTTTATAAGTACAGTAAACTCCCGATTATCCGCGGAATTGGGTGGCGCTTCTTCCGCGGATAAGCGAATTCGCGGATAATCCGCAAAAATGAAGAAAATGCCTATAAACAAAATTTCTTCTGGGTTTTATTAAGTAAATTACAGTAATCGTATATAGCATGTACATCAACATACTTCAAAATGTCTATTATTGTCGTTTCTCCTATGCCATACTGCAAGCACATTTGATTTTTACAGGATACGTTTTCCATCTTTTTAATGAGTTGTAGTTCGTCTTGAATTGTCAAGACAACGTTTTTTTAAGTTTCTCACGCATTTCGCTAGTATCAATATCACATAAAAGAATTCAATTTAAATTGCTGGCAGTTTATTTTACTAGTGACGCTTTTTGACAAAAACATGTTCGTGATGTGCACCTGGCTGAACACCAGGTTTCCTATAGTCAATTAGTCACTTTTATTTTAATGCATTCGTTGTTCTTGCTAAATGTATTCGTTGTTCTTTGAATGTGTGCGTTGTTCTAGAAAGGAATTCGTTGTTCTTGGAATGCATTCTTCCACAAAGTTTCGAAACAAATAAAATTAATTTATCACATTTTTTAAAAATTTTATATTTGAACTGAAAAATGGGAGGGGGGATGGATAGTGGGCCCGCGGATAATCCGCAAAGCGGATAATCCACCCGCGGATAATCGGGAGTTTACTGTATACATAGCTGTCAGAAAAGATTATTTAGCGCTCATTTAAAACTTGCCAAATTTCGTAATTTGCCGCCGGTCAGCTACAAGGATTTTACCCTTTTTCGTGAAAAGAAAAATAACAAATGTTTAATAAGTAATTCACTATTTTGAAATTGCTTGATTTTTCTACAGGGTAACATTTTAAAGGCCAGCATAAAGGGAAACAATGTTGTACCACAGGCTACTGACGATAGGTAAGAGTCAACTTACCGATCCACGCAGTCTTGTTTTGCCCATAACAGTATTTACGTTGCCTTTACATGCTTTGACTTGACTTAATACTTTTTCTGCTTCTTTATAGCATGGAGGAACACGTTCGAATTCTTGAACGAAAATCTTTTTGTTATTGATTTTATCCTGAACAGTAGTATTATACTGTGAATTTTCTGCCATCATGCAACGTAGGGGTAGTTTTTACGTTTTGAAAAAAAAAATCATAAACAAATATATTTTAAACTTTAGAAGCTAAAACTATTAGATGATGACTGATTAACTAAATAAGATCATATTTAACGGAATATACACAAATCGCGTTTCGTATTAAAATTGAATCAAAACAAAAACAAAACAAGCATGGTATTTTAATCGGACGGTTGCCGTTAGTCAGATAAAAAGCAATAGTTGTTGGTTTGGTTAATTTACATTACATATTCACAATAAACAATAAGTGGCGATTCAGAATATTTTCTCAAGAAAATATTAAAAAGAAAAAGAGCTTGATGCTCTACTTTTTCAAAATTTGATTGAAGAAAGGATTAAAAAAATATTTTAAGGCATATTGAAGAAAGAAACCTCAAATTTAGATTTTAAGGCACTTTCATTCATGCCTTTCCTTCCATTGCTGCTGTTAACCCAAGTATTTCGACCTGGGTGGTCTAGTGGTTAATTTTAACTATTAATTAACAGTTTGTGCACTGTTTCGGATGAGGGTTCAGTTTCTGCCGTTGCTCTGGGTCCAATTTTTCTGCGTCATTAAAAAATTCTGCCTGTCTTACTCGACGAGACGAAGGTTAAAATAAAATTGGAAGGATATGCAAATTTTCTCCAAACCTAAGTCGGATGGGGGGAAAAAAGAACAGATTGCCCCTCGCGTCATCCTGGAAAATCACACAAGGGTGTTGGGGAAGCAGGCTTGCATTCTAATAGCAAGGACTGTAGTTGGAGTAAACTAAAAAAAAAAGATTGTTACAAGTACAGCGTTACTCCAAACCCTGATATTATGGTAATTAAATCAGACAAACCCAAAAAGTATTCCCATTTATAAGAAAATCCAATAAAAAAATATTAAAAGATTTATGTTGCTTCACTATTAATTTGCGGCACAATTTGAGGAAAAATTTAAGTAGCAAATATAAGTATTAATGCAAATTGAAAGCAAAATGGGAGAAACTCTTGACTGTAAAAATATTGATGAAAATATTTTTCTTTAAACTCCAACCATTTTTACTTAAATGAACCGATTTCTCCCTACAAAACTAAATATTAAAATGCAAAGAGGGAGAGAAGAATTAAGCAATTCAAATTATAATACTAATCTAACTACAGTGGTGGAAATTGATTTATGAACTAACATTCTTTTCACCAGATATCGCTTTGTATTTAGTGCTAACAATTCAAATTTTGTGTGTTGGATATTCAGAGCACAATAAAGGAATTTCAAACATAGTTTTTTTTTTTTCAAAAAATGATATTAAATAAAAATATATCTAATTTTAGTTTTTAAGCATGTCAAATGATAAATTGATTCATGAACTCAAGTTTATTTTGCACCCAGGTACCAAATATTTTAACTAGTTCTTCATTTGAACTTCAGGAGAGCTTACTATCAGTGTTTATAAATAGGATTAAGGCAAAATTTGTTGAAATTTTTCTGTTTTATTCCCATTTTACTAGATAGGAAAGCTTGCGGGACGGCCTGAAGCCAAAAAAAAAAAAAAATGACCCATATATAATATTGTAACAAATCTTTAAGAGAAATTACATGGGCGTACCTACCATAAGGCAGAGGGGGGCAGCTGCCCCCCTCTAGAAAGTGTGAAGTGGGCCCCGGTCTTATGGGGGCCCCTGTATATAATATATGCAAACGGAGATGCATTAAAAAAAATCGATGTTGTGTTCCCAGTCGGGCCCAGGGGCCCACTTTGCGCTGGGAGGACCTTTTATATAATCTGATATAAAAGGGGCCCACGAATGATGTTCGAATTGAGGCCCATATTTTTGAGATTGATCCTGAGTTGGCCTCTGGGGGCCCAATACTTTACGCCCAAAAAGGGGTCTAGATATTTTTAAAATCTGGCCATTTGTGAGTAATTGGGCCCACTGAAGCCCCCAATTGATGTATACTCTATGTATAAAAGGGGTTTAAGTACTTGTTTTTTTTTTCAAATTGGGCCCAATATAATATCAATTGGGCCCACTTCCTTTCAGGACCCCCTAATCCCATGAAGACTATTTTTGCATGTGAAGCCTTTCCTGAATTTGGGGCCCCCCATACATCGTTTAGTTTAAAACATGGACAACTAATGGGCCAAGAGACTTGTAATGGGCTACCAACTTGCGTAAAATTAAAGGTTGCATTTACCATACATTAAACAAGACAATGCAATTGTTATATCAAATTACTATACTCTTGTAATCCAATACCCTTCTTATCCAGTATGGCAAAGCAGCAGGTGATAGCACGGTTTATTTTAAGGGGATGATTTTTAGGGCCCCTTTAAATTTTTAAAGGAGAAGCCATCTGTCTTCAATTGCCTATTCGGTGATAGGGCCCTGGGGAGAGTTGGGGCTTATATATACATAAAAGGGACTCCGAATTTTGTTTTAAACCAAGAAAAATTTAGCTTCTCAACATTAGGATACAAGATTTTATAGTCTTAGAAAATGAAAGAAAAGTATAGGGCATTTTTTAATGGCACAATAAATAATAGAAGGCCTCTTTGAGAGAACGCATAGACTGGTTACATCAATCGCAAAAAAATGGTTAAGCAAATTTAGTGCCTAAAACTATTCTTTTATTTGTCGTTTTAAACAATTGTATAGTAAAAATCAATGTAATTTACAAGAAAATGAGAAAAGAGATAAATTATGTTAAAGTAAAAATAGGATTTTTCAGAAAAGTCTATATGTTTTCGAGCTTGATAAAGGGGTATGGTTTTCGAGGGTATGTTTTCGATTAAGGTTCGACCTAAGTATGAATCTAGGAGGATGGAAAGAACAGGAGTAGTCATGTGGCCTTCGGCGTGAAGCGAAAAAGCTTTCCCCTCCCTCTTGGGAGAAAGGGACCTTTATCTACCCCACTTTTACATGGTGTTCTATGGGAGAATTTACGATTTTTCATTTTAAATGAAAAAAATGTGATCACATTATGGAAAACGAATACACATATGTATATTTCTAATAAGCTCAGTAGATATACATGTATTATTTAAAATACAATAACAAATAAACACCCAAAACTAGGCGATATTAATATTGGTTCTTCTGAAAATCTTAAAATTATTTTGTTATAACTTGATTTTTTTAAAATCTTTTATTAAATTTTAAAAATCTACTGTTCATCATTAAATGTTTAATATTTTTGATAAAAGAGATTTTTTTTAACGAATATATATTAGAACTTTTATTTAAGTTGCATATGAAATGTGAAATAAAGTAATCTTATTATTATATTTTATTCGTATTACTTGTGTATATTCTTTTTATTAAACAATTTTAATTAATGATAGCCAGTAAATGCTTAAAACTGATGTGATTACTATTTTTGATGTATACGTGTTAGTTTTAATGAAGTTAATATATTAAGTATTTTTTTTTTTTACCAATTTACAATTAATTACTGTGATACTTATGCTACCAAACCACTAATACTTGTAACATAGCTAATAAAAATATAAGGTATATACAAAACAATAATTTATTTATGTTCCTGTTAATTAGTGTATACATGTAAAATCTATTCATTGAATCGATTTTGAGTACTTCAATTATATACATTCCGTTAAATTTTTTATATTGCAAAAGTCCCTAATAAGAATCCCCTCTTGGAATTAAGTAAATGATTTAAACTATTATAGATCCAGTATAGATTTAAAATCGAATGAATATTTTTTGAATATAACTTCAATTGTAAACATTGTATCATAGAATATTATTTAAAAAAGAAAGAAATCTTTATTAGTGGATTTTCTATTTTATTCATAAAAATAGTGACAAACATAACATAAAAATCTGCTAATTAACTCTATTTAAGCAACTTTAATTGTAAAAATTCCATTTAATGTATTTTTGATTAAAAAAATTATTAGTTGATTTTTTTTTTATTTTATTCATAAAAATAGTTACAAGTTGATTTAGTAGCATAAGTATCGCAGTAATTATTTCAAATTAGTAAAAAAAAAATACTTAATATATTAGCTTTTTTAAAATAACAAGTAGACACCAAAAAAGTAATCAAATCAGTTTTAAGCATTTATTGGTTATCATTAATTAAAATTGTTTAATAGAAAGAATATACGCAAGTTATACGAATAAAATATAATAATAAGATTACTTTATTTCGCATTTCATATGCAACTTAAATAAAAGTTCTGTTATATATTCGTTAAACAATCTGTTCGATCAAAAATAATAATTTTTAATGACGAACAGCAGATTTTTAAGATTTAATAAAAGATTTAAAAAAAAATCCAAGTTATAATTAAATAATTTTAAGATTTCCAGAGGAACCAATATTAATATCGCCTAGTTTTGGGTGTTTATTTGTAATTGTATTTTAAATAATACATATATATCTACTGAGCATATTAGAAATATACATATGTGTATTCGTTTTTCATTATGTGATAACATTTTTTTCATTTAAAACGAAAAATCGTAAATTCTCCCATAGAACCCCATGTTAACTAGGGGTAGATATTGATAACAGCCTTCCCCCGGTTCCCCTCCACCTCTGGCTTCACTCAGTTCCCGAACGTTTCAATCAGCGTGACTACTCCTGTTCTTTCCATCCTCCTAGGTATGAATATGAGGCAAGATACTTCGAAAGATATAAGCTAGAATAGTTATAAGCAAAAAAAGAAAACATTCCATTCAATAATTTGGTTAGAGTATTATTTTGGTTAGATTTTTTAACCAAGCATTTTTTAATGTGGAAAACTTCAGATTTCTTTTAAGAATCTCCGAAAACAAATTTGTGAATATACTTTGATCACAAAACAATTTTTTTATTAAAAAAAGCCTACAGGCTTCTGGCAAAAAATAGTTGAAAATGTAAGGTAATGGGGTAGTTTCACGTCGTGATTGGCAACTGCTCTAACGGGCTCCAACGGTTTGTTGCCTGGAATTACTTATGTTTTCGCATTCGAAAATGAGTTTTCTAAGAATATTTCACTTTATAAATTTTTTAAATGCCAACTTCTTGTTGTGCTGTTGGTTGTTGAAAACATATGTTAAAGAAAGTCTGCATGGAACGAAAACATGTTCATCTGCATCGGTCATTTTGAGAGTGAAAACGAATCAACGAATATATGAAATCACACTACGGGAAACCGAAGCAACCAATGAAATCCAGTACTGATTAAAAATGCAAACAAGAGCATTAAATGACCTGAAACATTCCCATTGGTTTAATTAGTAATTTAAAATGATTTAACTAGTGATTATTTACCCAGTTTATAATTATAAATGAGTGGGATAAATAAATTTTATAATAATTTTTTAAAAAAAAATCCAATCAATTCTTACTACGAATTGTAATAAGTAAACCATATGAGATTAGAAACGTGGGGGGAGGGAGGTGTGCATCAAATGAAAATTCCCTAAAGGGGCCCTTCCAACTAAGAAAATGGGGGCCCATTACATTACCTGCCCCCCTCTAAATCAGATCCTGGGTACGCCCTTGAGAAATTAGCATATTAATTAAACGATCAATAAATATAATTCATAAATATTTGAAGAATCATTCTGACTTCGGCAAAAACTATCATTAAAAAGGGTGTAACCCTCGTGGGACAAGGGACAAAAGCAGGATTATTGGACTTGTATCCCAAAAGGTTACCATTTGTGTCAGCATTTGTGCATTACAGGACGAATTTGTTATGAACAATCACTTCCTGTAACTCCCAGAAGAGTAGAACAAATATTGATATCGTCGTCGAACTTGAAATGTTCCAAATGAAGGCTGGTCCAAAGCTTACTCTTCACCATAAGAACATGCTATTAAAATATAGTCGTAACTACATGAAAATGGATTGGGTGGGGGTGGAGGCAGAGAAATGGGAAAAAAGTGACATTTGCTGATGAAAAAAAGTTCAATTTGGATGAACGTGATGGTTTAAAATGTTATTGAAAGGGATCTTCGGAAATAACCAAGATCTGTCTTTAGCAGAAATGTTAGTGGTGGAAGTTTGATGGTTTGGGCAACGATATCTTATGATTGAAGAAACAAGGTTTTGTTTCGGAAGGGCTGACATCACTTTATTGAAGATTAGTTCTAGAAAATTCTTTGATTCCTTTTTGCATGGCAAAACTATGCTTTTGATTAGATTTTTATGCATGATAATGCAAGTATCCACATTTCAAACGAAATGAAAGACTGGTTAAATGAACTAAGTGTTGTTCATTTAGATCATCCTGCCAATAGCCATGACTTAAAACCCAAGAATAATGTATGAGATCAATTGGTTTGAATAATTTACTCAAATGGACTATGGTTTTAATGAAGTGTGCATCAGTTATGGAATAGAAGGACTTAATCATTAAAAACTGCAAATTGCTTGACCAAAACTTGACCCAAAGTTTTGTGTTGTCTATGAAAAACAAAATCAAGGAAGCATTAGCGACGAAAAATAGTTTTAGCAATTATTAATTGAGATTGAATATAAAAGTTCATAAATCAATTTCCCTATGCTAAAACTAAAATATCAACAAAATAAATTGTTTACGAATGTATATAAAATTTTATTTACGTGTATAATTTATAATGCAAAGCCTGTATAGTATATAAAATTTAAATCGATAAAAATGCATTTAATAAAGAAATACTGTTAAAAAACTGTCAGTTCATAAATCAATTTCCACCACTGTATTATATAGATCATTTACGAGAATGGATATAGCAGTAAACAATGTTGCAGTGAATAGACTATACTTTACTTTTGTATTCAAACAAATTATACACATATTATATTTAATGTAAATTGTTTTCAAAAGGTGAATTATTGCATGTCTACAAATTAAAAGACAATATTGAAATTGGGAATATTATCTAGAAGGCACATATTTCTTGAATATAATAAAGAAGTACTATGTGTGTGGAGGGGGAGGGAGTAACTTTTTATTAGATTGTTCATGAAAGAAGAAAACGAAATAATGCAGTTAGGTTTTTATTTTAAAACCAACTAAATTGAAGGTAAGTATTGGACATTTTATTCGAACTTCTTAAATCATAAGATGCTAATAATAAAATATAACTTTACAATACAGTATTAAGTTTCACAGTAAAGAAAATGTGTAAACTGATAGTTTTTTGTCTTCTTCATATGTCTAGTTTATGTAAAAAAAAAAATGTATAAGTAACAACACATTACTCAATGAAACTAGGAGGAAAAAAAATCATATTTTTTGAATGAATAACTTTTACCATTATTTTTATGCAATTTAAAGTATAAAAATAAAAAATATATAGCAATCAAACTTTTATGAAATTTGCATACTAAAATGACACACATAATAAAGCAATGGAGCATACATTTTTTAATATTGCAATATAATGATAGAATATAGAGTAGAAGTAATTTCACAATATAACCATGATACAGTTATTTAACTTATCCCAAAGAAATCATCACAATATAATTTGCTATGAACACTAAGCTCTGGGTAGCTATGTTTATGTGATGAATGAAAATGTATGATTTTTTTAAAGACAGTAGGGCACTACACAAGCAGGTACTTTAGTATTGTATTGGATAATGTTAGAAATTAGTAATTAACATTATAATGAAAATTTATTTACATATATTTTAACAAATTGTCTAGCTCATAAATTGCATAGATGAATAACACTTCATTGTGAGCTAAAGAATTTTTTAAGAAGCATTTACTGCAAATGCAATACTGACTACTGAGGTCTAACATTCTGCCTTTTAAATACAGGGTTCATACCTAATTTATGAAAATGAAATTCAAGAGTTTCTAAGTAGTTTTTCAGGAGTGCAGCAATGTAAATTCAGGAGGTAATGAGGAAAAAAATTGAATATGTTTGTTTATTATCGTATTCATCTAGTGACTTCAAATGATGAAATAGAAGAAAATATTCTAAAGAATTGTGTAGCATATTCTGGAACATTAAAACTAGTATTACAACATCTGAACTTTTTTTACTGTGCATGGCCCAGTAGACTTTCAAATAAAGTACGGGAGAAAAACGACAGAGAAAGGAGAAAAACGATTTGCGTCAGTAATCTTTTTCAGGAGAGGGAACAAAAATATCAGGATCTAAGGCATAAATTATAGGAGTTATAAGGGACCATAAAAATATGAAATTCAGGAGGTGTATGAACCCTGCAAGTAATAATTCCGGATAAATAATAAAAATGCATGCCATTTAAATAAGCAAGTATAAAAAATAGTTTCTGTACTGATAATTAGGTGTAATATATGATGTGAAACATTAAAAAAAAATTCCCTAAAGTGTAGGGTACGGTATGCTCATAGGCGACTTTTGATAATGAATGGAAAATCTTAATTAAATTGAACGGAATTGCAAATGAAAGAGTCAGATCATATATCTTAAACTTTGGGAAAGAGTGAGCTTTGATAATACTCTTCAGTTATATTCAAAAACTCACCATAGAAGCCAGCCTATAAATAACTATTACTCAATAGAAGATAACAATCTGGCATAATTGTTTGAGTTTTATTAAAGTATAGAGCAGGGGTTCCCAACCTGTTTGCACCTGCATACCACTTGCCTTTTTGAAAAAATTTAGTGTACCACCAGACCAAAATATTTTAATAAACATATAATATTTACTCTTCAAAAAAAAATTTTTGAGTAAAATTCCTGAGAAAACTTCGTATTTAAAGGTTAGATATTTGTTTATTTATAACATGCTTATAATAAAGGAGAAATAAAAAGATTAAAATTGTATTAATTTACAGTTTTGTTTATTGTCCATATGTCTGGGTTGGGAACCCCTGGTATAGAGGATTAGTAAATTATTAGAGCTCAACAGTAAAAACAGAAGCATACAATGCAACTCCTATTATCTAAAACCAGTTTAATAAACAAAAAAAAATATCTGACCAATAAAGCTTTGATACTGTCAAATAACTTGATTAAAAAAATGGTAAACATAAATTTTCTACATTGAATAATGAATACAAATGTTATATTTTTGGAGGGGGAAAAATGCTTAGAAAAAGGTTAGTATTTAATGGCACAAGATCAAGATTTGTTAAGGTTTTGAAAAGAACAGAATTAATAACACTTTGGTGACTTCTTTGAACTTTTAAACTAATTTTTATTTGATGTTCTCTTAAGTATACAATTTAAACTGGTGTATATTATAATCAATTGATATAATTAACATGTTTTGTTTTATTTTAAATATGCAAGTGAATTTTCCTGATGAGTTAAGTAAAACTCTGGGCTGTTTAGCAAAATTCTTGTTAATATGGATCAAATGAAGAATATTCATCCTTGACATGAATGGAGTAGGTTAATAAAAAAAAAAGATTAATAGGACTATATAGAAAATAAAAAAAGATTATAACGAACACTAAACAGACACCGAATGCATAATTTAATTTTTTCAATATGCACTTCCCCACCAAATAATTTTTTTCAAAACTATACTAGAATTGTGTAAATACACAACCTTAAATTTATTTTAATAGAAAATAATCATAAAACTTAAAAATATAAGATTTTTCGAAAGAACCCATTTCGAAAACATCACAAATGCCTAAGTAAAACAACCCAAAACCAATACATTTTAAACAATTTCAACTAAAAAATACATCTTAAATGCAAATTTTGATTACACAAATGAAAAAAATTTCATAAATTTTTTTTCAAATTTTTAACATAATAAAAATCAAACAAGACACTACTAGCAATAAACAAGCCTTACTAAATTAATGAAGATTTCAATAAACTGCTTTACAATGATTTAATAGCATGATAGCGATGAAAAGAGTGAAGCAGATAATGTGATTCATAATTATTTCTGTACACACATGTAATCAAAATACTTTTGATAAAATCGATTATCTCCCATAGTAGAAGGAGTTAAGAAGTTCTCATTTTTAAAAGAATGAACATCGGATTTAAGGAAATGATTTCTACATTTACAGCTAAAAACAGCTAGGACTTTTAGTACTATTAAAATAAAAACTTATAATTTTTTTTGTACAGTTTAATTCTATATTAACTTGACTGAAAAGGATTCCCAACCGAAATCTGTTAAATATTGCTACAAAATACAGTAGAGTCCCGCTTTTCCAAAAGGTACGGGAGCAGAGCACTTAATCGAGATTCCATAGGAATTTTCGGCTAATCAGGAATCATCCACTTCACTAGGAAAACGCTGGCGAAGAGAAAATTTGACAACATAGAGTATTCGCCTCGTCACAAAAAAAATCTTAGATCAGGTCCTTAGATACATAGAAGCACAAAATGAAGTCAGTAATTCAGATGTTCTTTTGTTTAAAAAGAAGGTAGGGCAGAGCTGTTTTAAAACAAACCAAAAATGATCAGTAAAAAAAAAAGGTTATTGCATATTTTGTTAAATAAATCCAACTTTGTATTTGTACTCAAATTTTTCGTGTTTTTTATGCGCACACTTCATATTTCAGCAAAAAATATTCCGGAGCCTTTCGGTTAAGCTGAATATCTGATAACCGGGACTCTACTGTAGAAGAACATAAGTTGTCAGATGTACAGTACATACTCTTTGTTTGTACACTGTGGTGCATTTGAAGTTAAAGCAAATTCTCAAATTGTTAGAATAACTTTGCATAGGTAGGGGAACTTAAAGGTATTGTTCCGATTTTTTATTTTTGAAAACCTCATAATCTTCCCAAACTTAATTCACCACTAAGTAATTATATATTTATTGAAAAATATTAAACTACAGTTTAATTTTCCCTTTATAAGCAAACATATATTTCTAAGTTAATTGCCACTTATATGATAAGATAATATTAAAAGTAAAATTTGTTGAAAAATTTACGTCACACAACATGGAATTGACCTACCTAAAAATTTAAATTACACCAAACATGTGATAAATATTATTATGATTGGGAATCACTAAAGGGTCTAATGAAGTATATGCTCTTACAACTAATAACATATGTTTTAAAATTCATATATGTGTTATTAACAATTCATATTCACACAGTTAACATTAAAATGCAGCATAGAGGAAAGTTTCAAAAATTGTACACGAACGATGGCAAAATCAATAGGTTGTACTACAGTGCATGAGTATAAAATATACATCAAAGCTTAAGCCAAATTCTGAAAATTAAAAAACAAATTTTAAAATGACATTCCTTAACGATTTCTAATGCCAAAAAATTATCAAAGTTTTGATAAATCCGTAAGATAACAAAAATATAAACTATACGATCAAACAATATTCAGCAGGGGAAAAAATCATTTTATCGTAAGCCAACTTTTACATATCAATAACATATTTTTCAAAAAGGTTGATATCTATACCTTGCTTCACATACTTAACTACATGCGAAAATAAAACAAAAAAAAAATACATAGTATATAACAAGGGGGCACCTAAATTTACACTTCAAATATATAAAAGGTTTCCAGCAAGCTACAAGAGTTATTCTCTTTTGAACTAAAAAAAAAAACAATGAACAGATGCTGTTATGCCAAATAGTAACAATGTTCTCTGCCTTTAGACAGAAAATGCGACGTCAGCCTTGAGAGAGTTGTGATCGAGGGGCTTGCCTGGAACCGCGTCTAAGACGCCCACAACTTGCAAACTGTTGGAGCTGAACCAGAGGAGATCGGGCGATGTCTTCTTCGTTTCTGGAATGAAAAATTCGTGGCCCTGTTGGGAGGAAAATGCAGATTAAATAAATGAAGTTGTCAAACACATACAAAAAACTAAAGGACTGTTTTGAACTATTAACACCTTTCCAGCTCTCCATATTTAACTAGATTTTTAACTACTTCATGAATTTCCATTTCATATGTACAAATTGTCAGATTTAAAACATGCAATTTTCTCAAGTTTCAATTGATGATTTCTATTGATTCAATTTTCTCTTGATGATCAGACTCCAGAAAATGGTTACTACATAGATAAATTCATAGAGTTGGCAGGTAGAATTAATATTAAACTAGAGCCACAATTGGCTGCTATTATGTAAATGTTAAATCAGAAAATCATCAATGCTGCTTTAGGTCATTTGCTAAGAAGAGATCTTATTTAAAAAAAAAAACCAACAACTTCAAATAAAAAAATGGCCCAAAAAGCTCTGATTATCAAAAATTAATAACTAAGCTTTTAAATAAATCAATCAATCATAAAAGAAGTTGATAAACATACCAATACTGATTTATAGCAGCTATTTAAATTGGAGGACATGTGCTGAAACAAATTCCAAAGTAGATTCACCAATGACTCATTCTAAAAGAAAAATAAACAATTTCAGTACATAAACAAAAACTCAATGATTAAAAAAACTGAAAAAATATTTTTTACTAAATTTTATGAGACAAATACCAGATACTTATGCAACAGGAAGTTATTTTGCTGCTTGGGGATCATAATATTCTGATGGCTTATGGGTAAGGGTATAGATTGCAACAAAATTTAAGTTTCCGTAATATACAAGTCATCGATAGAAAGGGTACACTCATGCAACTGCAGAGTAAATAAAAAGCTAATCAAATTAATATATTTTCTTTTGCTTTGTTTTATGCAAATTTTAATTTTATCATATCAACAATATAAGTAAAAGGATTGCTTAGCAATTTAACTCGGGTTTGTCATTGAATAAGTCACTCCATCCCAATAGTCCTCTTAAGACTATCGTTTAAAGAAAAAACACAGCATACCTCTTTTCCAGGCAAAGCAATATCTTTCCTCCGTTGCAATTCTTCAATCATGTCATTGCTAAGGTATCCATCTCTAAGTAACTGGTAGGATGCATCATTTTCTGACACATTAAATTCTCCACCCAACAGTAAGGGAACATTAGTACCTCCATTGATTTTAACAACTTCTCGTGCCAGACATGAAACCTGGAAATAGTTATAAAATAGATCATTTGTAAATTATCTGTTACATATTTATGTATTTAATACAATTTTTCATTAACGTTGTACAAGAAAACTTAATTGTTAGCATGGTAATTTTATAACAGCTATTAGAAGTAGTTTCATTAAAAAATAATGTTCAAGAAAGTTTCACTAACTACATTTGCATTGTTTCAAAAGAGATGCCATTGACTATGTTATCCAACCAAAGGACCAAACACAAACTTTAGAGTAAGATTGTCATTTGCAGTCAAATAATCATCATTACTTTTTGCAAAGCAAGCATGTGTTTTAAATGCATAATCACAATTTACAACTGATTCAATAAAGTGATAAACGGATATTTAACTTAAATGTAAAAATAAACAATAGAAAATACGAACCTGCAGTGCATGCATACTTAGGTCTGTAGGGGGAATCTGAACATTGGCAATAGTAAGGGATTGCGTTCCAATCACAGTGTCAAACTGTATGAAAAGTACATTGCCGCATCTTTTTAAGTTGGATTTCACTGCTGCCCTGTCTTCTGGACTCAGAGAAGAGGATTCAAGTTCCTAAAAAGTCAGAAGAGCATATATGTTTAAAAAGTTTAATTACAAAATACTTATATTACATCAAAAGAAAAACACAGCAAGATTTAAGTTCCAACCATAATTTGTTGAACAAAAACCTACACATTTTAATTTAAAAACAAGTAGGTCGTCTTGAAAATTATTTCAAATTACTCTAGATTTAATAAAATACTTTTTTTACTGACATACATAATTAAAAGTCAATTATTTTTGTTAGAAGGAATATATTTATTACATTAAAAAATGCTTCATTATTTCTGCCAAAGATAGAAAGAACCAAATTGCATTAAATTACCTTTTCCACCAACTGTTTCAAGGATATTTCTGTCTTTTTTGTAGGTCGAAATAAGGATGATTTATAAAAGGTAGCTATTCCTTTGAGGCTGTCAGTAGGCAAGTAATACATACTCTTAAAACCAAGAGCGTCCAGACTAGGTTCCAGAACAGAGTAGAAAAATGGCTTGGCCACTTGCTGCAAACATATTATACGAGCATCGAGACTGTTTAGTTCATTCAAAAGTTTTTCTTTTTGCATGTAAATATCTGAACTGGATGTTCCCAAGTTATAAGACACAAAGCCAAAAGTTTTATCTTTGACTGATTGCCTAACTCCATCACTCAACTTAGTATTCAAAATGTACTTGCGACCAGTTCGGGAGAAGTACTGGTCAGCTGGAGATACGGAATTACTATTTTTGATATCTTCACAAGAACCATTTGCGGTCGGAGTGCTGTTTTCAATCTGTTGAGGCTTTTGAATGTCGTCGCCAGTACTTGGAGAATCAGTATTTTCTGAACCATTTAAAATAGCACCTTGATTTGTTTCGTTAGATTGGGGTACTGCTGTTGCAGTTGGTGAAGTAGAAGGTCGACTTTCATCGATAGTTAGAGGTTTGCTTTCATCTGACGTCGAGCTGTCATACTTAGTGACGTCATCCTGCTGAGAGGATGGGTCAGGTACAGATTCAACTCGGCTTATAACTTCATCTGGCTTCTGGTCAGAAACTACCGGAGCTGTTGCATTTTCTTTTGCAGGCTTGTCTGGTTCAGAAACTTTAGTCTCTTCAGCTGATATTTCCTTGGGCAGATCTCCACTTTTTTCAACAACTTCTTCAGATTTAGACTCCTCATGTGCAGCTGCAGGAACTGTAGGCTCAGTGTCAGCTGCTTTTGGTTCCTCTTCAGAAACCAACTTATCTTGGCCCTCCTCAACATCTGCTGGAGTTTTAGCACTCTCTGGCTTGCTATCTTTTTCGGTGGCAGAGTTTTCTTTCATTTCTGTGTCTTCAGCGGCTGGTTCCGGAGTAACATCTACCTTGTCCGCTTCTGCATCTCCTGTTGCCCAAGTCTTAGTTTCAGAAACTTCCGGTTCATCCACCTCCATAGCTTCTTCTTGCTTTTCTTCAGTTTCTTTCTCTTCCGCCACATCCTCAGCAACTGCTCCTTCGACATCTTCTTTGAGGCGTTTGCTAGCTTCTTCGGGTGAGGAACCCCTCTTGCGCTTCCGTGTTCCTTCAACCGTCTCATGGACGTCCTCAATTTCTTCAACATCATCATCTGTGTAGCGTTTTGCTGGTACATTGCGAGACGGTCTTTTCTTGGCTGGCTCATCCCTAGCCGTACTGCCCCTGGAGCTTCGACGAGAAGACTTTGGCTTCTCGTCATCATCAATCTCAATAACAACCTTTTGCCTCCTGCCTCTTGATGAGGTCTTAGGAGGAGTTTTTGTCTTCTTGGTGGTGACTACCACTTCCCCGCTGTCATCAGATAACTCGACAGTTTCTTCTTCTTCGTCTTCATCTGAAGATTCTCTTTTTTTCTTACTTGGTCGGCCTCGACCCTTACGAGGGGAAGCTCTTGCTTTCCCCTTGCCGCGACCTTTCTTGGCAGGAGATTTAGCAGCTTTACCTTTTTTTTTAGGCTTGGAACTTTCATCAGAATCAGATTCTTCAAAGTCCTCACCGCTGAAGTTTTCGTCTACTTTCTTTGCATTGGCCAGCTCTTCATCGCTTTCTTCATAATTAACTTGACTGGCACTTCTGCGGGCAGCCTTGGTTCGACTGGCTGGTAAATCAGATGAAGAAGCGCTATCACGCCGTGAAGCTCCTCTAGCTCTGGGTGTTTTTGAATCAGCTACAGAAACAGCTGTTTGGGCAACAGTGGTGCCTCTACGAGATCTTGAAGCTTCTCTGGCAGGGGTTTCTGGCTTGCTCACGGCGCGTCCGGATTTTCTACGACTGCCCTGAAAAATAAATTTTGAAATAGTAATTTATAAAATTTAGGATACTTTTTTTATAACAAAAAAAAATTATGTAGACATCATGCTGCTAAATGTGATAACAAACAAAAATGTTTACAAAAATAATAACGAAAAATTGTTTAAGCTATATATTCTTTAACTTTTTACTGATGGATACAAAGTTTTGCTGAAGTGTAAAGTTGCATTTAATGCATAAGTTTAAGTTTCTTAACAACTTTTCGGTCACTTGCAGCTTAGTAAAGTTCGGCCATTTTTTTAGCGGCATCACATGGGAATTAAAAAGAAAAATTTTCTTTAAGTTATTTTTTACACTTTACAAAAAAAAAAAAAATCTTTTGGTTAACACTGAGTACGTCTAAGAGGGAGTCTACTGCAATACAAATTAAAACAAAGTTTACTATACAAGTAACAAATTTTATATTTTAAATCTTGACATTATTTTTCTGTCTAAGATGAATTGAAAAAAGTAGCCAACAAAAAACACAAGAAAATTATTGAATAAAAAAATTACCCCTTCATTTTCAGCAACCTCTGTGTCTTTCTTTGCAGCTTTTGTTCTTCGAGGAGGCATACTAATAGATCTTCATACACTTCAATTTTAGAAAAGTAATAGGCCTAAAAAGAACAAACATTTTAAGTATAAATTTAGCAAAATTAAAATAAATTATAAAATGAAAATAACTTGGGTTAAATCGTAAAATCAGTTAACAGCAATTTTTTGAAAACTTACAAAAAAAAAAAAAAAAAATACAAAATTTATTTTGTTAACCATGCATTAATATCCTCAGCCTCACTGAATTTTTGGTAAGCCTTGATAATGACATCTAGTAATATCACTGCCTCACTTCCATTGTTTTCTTGCCAACAAGTTTGATGAGAAAAAAGTCGCTTTATCTGCGATTTTACTTAACTTAAAAATCCAAACTTTTATTACTTCAACTTAACAAATAGAAACTTTTAGGAAGCAATGTTCAACTATTTCAAATCATAAAAGAATTATGTACATCAAAGTAACACATTAACATGAAAAGGAAATTTTTTAAGAACAAACCAATTAATTTGGCGCAAACTTATAATATATTTTATCAAAAATATTTAAATTTTTATTCGAAACATTCAACAACAAAGCAACTACAATATTATCAAATCCCTCAAACTTGCACAACGCTGAAGAAATATCGCCAAGTTTGGCGGCGCTCGGATTTCCAAACAGTAGCGCGCCAAATGTAACGTAAACAAACAAGATTAATTGATAGCAAATTACATTTTTAGAAATACGTTCAATTTGGAAACTAACTTAATGCTGAATATTTGCCTACTGCACTATGCATTTTAAATGAAAATTGACAAAATTAAAGCAAATACATGTTTACATATTTTCGAACAAACAATCAAGATAGAAGCAAAAATATCGCCATTTTCAAAATACGTCTGCTTATTGGGCAATATTTGTTGTGAACAAATGAGAAAAACCGGCATAATGGGTTTTACATATAAACTAATTAATTACTTTCGCACTAAGTTTCAATGCAAAAAAAGAGTAAAGAATTTGAATTTATTTGCATACGTTATTTTAGGCTTAATGGTTATCCTGTTATTAGGGATTTCAAACAATTTATACATACTAGCACTATCTAAGAAACCATGGGGCATAAAATTTGTCAAATTTATAATTTCATTTAATAGCAGAGCATGTCTTTTTTTGTCATTGATTACATTCTGAATCAAAATATTTACTATTTACTTACCGATTGCGTTTTTTACCGTTAGATTTTTGAACTTTTACCGTTTTTCCACTAAAACAAAGCGATTGACGCGCCGCTCCGTTGTCCAAAGAAAATTAATCAGTGCAAAAATTTTGGATAAAACTTTTATTTGTTAGTACTCATGTACTAAACTGCATTTAAAATTAAGATTTGTGAAAACTGTTTTATTTAATTTTTCTTGCGGTGAAATTTGAACTACCCATAGGATTAGGACTCGTCGAAAGGTCTAACCCACAGAGCCCTGAGAGCTACGTAATATTTTGTAACTGCAACTTTGATTGTTTATAAATGATGGCTGACAACAGCTTGAGTCTTAATTTCCACAGCGATTGGTATAATAGAAATTAAAATCTAATAGTTCGAATATGTTATCGGAATAACGTAATGTAATATATTAATTAATAAACCTTCTTTATCAGTAGAATGTTATATATGGTTGGTAATTGAGTCTTTCTAACAAGCAAGAGAATGATACGCTTTCATTCGGTTTGTAAACTTCCATTTTCTTTATTATATTTATAATTTCAATTTATTGAAGTTTACTTTTTACTCACTTCATTAAAAACATATAGCCAGTACCTCGATGCACTTACTATCTAATTTCGGACATTAGGTTCATTTTATTTTTAAAAAATCGAATAGTTTTGGATTGAAAACTAGGGCCAAGTCACTATTCTTACCAAAAGTAATTTTTTTCTCTAAAAGTCACTGTTTTCAAAATCATGTAACTAAGGTCACTAGTTTTATTAGTTAACCCAGTTTAAAACTTCCTTAAATCCTGCACATATTGAGAAATCGGAGTAGAAAAACCAAATTCAGAAGTAGTTACAAATTGGTTTTTTAAAGGAATTAAATGTATATATGAATTACTGTCAAATTTAGATAATGTTTCTAATTACTTTACCTTGGAAAGTTTTTTGAACACCTGTGTACCTTTTATTTAACAAGATCAAAGGCACTATTGTGATCCTTTTTATGTTTGTGAGCATTTGAAGGGTGAAAGAACTTTGATGAGATATTCTACTAACTATCAAGTACTTTGGAGTGGCTGAGAGGTTTAACATGTCCGCTTCTTAAGCCCTAGATGGCAGGTTCAAGCCCGGCTGAGTCATCAGATTTTCTGGATGGGAAAGTCTTGGGCACGCATTTCATATGATTGGTAGAAATTTACTGTACGGTAACCATTGGCGAACTTTCCGAAATCGCGTCAGAAGTCCGTATTCTGGCGACTTTTGACGTCATGCTCTCTTCACAACGATGACGTTTTCCGGCAACCCTATCTAACCATTATGCGTTTCGGTCAGGTCAGACAGGTTGCCACCAAAAACTATTTATCGCCAAATCGGAAAATCGCGCCAATGGTTACCATACAGTAAAGGTGAACCCATATGATTATGTGGCATGTGAAAGATCCCTGGAAGGCCCATGTGGCTTGGGTTCTCTTGGCAAAATTAAATCTTGGCATACTTTAGCATCCACAGAGAGCTCATATTCATTAATCTGCGCATCAAAATTGGTTGCGAGAGCCGTATAGATGGTGCCACAAAATAGAGCTCTCAGTTCTGGGGAATATGCCAAGTCGGTAGAAATTTACTGAACGGTAACCATCGGCGAACTTTCCGAAATCGCGCCAGAAGTCCGCATTCTGGCGACTTTTGACGTCATGCTCTCTTCACAACGATGACGTTTTCCGGCAACCCTATCTAACGATTATGCATTTCGGTCAGGTCAGACAGGTTGCCACCAAAAACTATTTATCGCCTAATCGGAAAATCACGCCAATGGTTACCGTACAGTAAAGGTGAACCTGCCAAGTCTGAAAAGGCTTGACCACCAATATTGCAGCCCCATTGGAGAGCAAAAATAAAGTGCTTTGGGGTTTATTTTCTAAGTGGGGTACCATAGGAGTTAAAACAGTTACGATTATTTGTAAGTTAATGGAGAAAATGGAACTTTAATTAGTGGAATGGTACATACATTATTGCATTCCTTATACATTAAACACATCAGGGATCAACCTGGGTCAAAAAATGCTGTAGCAAAAATGCTAAAATGTAAAAAAAAGCTGTAGCAAAATGCTAAAGAAAAATTAATTGCTTATAAATCCATGTCACGCCAATTAAATCATTTGAATCTATACACAACTCAATCTTTGTGTAGCAGTTAATTTTGTTAAGCAGTATAGCTTAACAATGCATTGATAATTTTTTTTATGAATCACGACACGACAAATTTAAATAATTATATAAAACTATACTACTGAAAGTACTTTTAACTTTTTTTATAAACATTTTTAAGTACAAGTAAGTTAGTGGGTATTTACTTATTTGATTTATGGTGTTGGACTATCTTCAGATTTGTCTATGAACACGTTTTTACTGTTCATTTGGTGTATTAAATCAAGTTTTGCTTGTTTGAAATCCCAAACTTTTGGTCTAATACATATCCTTATTAAAGTGGTTCAAACATTTGTTTAAAAAAAAATCCAAGCACTTTTCCAGAAAAATTCAATTAGAAATTAACTTGCAACATAAAATCTAAGTCCATTAAAAAAAAACCTAAATATTGTTTAAAATCACAAATCCCAGTATAGGGGGCAGTAGAATAAAAGGTTCAAACGTTAACAAAAAGTATTTTAACATTCAAGGTGATCACGACTCACGGACATCGTGAATCGGACACTTGATTAGAAAATATATTCTGGTTGTCAGAGTTGGCCTGAACCGGAGCTACAAAAGTAACAAGATAATCTTCCGATCACAAAGAGCCAGGCAACTGTCAATCATTCTCACTTAATGTGGCATCATGGTAGATTTCGTTAAAATTACTAGGCTGTAATATGAGTAAATCAGGAAGCACAATTGGACTGATTTTAAAATGGTAGGTTGCACTGGGCTGGCGGAGATTTGAAGACATCTTAGTGTAATCTAATCTGAATTCATCTTATCATTTTGATTAAATTTTTTATTTTCGTTATTAGAATCGGTTATTTGAACTTGTTGTTTATTGAAATTTAAGTTTAGTTTCACCGAATTACGTCGTCGCATTTTCGCGACAGCCAATAATATTTTTTTCGCATTTTCGTGCAACTCGTCGCATTTAGCGACAAATGCGACTGCAGATTGATCCCTGAAACACATGAATGTCCTTGATGTGGGTTGTGTATCTTAAGAAAAAATTTCAAAGATGAATGAAGTTTTAAAGATAAATGAAATTTCTAATTTTTTGGAGGGCAAATTAAGAAAATATTGTAAGATGATTTGTATGATTAGATAGTTAAATAAGTTACGTTTGAAAAGTGATAAAACAACAAAAAAATTTGCAGCAGGGCAACTTAAAGTTTATTACTACCTATACCAAATCATAGATGTATATTCTATGAATAAACTTCGTTTAGTTTTAATCAAAGAAACATTCTTAGTGATACGGATCAGATTTACTGTACGGTAACCATTGTCACGGTTTTTCGGATTTGGCGATAATGAATTTTTTGTGGCAACCTGTCTGACTTGGACTGATGATTCAAATTCCTTGACTTTGCAACGATGACGTTTTCCGGCAACCCTATCTGACCTTTATTTTCTCATTCCGTTCGTGTTTCTGGTTCTGGAAAGTCGCCAGAATACAGACTTTTGGCGCGATTTCGGAAAGTTTGCCAGTGGTTACTGTACAGTAAATTTCTACCAGTAATACAATCCTTTATTTCTATTGAGCTAGTTTTACAGTTTAACTGTTTCATAAATCACTAGCTAAAAGTATCTGCTTTTTCAAACAGTTACTTGATTTAAGTCTCTGTATATTGCTAGTATATTTAAATTAATTTATCAAGTTTAAAGACATTTTTCGCAAGTGTAGATAATTTTAATAAAATATCAAGCGAAAAAGGGACACTGTGAAATAGTAGAAATGCTTTGTTTGAAACCATGTCACTCATCAAATTCAGGAGACAGGGGGACTCTTTTTTTTCCACTTCTTACACTGTTTGTCTATCGTCTGTCCATTTACAATGCAAGCCTCGAAAAGACTTTCTTCCCCCATCCCTTCGCTTTGTTTTCTATTAAAGGGGCTGAGCATCGTTTTTCTTCACCTAACGCTTTTGAGGTTCTGCTGCGAGTTTAACTATCCGAACAGTTCAAACCCAAGTAGGGTGGGGGGGGGGGGGGGGGAATGCTTTCCAGGCTCGCATTCTAGATAAGGTATAATATGTTGTAAGCTTTTACTTCTATGTTTAAACAAGTCATTGATTGTAGCCACATTCTATATTGGGTATCCTATTAAAATTAAGTGACCCTACATCTGTAGTTAATGTTTCTAGATTCATGCATCTCTCTTATGCATTTTTTGTGTTCACAATTTAAAAGTAATGAGTTTTTGGTGTGTGTTGTTAGTTGTTTTAATTTGTGTATGATTTAACTTTAAAACTTCTTTATAGGAATAAAGTTTTTTTAAATGATATGAATCAAGCAACATCAAATTCAAGCATGCCTAAATCAACTGCCGAAGCATTGAAGTTAATTCAGGTAAATTTCTAGTAACTTAGAAATTTATTTATCAAGTGACGGCCTGTCGATTAAAATTTCATCATCTGGCTGTATATTAAATGTAGATTAATCAGTTACATTTGTAATTTCCTATCCACTTAAAACCATTTTATAATTTGGCTTCAAGCTACAATGATTGTTTTGGCGTTCTCACCAATCTAGGATGCCATGCATAAACAAAATTGTCAATAAAAAAAAGTTAAATAATAAACCATTTTAATGGCCAACACTGCAGATATTAATGAAAGTTGCCTTTTTCTAAAACCTAAAATAGCTGTTACCCTTTTCCTGAAAGTTTTATTGGAGTGCAAGTGGCTATTACTTGCCAGTCCCACTGTCATTATCCTAATTAATAGAAATAAAGACTCCATATTTGCCACAGTGTGTTGATATTGCCACGGTGTAGTCCAGCTGGCATACTTGGAAGTGTGCCCAAATCGTGACAAGAAGTTCCGGGCTCGGGGCTCTGCTCTTCTTCACCTTTATTTGTCATTTTACGTTATGTATTTATTTTAACCCTTTTGCCACGAAGGATTTTTGCTTTCTCGTAATATTGGACAGGAATAACATTATCGAGTCCTTAGTTTTTGGGGGGCTTCAGTAAGGAAAGGGTTAAACTATCATTCCCACATTCTGTCAACTTATGTAAATTTCTGTTTCAGTTCTTTCTATGTTTATGCAAATTAGTTATGTGCCATCAAGCTTTTGTTTTCCATATAAGCAAGCTGCTTTTCCTGATCGGGGTTGTAGTTGTTTGAGCTCTGTTCTTATAAACCTTGCTTTGTGTGTGTGTAAAAGTTCTCATCCTTCTTTCCTGCCTAAGAACTACATGACAATATGAAAAAATAATCGTGCCTGATATTCTAGTAGTGGTTAACATTTTATGTGACAAGTCAATATACAATGGCTTAAAAATAAAACTTTTCTTTTTGTACATAATTAGCAAAGTGAGTTAATTATTGTTTATTTTCAATTTTTTAAGCTTTTGATTTTGACCATGATGCAAGAAATCAAATAAAAACGTTTCATTGGGGGGCACACAAAATCTCCAGTTTGTGTTATCTTAAATCAGGCCCAGCACCTTAAAATGATTAATATAACTGAGGATGGGGTGATGACCATTTGCATCAACATAGAGCAACTCAATGCATTGTTACCTGTAGCAAATGTCAGTAGTATTTTACCAAACACCATGTGCATGCAAAACTGAATTTTACTTTCTGATTTGATCCATTGTCCATTTTTTCCCCTTCAAACTTTGAATTGAAATACAAATCAACTCTTGTGATCTAACCTACAAACTTGGTTCATGTGATATAACAAAATGTATTTCTTTGTTTTAAAAATCTGTCTTTTCATTTTATTTTAGAAACAAGGTCTTTCCATATCAATTGTGAGCAGAGATAATTCAAGATCATCTCAGCAAGCAGAATCTCCAGTTGTAAGTGTTTATTCTTTCGGTAATGTAGACTCAAATGCTTTGTTCAAATTTAACTTTACGGTTAAATCTGTCCGTCTGTACTCTCTTAGGACAAATATTTATTTTAGATTCGATTTTAGGTGGTTTATATGATTTTAGTTCTAAAGGTTAACTTATTGAATGAAGTCCTAACAAATTGTGTAAAAGAAATTTCATTTTTATTAAGGTAAATGTTTGATACTATGTTAAAAATATTTAGTATAAAAGTAGTTTATAAAGGCCTTTTTTTTTAAAAAAAAAAAAAAGGAGGATAATTTGTGGTTGATACCTTTGATTTTCTTGAAACTTTCAGGATATGTTAGTAGTACTAAGATAAAGTGAATTTCAGTTTTTCTTAAATCCAACTTGTTTTAACTTGAGAGAAAGTCAAAGTTCTAGGTCATGGATCAATGGTGTATGTTATATCATCCCTCTACTTCTTAATTATAGCCATTTCTGGCTTTTGGGCCATAAACGCCAAAAAAACCAACCTCTACTTCTTAAGCTCTATTTTTTAAATATGTTACATTGTCAGCATAATTGGTTTTGTGGGTCACTCATGGCTTTGAAAGCCAAGGTGCTTTAAAAAAAAAAGGAAATTTTCATTAATTTTTGCCATGTTTCTACCTAATTATATGTTTAAGCCATAAGTGACCCACAGAAATAATTATTGGATTACTTACACACACTAGGGTAGTACTTAGAAACATATATAACACCATGGGTGACCCTTTACTTTGGTAGTTACAGGATCTCAAAGATGACCATTTTAAAAAAAAGGTCATATCCAAAGGTAAATTACTCAAGAGGCAAAGAGTCAATAACTTGGAGACACAGTTGTAAATACACTTAAAATATTGTAGTTGTAGACCCTGGTCTGCAAGTCTTTCATAGTCTGGAATCTGGATCACCGACATCCTAATCAATTCTTTCAACATTGGTGTTTTCATCATTATGTTGTTTTTAAAATTATGCAAATCAGTTTAATTAAAATCACGGACAGTTTATGTTACAAGTGATGCTTTATGACAAAAATCTGCCCGTGATGTGCACCTTGCCGAACACATTTAGACCCACACCAGGTTTCCTATAGTCACTCTTATTTTAATGCATTCGTTGTTCCTATAATGGATTCTTCGTTCTTTAAATGTATTCATCTTTGAATGTGTTTGTCGTTCTTGAAAGGAATTCGTTGTTCTTAGAATGCATTCGTCCAACAAGTGGAAAAACAGATACATCTCATTTCTATGTGTTTTGTTAAATTATTATTTTTGCAGGGTAAAATGGGGTAGATTGTGGTCTGCGGATAATCCGCCAAGCGGATAATCCATCCGCAGATAATCTGCAGTTTACTGTATTTATATCATGTAGTATTCTGGAGTGATTTACCTTTTGAATTTGACTTTATTTTAAATGATCTCAGCTTTGAGACCCTGTAACTACCAAAGCAAAGGGTCACCCATGGTGTGTTATAGTTTCCTAAGTATTACAGTAGTGTGTGTATTAATCCAATATTTTTTTTCTGTGGGTCACTTAAGCAGATAATTGTCCAGAAACATGACAAAAATTACCTTTTTTGAAGGACAGACCTTCACTTTTAAAGCCATTAGTAACCCACCAAACTATTTATGCTGACATGTACCATTTGTGGATTTTAGTTTTGTGAAGAATTTAGTTTAAGAAGGTTTTTAGTCTGAGCTTTGTGATAACTGTACTGTATCACTAGATAGCAGGGCTCGAAAATTATATTGCCCGACATGCCCGGGGCATGTAAAAATTCCAATCGGGCATGTATTTTTTCGCCTCACATGCCCGACTGGGCATGTAAACATTTAATCAAAAATACCTTTCCATAAGTTTAAACATTTTGCGTTTTAATAAATCCCCAACACATCCATTCGTTGCTTCTTGAAAATCTATAATTTTAATCTTAAGTTGAAATTAGTTACTTCCCAATGTTGTCAGGGCATCAAATAGAAATTCATCAATAAAATTCTGGTGGGCGCCGGGAAATTTCACCACTTTCAACAATTTTCGAATTCCTTGTTACTTTGGCAAGGTTTTTTAAGGTATAAGAGTTTGATATATTTTTAATTAACATTGATAAAACCTGGAATTTTCTGTACATTCTCTGGGAAAATCTGGAAAAATCAGATAATTTGGTTTTCCAACTTGCATAATGTAACAGTTTATTTAATGAAATAAGTATACTGCTTTAAAAAAAAATTACGCATCCAAATATCATTTTAGTTTTAGCTTTTGTTATTTTTGCCAAACTCATGCCTGGGTTCAGCTTTCTTTTCCCGCTTGGGCACGTAAAAGTTTTATTCGGGCATGTATTTCTGAGACTAACATGCCCGGCAGGGCATGGAAAAATTTTGAGATTTTTCTAGCCCTGCTAGATAGTAATTTTAATATTTTTAAACATTGTTTGTATTCTTCAGTATTAGATATCCTTAGTGTTAGATATATTTTAATGTAATTACGTAATAAAGATGAAATTTCTTGGACATTTTTATTTCAAAATGCAGGTTGCTGCCAGATTATCTTGAATAAATTTTATTAGGACACTTATTTTAATTGGTTAATTAAAATTTTTTCTTTCCCTTCCATCTCGGGAGCACAGAATGTTTCCTATTGTTCTACAACAAAATTTCTCTAATGATTATGTCTTAAAATATCTCATGGCTTGATTGCTTCTTTACTTTTTGTGATATTAATGTAGCAATCCTTCTTTAAACACTCGGGCACCTTTTTTTTTCACAAAAATATTTCTTCAATGTCGGTGATTGGTCTTTCTGCTTTTTTATGTCTCTCAGAGATATCTGAAATCTGATTTTTTTCTTCTTTTAGGGTGCTAAGGATATGAAGCCAAAGCAAATAGTATCAATCGATAAATCCACTAAACTTCCAATTCGATCTTCTATTGTGACAGAGAACAAGGCAACTTTATCCCAAGCTCGATCTATACCTAATGCTTTATCTGAAACGCGGAACTCTGGTGGACAGACCCCTAATTCTTCCCACTTTCAAGAAAATAAAATATCTGGCATTATAAATAAAACCTTAGTACCTATATCCACCAGTTCTGAAACAAGGGTCCAGGCCTGGAATAATTCGCCTACAACCGAAAGTAAACCTCAGATGGGTTCTAATCAAGTAACAGTTGCCGAAAATAAGAACCTTCAAGCTGGTCGACATGTGCAAGGTCAGCTTGTCTACAGTGAAGGCAAAATCCAGGTTGCCAAAAGTTCCCCGAATATTTCCGAGGGCATCAAAGTTCAGAGTCGAATCGGCCAAGTTGGCGGGCAGCCTTCAAATGTAGCCGGAAGGAATGTCCAAGGTAATCAAGTCAAGAGCCCTATGAGCTCTCCTCCTTTAGAGAAAAAAGTTTTGAACACTGACCGCCAGCCTCAAAACTTCGAAAACGTATTAGAGAATTTCAAAAACCCGCAACAGAGGCTGGTTTCTGAACCCAACCAAACAAAATTCGTGGTTAGCAATAAAGTTGGCGATGTAACCTTGCCAACCCAGCTTCGTGTGAGCCAGATTATGAAAGGCACTCCGGCTGAACGCATCCAGTCGCCTAAGGTTCAACAAATGTCGAATGTGGGTTTTCAGGTTCGTGTCCCTTCGGTAGAGAGATCGCCTGCTGCTGTTGATGAAAAAAATTTGGTTAAGCCTAAAAGACTAACCCAGAATACTGTTCTCCCAAAGAATCTTGCCTCCGTGCAAATTCAAAAGTCACCAAACACTTCCATGCATTCTGACTTTGCTGCAATCGGTCAAGTTGTTAAAATAATTTCCTCGCCATCAGATAGCTCTCAGAGACAGTCTTTTGGTAAATAACACTTAACTACTTTTTCTCCCTTAACTCTCCTCCTTTTAGATTGAGTAATGTTTTGATTCTTTTTTTTGTAAATTTTAATTTCTTTTTAGAATATGCAATTAGGCTTTTTTTATTTGTAGAAACTGGGGGTTTATTCTTAAGTATTATCTGGCAGCATAATAATGAAAATTTTAAACAGAATAATGGCAAGGTCTAGTAGCACCCAAACTGTGCCACAGTAGGTGTATCAGTCAGTTGGTTAGAAACACAAAAAACCCACTGTTTAGTTAACTAGATGCTTGGTGGGGGCTGGGGAGCCCAGTTGGTTAGGCACTCGCCTAGCATGCGAAAGGTCCCAGGTTCGGGTCCGGGCATCGCCAAAATAACTGCCGACCTATAAACGCCCCGTTTAGCCAAAAATGTCCGACCAATAATACCCCTTGTAAAGGAGTGCACGTTAAATATCCTTCAAAGTCCTAATACTGCGCACCATGTTGCCCTTAACGGTTGCGTTGGGTGCCTATTCAGGTGTCGGCTCGTCACTTGACTGTGGTTCTAACAGAGTTCTATTCCTAGAATTTAAAAGTTTAGGGCACATAGTCTTAAGGGAACTTGCAAAAATAAGTTTTGGGCATCTGCATTACCAAATTAATATATTTTCATTAGTTTACTACTCCATCATTTTTTGATACATCTTCTAGTACGAGACAGAACTGCAAACAGATCTAATCTCTCGATGCGAAGTGGTGGAAATCATTAATGCTACTACATCAAACAAACATGGATTTTTATTGCATTCTGCTCTCGCATTTAAAAATAAAAGCTATGGTTCATACATTTTCCCAAGTTTTAGTAACAACTCCAATTATTCAAGAGGTGCTGATTAGTAAGATATGCCAGAAAAATATTAAGCTTGGCCTAAACTGTTAGTGTTCCTCTTTATTCAATGTCATGTCTAGTATTTTTGTTTGTACCACAAGAAAAAGTTTGATAGGCATGACATTCCAACAGAGATGAACAGAAAAAAAAAACCCAGGCCGAGTATAAGTTATAAATCGCATATAAAGTTGGTCCAAGATTCTAACATAAAGTTGAAAAAAAACTATTATAAAAATATATTACTCAAACTGAAACAAAAAGCTATAACCCAAACAAAAATCTTATTAATTTCGGGATTTGGTTAAACGAAATTTAAAATTTCATTATCTCACAGCCCAGCAATACATTGAGCAATTGATTACAATATATATTTTCTCCAATTACCAAATTTCCATTTATAGGGAACGTGGTTAGGTTCAAATTGTAATTGCTTAGATAACGTGGAGCTCTACTATTCAAGAATTTTTTCTAGAAAAAATTCAAGAACTAGTATAATTATGTACTAACAAAAATTTGAATATATTATGGAGTGTATAAGCCAACACTCCTCATAAAAAAAAACTAAAACCGAACCGGAGCTACAAAAGTATTGAGACCACCCTTTTCATCGGTAGATTTCTAAAAAAATTACTAGGCTAGCAAGAATAACTAAAATCAGAAGCATTGACCTCAACATTTTTTTCGGTTCGGGATGAAGATGATCCTCTTTTAATTATGGGATTGTTGTTATTTATCAAAATGTAAGTTTAGTTTTCACCGATATAGACCCGAGAATGAAGGAAACCAATTTTTTTAGATTGTGTTGTGGAAAAGTTTAGGTCCTAAGGTGAATAAACCGTTTGTTTAAAAGCTGACACCCCATTGTTTCAAGGCATGATTTTTGCTCAAAATTTCGTCGATCGTTCTATCTGATTCTAAAATCGATTATCTTTTGGTATTTTTTAAAGATTAAGTTTAGAAAAAACGGGCTTTAATGTATTAATATAACGTAACCTGGTGTTAAATAAATTTTTGAAAAAGAAAGTTGGATTAGCGTAAATTTTTGATTAAACTAGGGAAAAGACGCGGCAGATTTTTTTTAAAAGAAAATCGGCAACGAGGGCGGGATTTATTTTGTAAAAATAAGGGCATTTAGGGCGCGATTTATTTTGCAAAAAGGGCATTTAGAGGGCGGGATTTTATTTTGCAAAAAAAAGGGCATTTAGGGCGGGATTTATATTAAAAAAAGGCGGGCAGGGCGCCGCGCCCCGTGAAAAACGCCTAGAATGATCTCTGGTTCTAAAATACAACGCCCGTCACCAATAGCCCTCCTGTAGCTCCAGTGCGACGATAATTCTAACCTAACATAACCTAGATGCTTGGTCTTCTTTTCATTGACCAATTGAAATTATTATTGAACTTGGCCAAAATCTGTTATTCAAATCGCAGATCTCTCCCATGATATTGCCAAGCATCGCTACTGAGGCACACAAGCAACCAAATATCTATTTGATGGGACTGACAATATCTATTTGAGACCTTAAATAGGTCAAATAAATAATATGATTTGGCTTTCATTGGTAAAAAACCTTTTTACTTTGCAGGGAAGTTGAGAAATATAAATATTTAGGATAATATATTAACTTAACTTTTTAAGATTATTTTTTTATAAGAACTTTATAAGTTCCATAGGTTAGATTTAAGTTTATATAAAGATTTTTTTATTAATAATTATTTTTTGTATTTAGTGTATACTACTTTTGTTTATGATGCCCAAATTCAAAGAGTGTTTATTCAAAATGTTTGCAAATATTGACTTAAGTATTTGGTATTTTCCTTTGTTCAAAATCATGTTTGTTTTTAGAACATTTAGAAAGTACTCCTTCAGGAAAAATAACTATGTCTTCCTCAAGAGCAACACCCAAAAGAGCGCCAGCAGCAAGAGCACTTACAAAGTATATTTATTGTTATGTAATGATTATAAATATTCTTTTTTTTAGAAAGTTCTAAATGAATTCATGCATTTAACAATAGTTGGTATTGCAAAATTATTTTCACTTATAAAGCTTAAACTACATTATTAGCATAAATTAATAATACCAATCAGCAAAGCAAACAAATTTGTTGAATTAATTTATACAGGACCATTAAATTGCCCTTAATTTTCTACTTTTTAAAATCATTGTTGCAATTACGTAAAATTAGTGGAATTGCAAATATATTAGTTTCAAACAAGAATAATAAATGTTTCCAAATCATTTTTAGCTCTCCTGTAGCAAAAAAAAAATGTGTGAAAAAAATGTCCCCAGACAAGATTTCTGGCATGAACAATCTAGAAGCAAGAACCCCTAAAGGAATTGAAATGCAGTAAGTCTCTTCGGAATTAGTTTTTTGATTCGATTGTTTATTAATATACTGTAAATAGTTTTGTCAGAAAATTAGTTTAACAAAAACCTTTCCCCACAGTCAAACAATAATAAAGACAAAATGGTTGACTTTAACCAATTTAACTTTACTAAGCCAGCATATTTTAAGTTAATTTATCCCTTTATTGTTTATACTGTGAAAACTCCATGACTGACCACCTCCATTAAAGGACCACCTCTACTTATGACCAATTTTCAAACGGCACCGATTTTTCCCTTATGTGTTCAATGTTAAAAACCACACTGGGAGAGACCAGATTTCACTCCCAAAGCGACTGGTTTCAAATCCCATTTCATGAAGAAAATCTTTTTCTAACACGATATTTTTTTTTTCCGATTTAAAAAATAAATTTAGGTAAAAGAGGGCCATTTGGGAAAAAAATTAAACAGTCAGAAATTTCTTCTTTCTTTAAAAAAGTTTTAATTTTGCACACTAGTTTGTTAAACTAAGTTAGTATAGTAATTTTTTACCTACTACAGTTTGTTCGAAAGTAAGTATAATTTTGCTTACATTATTTGGGAATTAATAAATAAACGATATGATAAATAGTTTTTTGTAATGGTTAATAATATGTTGTAAAATGACATTTCAACTTTCTAGCTAATTCACTTTTTGTACTCTAGGAGCGACCAACCTCCATTTACGACAGATTTATTAGGGAACGGGCGAATGGTCGCTTTTAGAGGTTTCACTGTATTTAGAAAAAAGGTTACTGCTACTGCAGCGCCATCATATAATTTTTTGGGATTGATAGGGTTTCTCTGCAGAACCTGATTTCTGGCAGGGCAAACGGGACGCAGCCTTGGGCCCTTTTAAAGTGGCCCCCAAATATGCTTAAAATTATAATATTGAAGAAAAAATGTGTTAAAATTTGTTTCCGAAAAAATAATATAAAATACAATAAAACAAAGAGCCAATTTTAAAAAAAAAAATTAAGTTGCATTTAATCGATCGTTATTTTCGTTCGTTTCTGCCCTGGCATGTGAATAAAAATTAACATGTATTTAAATTATGATATGACAATGTAAAAGTAGGGTTGGAAAAAAAATGTGTTTTTTTTTTGTTTAAAACGTTTTTTTAAAACATATATTTTGATTATTGAACAACTTGTATGTTTTTTTAAAAAAAAAACATGGTTCTTTTTGCATTTTGGTCTTCTATGTTTACTTCCATCCCCAATAATTTTAGGCATATGCCTTACATCTTTCTAGTCAAAGAATAATCAAATACAAGAAATCCTCCGATTATCTGGCAATTTTGTGTCTTCATTTGATTAAATTAGATAAGCTAATAGAATAATTTTTAAATTTATAATCTAATAGTTTGTTTCATATTAATTGAATTAACTAATATTATGTACCACATTGATTATTAGCACAAATCTCACAAATAGGAACTATAATAAAGTAACAAACGTCAATAGTGCCAGGACCTAAAGTATTGCATGTGATACAAGGTTTACCCTTCCATCAGGGTTTACTATTTATCACAATCTTAAGTTTTGAGGTAATACAGCATGGTCATATATATTCTTAAAATGAAACCCATATAAATTTTTTAGACTTCTTTTTGCACAAATTAAATTTCCCATCCATCATATTTTCCTTCTCCTTCCTTGCAGTAAAAAAATTGTTTTAAACATGTTTTTATTACTATGTTATAAACGTTTTTAAAACGTTTGTTTTAACAACTTTGGGAACAAAATGTTTTAAAACATAACAACCCTGTGTAAAAGATCTCCCTGATATCCAAATCATATGTGCACGTGTATTCAAGATCATTGTAGGTTATTTAGTGTACAAATTTAAAATGAAGAGTACAGGGAAACACCGATTGATTTTGCAGAGAAGTTTCCTTAGCAGGCCACTTTGGTGATGATAGCAAATGATCGCCTAAATTTGTATAAGGAAACCAGTTCTACCACAGAGATCATGGTTAAAGTAATAGAGTGGCAGATCATGTGACCTCCAATCCTAATGACGACGGACGCGCAAGGAGCTCCCAGAAGAGCCCCAATGAAGCCAGTGTTGTAGGTCACGTGATCTGCCATCTAATACTTTCTATCATCTAACTACTATCTCTGTGTGTTCCTAGCTCCAAGATTCAGGCGATTGACGATCCCGACGCTTAGACCAAGCGATGAAGAAAGAGAGAAACCGGTTTTTCTGCCGCCAAGCAGACAATTGCGGGCGTCAGCCTAATAAATCAATCGGTTCAAATGAAAAAAAAAATCGCATTCATACACATTAATGTACGATATTGGGGCCCCAAAGTTGTTGCCTGGGTTTCAGGTTAGCAAATAGGAGCAAAGACCCTATTTTTAAAAATATAAATTTTTTCGTACAATGTTTTTCGGTTTTCTTTTTATTGATTCCTCTATATTCTGTATTGTACTTTTTATTTTTTCAGTATTATATTTCTGCATTTATTAGGAGTACTTATTTACTAAAAACTTTCAGCAAATTTATCTAAAAAAATCTTAAACAGGCTGTCAAGTGTTATTTGTTATCTAAATGGTTTTACATAAATAACCCAACTGCATAATTCTATTAAATTAGTTATATTTTTTATGCTAGAAAAAAAAAACAGTTTCATTATTTCTCTTTATTTTAATTGCTATCTTAATATTGAAATGTTTGTTTTTAGGAATCGGGGCTTGACAATTACTCCTATAGCGACTTCTACTCCTGTAAGTACAAAAGCAATAGCAGTAAGTTAGATTGTGATTTTTAAGTAACCTTTCATAGAGAGAATCGCACAGTTCTTCTATAATGTTTGTGAAAGAAATCCATCAGGGTACAAGTAGCATCATTATATTTTTAACCTACTTTTCTTTTTTTTTATTTCGGAAGGATTAAAAAAAATGAAAAAGTAGGTACTGACATGTGGTCGATGTCCGTCCTTCCGTACCCCCCTTCCAAAATCGGTTCTAATCATCTGATCTTAAAAATTCTTTTTTTTGTTAGAAAGCAATGACCTCAGAGACCCCACTTTCATATTTGTACAATCAGGCGGACATAAATTGACTATTTGTCGACAAATTTCCCATTGAAGTAGCATTGAAATATATATAATTTCGAGTCATTTAAATCGCTGTTGCCAATTTAGCAATGGCACGAGAAACTTTATTCCTTTTTAAAGTAATATTTTTAACAAAATTTATTTTGGTTATAAATCAGTTTGGAATGACGTCAGGAATGTGATTTTTGGATTGTTTATTATTTGTTTGCAAGTGGCAAGGAGTATTTTTTTTTTGCGTATATCCTGATAAGTTTTAATTTACAATTCTTACTTTTGCAGCACTTTGGAGTAGTTTCATGTTTTTTGTTATAAATAAACATTTAATTATTCGTAGAACTACAAATAAATCAAGCAGACGATATGTAATATTAATTTTATTTGCGATAGAAAATTAATGAAAATAGTTAATTTTGGCTTTAAAAAGTTTAAATTATAAGTGGATGCTATGTTTAGTGAAATTAATTCTAATGTGTATAAATTTTATCTAGAAACTTTTGTAGATGTCACTTACTGTTACGAATTTAGTTGTTTCCCCATAAGAATTTCAGTATTTAAGTAACAGGAAAATAGGCTATTTTAGTTCTTTTAGAACTTCTTGTTAACCTATGAAACAATGGCCAAATGGTCTTGATGACTTGAAACAAGGATTAAAAATGAATAAGATAAAAGCATTAAAATTGAGTAAAATACACACCAATAAAGGAAAAAAATATATAGCAGATAGGAGCTATAAGGTCACTGATAAAATATCTTTTTAATTTCGTAAAATTGTCAAAAAATTAGTCACTACTTATTGATTCACATTAATTAATTTTTGGGAAATTGAAATCAGTATAAAGTGCAAGACTCGGGTACTAAATTCTGTTTTTTTCCCTCGCCTAGGAATCAAGTATTATGAGCTCAGCCAGCCAAGTTGTAAAATGCCCTCACTGTGAAAAACACTCCTACAGATTCGATTACTGCCAACACTGTGATGTCGCTCTGCCCGCCAATTTGCAAAAGTTCCGAATACACAAGGTGAAGGATATTCCCATGGCACAGCAAGCTAGCCGCGAGACCGTGAAGCAAGTCAGCTGCGAGACTGTGAAGCAAGTTGTCACGACCACTAGCACTATCGAGAAGAAAATCATCTATCATTTCCCTGAGGGCATGGGGCCTGTTAACCAGAGTTATCAGTCGATATCTATGCGAGAAAATGTTGTGCTTGAAACTAGGTCACCGTTGGGAACTAGAGGTGGAAGGGGATTAAAGGGGCAAATCCCGTAGGAAAATTGAGCCGCCAGGTAATATGGTTTTATACAGATTGTGAAATATTTGTTTTTGAGCATACAAAGTAAATCGGTTTTTCCCGGTAAAAACCCAACTATGCTTTTTTTTATTACAATCCATTTATGTCTCCAATAAGTACTACCCTGTGTGTGTGTAATTAATCCAATAATTATTTCTGTGGGCCAAATATGGGCTAAGCAGATATTGATAAATTTGGCAGAAACATGATTAAAAATCAACGAAAATGACCATTTTTTGACGGACCTTGACCGTCAAAGCCATGAGTGACCCACCAAACTAATTATACTAACATGTACCTATACCAAGTAGTATCCATATTTTTAAGGAAAGTCATGGGTCACTCATGGCTTTAGAAGTAAAAGGATGATATAATGTACACCATTGGATTAAAGACCTCGAACTCTGACCTTCTCTCATGGTTCAAACAATACGGATTTAAGGAAAAAATAGTTACTTTTTCTTATTTGGTAGGTACTACTAACATATTCTGAAAGTTTTGGCAAAATTGCATACGTCAAAATATCCAAATTTCCAATTGTATCTTTGATACATTCCTAATTATGATGCTCTTAAAAAACCTCATTTTTGAATTTTTTGGGGGAGAAGTTGAGCATTTTTTTTAAGTGCATTAAAGTCTTGACTTCTAATTAAAGTCTATACTTCAATGCACTTAAAATTTCTCAATTTGTCATGGCAACTGCAAATCTTTTTTTAAACAATATTGTTATGTTTGCTGCACAGTAAGTGTGCTACACACACTGCATTTTTTGTAACTGTCTTCTTCCTGTGAAATATTTGTCATAAACTTACTTTAAAATTTCAAAAAGCTGTTGGAATGTAACGGCCTGATCGGTCAACTGTAGCTCTAGTGCAACGTTAATTCAGTCAACTTGCCATCTTTTCTGATTTAACTTGGTAATAACCATTTTCCTTATTTTGGCTACCAAGAGAAAGTTGAATGTTTCTCCCTTCAAAAATCTGTCAATTGGTACACACTTAGTTGTAGTTAAAAAATGAAGAGACCAGGGGTGGAACCCCTTGATTAACTAGTAGTCTTCCCGTATTCAGGTCTGCGTGGCGACTGGAAATTGGTTTTTTCCTTGGTTTTTCTCTCACGGGCCCGGTACCAACGTGAGACTTGTGTCTTGCGTGAATCAGGGTTACTGCGAGTGAAAATCCAAGTGAAAAAACGGTTTCCTTATGACAGTATAGGCAATGATTCGCTATCGTTGCTAAATAGGCCTGACACAGGCAGATTTCCTGTTAATGAAGGGGTTTTCCCCTGAACTTATCAACTAGATGGTATTAAAGGGGTAAATGCAGAGAGTTGGCAGGTCTCATGCAGGGTAATTTTTTTTTAAGTGCACTTAAATTTAAATTACCCTTTACTTTTATTTAATATAACATGGTACTATTATCTCCTTAGTCTTAACAATATCTTCCGATGATGAAGAGCCACCTGTTGTTATGCATCCCATGCAAGCATCATCCATGTATTCTTCACAAGTATACAATCCCAATGAATCAGAGGGTAGCAAATCTGACCATTCTAGTACTTCGGAAATGCTAAACAATGAGTTACATGATGTAAGAAAACTGTTTTATCTGCATTTATCTAAAATTTAATTATATTATTTTATATTGAATTCCTCCCGGTAGCAGAAACCGCCCAGCACGGCAGCAATGCTGCGTCCCGATTTGGGGGTTGCGGCCAAATTGCTGAAACTCTCAACTTTCTTATCGCAATTTTCGGATCCCCGACGTTCCGCGACTTTCGAATCCCCGGAGTTTCACGACTTTCGGGTTCCCGGAGTTCCGCAACTTTCAATTCACCGTAGTTCCGCAACTTTTGGAAGCCCGTAGTTTCGCGATTTTCAGATCCCCGAAGTTCCAAAGACTTTCGGATCCCCTCCCCTGAGTTTCGGACTTTCGGATCCCTTGAGTTTCACGATTTTCGGATCCCTTGAGTTTCGCGACTTTCGGATCAACGTAGTTTCGCGACTTTCGGATCCCGGAGTTTCGGACTTTCGGATCCCCGGAGTTTCGGGACTTTCGGATCCAGGGAGTTTTCGGGACTTGCAGATCCCCGGAATTTCGCGACTTTAGGATCGCCGTAGTTTCAGGACTTTCGTAACTTGGGTGCACGACGTGCACTTGTGCGTTGAAAAAATATGTGCACATTTTTTTAGGTGCACGGTGCATCCGCTAATTTAGATCCCTGGTTTTAATAAAATTAAAGATTTTGAAACAAGAAGATGCTTCAATCGACTTTTTTTTTTTGCTAAATGTTGAAACACTAGTATATTTTTTAAAAAGTTTTACTTGTTTGAGATTAATTCATTAAAAGTGTATGCAAGGCAAATTTGATATTTAAATATGATACATTTGTAATACACATTATCTTGTACTGCAGAATGGTGCGAGTAGTTTACATTTTTATACAGCTTTCAATTGCATATTTTCAGACAAAACACAACCGCAATCTGGTGTGCAGTAAGTTTTTCAATAATGTCGAATGGGGGGGGGGGAGGGGCGTTTTTATTCCCCTGCAGCCATATTTTTCCCCAAAAAAATCTTGCTGCAGCCACATTCATAAAGTTCTGCCACTGGGAAAATCCCTCAAAAAAGTATTATATTTTATTGTCGCCTTTGTCTTTTAGAGAAAATAAGTAATTACAGGAAATTTTTGTTAAATATATAGATAATAATCCATTACTTTACCACGGTAATCTTGCTTCTCCTAGAAATCCTTGAAAACTTCTGGAATATATTGAAAAAATGTTATTTGTTATTTCCAATTTTTCTTTTTTGTATTATCAGCTTTGAATTTGAAAATAAAAGGTTCTTTAAAACTATTTTACGATTTTGAGGTTGGCTCCCCACCATCTTAATTCTTATAACAAAACCTTTCAAATTGCTTCAAAACAAATTTAAAATAATTATTTTGGGCAGCCAGTATACATATGTTGTAACAACTGTTAAAAATACATGAAAATGTACCCTGTTTCATATTCTTAGCATTCAATATAACCTGGCCTCTTCCCATGTTTAGAAAGCCTTAATAAAAAAAATGCTTAAATTTCAAACATTGAGATGGGTGCCAACCTTAAAAAGTATTGTTGCGAAATTTCTAGTTTCTTCAAAGAACGACATAGATACAAATACAATAAGTAAAGGTTATTTACAATATTCACAAAAAATATTTACAAAATTCATAACAGAATTTTAAAAAAATAGCAAGTTTGATTTTAAATTGAGGTGGCATATTTTTAAACATAAATTTGTTCAAGTTTGGCATTTTTTTTATATCACTGCCTTTTTGAAATCGAAATTTAATTTGTCTTTGAGTTATAGCAACTTCCTATTAGTTTTACTTATTACTTTGGCTTTACATTTTTTTTAAAAATCATGCTTGGCTGGATTTCATGTGAATCCCTTTTATCAAATTTTGACGCATTAGTTCAATCTTATCAGGCAGGCAAAATGTTTTCTGTTCATTTTAATTAAAAATTCATGTCATCAATGTTCAATTATATTATTAAAATTTAAAAAAAATCTTCAAACCCACAGGAAAACCAGGAAGATTCCGATGACCAATTCCCTGGAGTGACCGACATAAACCCGAGCATCGAAGAGGACGAACCCGAGGAAGAAATGGAGTTTGAAGCGGAGGAAATCGAAGAAGAAGAAGAAAACTTCTCTGAGGAGTGCGAAGAAGAAGAGGAAGAAATCCCTGAAGAACATAACGAGGGTGAAAGGTTGGCTCAAGGCGGCCGACATCCCTCCTTACGATGTCGCAGTATTAGAATAGGTTCCTACAAAGTCCATCCTCGACCGACCCAACCTTACGTTGCTGTCGTCCTGGACGAGGGTTATATTGCATTTAATGCCCCGATTATATCAGATCGTAAGTATGAAGGAGCATGGAATTGTGTTTCTAACCCTCTCTGCAGTATATTTTTGGCATTTTAAAATTTCAAAAGTATATAATTAAATACAGGATTTCCGTGCATATGAAAAGTCAAGAATAATCATGAATTTTGTGACGTTAGGTAAATGTTTTCATAAAAAGTCACGAATTTGAAATGCTGGCTCAAGGCAGATGACACCAATCCTTACGTCACAGTTTAGCATAGGTTCCTACAAAGTCCATCCTCGAATGACTCAACTTTAGGTTGCTGTAGTCCTGCACGAGGGTTATATTGCATTTAAGCATGAATGTGCATGTAATTGTGTTTTTAGTCCTCTCTGCTGTATATTTTTGGCATTTTAAAATTTCAAAAATATATTTATAATTAAATGCAGGGCTTCTGTGCATATAAAAAGTCAAGAATAGTCATAAAAAGTCATGAATTTTGACACTAGGTAATTTTTTTCATGAAAAGTAAGGAATTTAAGCAAAAAACAACAAAAAGTCATGAAAAGCTGTATATTTGTATGAATTCGAAAACATCTCATGTGAAATTACTTAATATATGTCACCATAAACGTTGCGGATCGGTAAAGTTTGTATTTACATTGAGTAAGCAGAGTTCGATTTAAGCGGTATCACATTGCAATTTGCAAAGATAACGAGGGTGAAAAGCTGTCTGAAGGCGAATGACACCCATCCTTACGATGTTGCAGCATTAGAATAGGTTCCTACCAAGTCCATCCTCGACCGACTCAACTTAACGTTGCTGTTGTCCTGGTTGAGGGTTTAATTGCATAGATTGTAAGTGTAATTAAGCATGCACAAATCTGTTTTCTTTCAACCTCCGATGGGCTGTAAGAAAGAGACGGATCAAAGTACAAAAAAAGATTTTTTTACCAAAAGTAAAGTACAATACTGCTTATTTCTCCACATAATCACCTTGACGATTAAAGCATTTGTCAAGTCTGTCAAGCTTTACAACCATACATAGTACATTTTAGGCTGATAGAATTTTTTTAAAAACTTTTATCGTCTTATATTTTACCATTTATATATTTCCTTTTCAGCTAGCGGCAACCAAGTACACATTACCTTAGGAAGTGGAGATGTACATAAAATGTATTTCCACTTTGGAAGATGCTTGCCTGTAATGTTCATTACCACTACTCCAAAGTTTGGTGAATTAGTAAGAAATGCTCTACACATGATCGAAAATGAAACTCCATACTTTGATCCTTCAACCAAAGGTATTTTTATAAATCTGAAAAATATAATTTATTTTTAAGTTTAACTAAATGCAGGGTTTCCACAGTCCTTGGAAACTTTAAAAAGTGCTTAAAAATATTGATTTTCAAGGTCTTGAAAAACATAATCAACCTTGAAAAGTCCTTAATTTTTTTTTGATGACAAATTTAACTTGAAGTGACCTTTTTCCCTTCAGATTACGTCACTAATTTCTTACACATTACTCTTGTGTTTAAGATAACTTGATTGTGTTTTCTTTAATTGTGTCGTCAAACATAAACAGATGTTTTCAAATGTCGTCTTCTAAGGCTAGTGCAAATGTTAAATGTTAATTTTGGCTTCATAAAAAAAAAAAGCACTTTCTCATTGTGAATCAATTCTTATTTAAATTTTTGATTTATTGCTTATGTAAGTTCGTTTGAGAGTTCTTAATTGTTTTCTAAATGAATTTTTAAATTTATTGTGAATTTTAGGTGTTGCATGTTTGAATGTCAGTCCTTTAAAATGGAGAAACTAATCCGTGAAAAGTCCTTAAATAGTCCTTGATTTTTTTACCATGAAGTGTGGCAACCCTTTCAATGTTATAATGACATTTTCCAATGAAGGAACTGTAACATTTATTTCTTTTATTCCAATTCATTTAATTTAAATATAAATTAAACTTGATAGAATGATAATTTGCTATTTCAGATGATAAAACTCAGAAATTGACTTTCTTAATTGAATCTATAACTGAACAACAAAAGAGCTTTCTTAAAACAAAATTCGCTGGTGATAATAAAACTATTGAAATAGATCAGAAAACTGCTAATGAAATTTTAGTGAAATCTACGCCTAACCAGGTAAAGTACTTCTTATAGTATATTTCTTATTGTCTTTCATGTAGATTTTTTTCTACTTTTGTGTGATATTGAACGAGTAAAAAAAAAAATAGTTTGGTTCACAATATTTTACAAAATTACTACTGAAAAAGTATAAATTTTCCATTTTGATTATCACTATCTATTAAATATCTGTACAAATAATTGCATTGAAAAATATTGTTTAAAACTTCACTTTGACTTGATGTTCCTCTCACTTAAGATATACAAAACATTATTTCAAAATATGAGTTGATATTATATTTCTTTTACACAATTTTTATTTTTTATATATCCCTTGAATCCAGCAACTTTTAAAATTAATTTTAAATATTAAGTATATACATAATATATTTTTTTATACTCTTTAAAAGTTATAATAGTGCATCCTACTCAAAATATTGTAGTTAAAATTTTTGTTCAGTAATTTTGATGTAAGTAAGGTTGTTGTTAATTTTTTCTAAAGAAATAATCAAAAGCTATAGTTTGTGGACTTGTAGGGTTTTTGAAAAAATCCATTCAAGTAATTTTAAATTATATCATTTAAAAAGACTCCTTCATAGTTTGTCATTAGAAATTTGGGTTTCAGTACTTAATATGAATTATGTTTACTTAAAACTAATTTTGCACTTATTACTCTTAGAATGCTGTTTTGCAACTAAAACGCCCTGACCCAGTTCCTACTGTGTCTTCAGATCATCGGTTACCTCAAATTTCCAATCAGGTATGGTACTTCAACTATTTCATAAAGTATTTTACATCTTTACAATTTTCTAGAATTCTGTATGGAAGGAATTTAGATTTACCCTATGAGGGATGCCCATTTCGGTTGAAGTGTGATATTGTTTTCACTGTCTGAGATTAAAATTTTAACTAAATAAAAAAATTAAAACTAAAAATCGTGGCAATAGCTGTTAGTGAACAAAAGCCTACCGTGCCTATTTCAGCTTACTTGTACAAGGGCTCCGAGGTGCTAGGCGTATGTCCCGGTTAGGTGACCTGACACGGATCCCCAGCGCTTAGTTCCCAAGCATGCTTGGTCCTCATTTTATTGACCCACTTAAGCTGAAAGGATGAGTTGGCCACGAGGACTCCTTCTGCACTTGAAGTGTAGCAATGTGAACCACTACCTACTAATCAACTTGAACTGGGCCTAAACTTAAATTTATTTAAATTGTTTTCAATTTTCTGTAGCAGATGATAATAAATGATTGCTTCAATTTTCTGTAGCAGATGATAATAAATGATTGCTTCAATTTTCTGTAGCAGATGATAATAAATGATTACTAAGTTTTTGAAATTATAAGTATGAAGCAAAGTTTATAAATGTTATTATGTGTTTTGGTAGAATACCTGATAATCAGGTGAGGTGTTTTTATGTTTGTATCCCTCAGAGGATAATTTTTTTTGACTAGAATGTTACGGCCAACTGTCTCAAAAATTAATGTATACGTTTGACGGTCTATTAATACGTTTATTACTTATTAACTGTTTTTTAATTATGTTTTAATTTTACGAACATAAGCAATATTCAAACTTTTTTTACAAAATTAAAATTTACAAAGAATGGATTCTGTGAACTTTTTCCTAAACAGACCATAGCTTGCAACTCAAATTTAGTTCTTACTATGTGTGTTTTAATCTTCTTTTTTTTTCAGATATCTGTAACTAAAGTCACTATACCTCCAAAACCTGTTGTTAAGTAAGTAAATTCGATTGATTGTTGGCATTCTCCCCACCTCAATAAAACTATTAAAATTTGTTTTAATATAGTTAAATTTTAAGGTTTTGAAAAATGTTTCCTTGAACCTTTTCAGTCCTGATGACAATTTGGCATCATCATTTTAGAATTTTTTTTTGATCCTTTATAGTCATTTATGATATCAAAAAGCACATCATTTGATTCTTCAAACTTTTTTTATTAAAAAATGTTTTTATTAATCCCAATAGATGTCAGCCCTATTATTTTTTAAAATTGTGATCAGAAACATGATGATGCTTAATGGAATCACTGGGACTGGAAGGGTTAAAGATTGGGTTTAATCAGGCCAGTTTTTTTAATTTTTAAATAACCTTGGCTTGGGTATTAAAAATAAAACTAGTTATGAATAGTCTAATAATTTTTTTAATGAAACACAAACATTAAATAGGCATGTGAACAGGATTCAACTGAAGCCAAAAATTATAGCCTTCCCACAGTTGCATTTTTAAAAAGAATATTCTTTTTTTTTTATCACAACAGCTAAGTTCAGTTGTAAAGGTCTTATAACTTTGATATTGTAACAGTAAGATTTACTGGCTATTCACTTGATCCTACTTATAATTTACAAACTTTGCTTTTTGTAACTAGGTTTTATTGTATATTATAGTCTGTACGATTACAATGCGAGCTTGGCCTCCTCCACCACCTTGTGGGATTTTACTAGAAAAAATGCAAGCGCCCTATTCTAAACCTACCTTGTTTGAGGCTCTTCTGATAAATCAATCGCAACTGCTCTATAAACCCAAGTAGTGTGGGTAAAAAATGAGAAAAGCTCCCACCTCGCTGTTTCCTGGAAAACCAAACGAGAGAATAGAGGAAGCAGGCTTGCATTGTAATTGTAAGGACTATAGGTGGGAGTCCCATTAAGGGTTGCTAATTTGTAAAAATATAATGGGAAATATTGTGTTAGATAATATTACATGGGTGGCTCAGGCAATATTAAAAATAAGCTTTTTTTTTCATTGAAAGTCACTTTTTCATTTGTCAGACCAAAGGTATTTTTTAAAACTTTTTTTTATGTGGGTAACATTTCTTCTTTTAATAATAATAATCATAACATCTTCCTTGGTAAATAGAATGAATTGAGTTGTAGCTTTTCCATTTGAAGAAAAATTGTAGTTAATGTAAAAATTACCTTGTTGATTTACTTTTTGTCTAAAGAAATTTTGTTATTTTAGTATAAAATAAATTTAATGTTACACAATGTCATATTTACTGCTATAATAATTATTGATAAACGAATAATATTTCCTAGTAGTTTCATTTCTTAAAACAAATTTTTGCCTCTCTAGGTTATTAACTTACCCAGCACCTCCCTTGACTGGTGGCATAGCTATCACTAATGAAGATTTAAACTGCCTGAACGAGGGAGAATTTTTAAATGATGCTATCATAGACTTTTATCTCAAGTAAGTAAACTATAAAACAAAAAATTCTTCTGAATGTTCGTTTCAGCTCCCAAAAAAGTGCATTTTTCTTTACATAATATATTTTTATAAATTGTTTTTATAGGTTTTGTTGTTATTCTTCTCTTTATTGGTCGAAATTTGTGTAGCAATTTACACTAACTATTCATAGTTGTCGAATAAACTAACTGCAAATGATTACCAAATACTTAGGTTGCTAAATCTTTTAAGCCGAATCGTATGCATTTTTTTCCCTTGATTTTATTAGCTTATGTGATTGTGTCTAGGGTTATTTTCCCCCCGAAAAGGGACCGGAACCCTCCATTGAAACCCATCTTAAAGTGACCTTTTTTATATACAGGGGTAGTAGTTGTCCTGAATTTCCTGAAATTCCTGAATTTTTTTTATGTGTCCTGAATTGTCCTTAATTTTCACAAATTGTCCTGAAATTCCTGAAATTTTTCAAAAAATACTAATAAACAATTTCATACCTGTCAACTACTACTTATATTTTTCAATTGCTTTTATATTTAAAAAAAATTATTTTTGAGATTTGTTTTGTCTTGATATTGGTGACTTTTTAGAATTTAATGAAAAAAAAATAGATTTTTAGGCTTTGAAGAACAATTTCGATGGTTTTAATAGGATTTTTTTAAACTCCAAACAATGGTTTCTGGAAATAACAGGCTCAAGTGTGGATCAAAGTTTTTTTATTCATGCGGCAACTAAACTTAATCTACACAAACACACACAATGACTTATAACATTTGCTAAGTAGCCTCATAATCGCAGTAGGTTAGTGTTCCTTTTATAGCTCTACTTATGATGAGATTTGTGAACCAGCCTCCGAGCCTAGAAATATTTGCTAGTTATCATCAGTAGTGTCTCTGGTTTTTTAACTGTTTTGTTTTCTGAAAAAATCGATCATCCAATCCACAACTCCTCGTAGTTGACAACATAATCTTCGTAGGATAAGAAGTTATTTCTTTGTTTTAGTTTAGGACAGATAAGTCAACCAAATTTTAGGATGTTCACTTTCAAAAACATGATATCGTGTGATGTCAAGGCCTGCTACTTAGATTTTTTTTGTTGTTGTTGCTGTGTGAATTCTTTTGTGTTTTTAATTGAAACTAAAGACAAGTTTTTTAAAGTGTGCCATGCAAAAAAAAATAAGGTTGCTGTTTAATGTAAAATAGCACTAAGTGCTCGTAAGGCTAGAATTAACAATAAGACATATTTAATAAAGAAAGGTTTCAAATTCGGTATGTTACCTTTGAAATCGTTTTTTGTTTGTTTGATGTCCCACAAAATGAATGATGGGGTTTTTTTACCCTCATTGTCAATCGGCCTTTAGAAAAGGAAATAACCGGCCAATGTGAACCCCATCCCCCCTGGATTTTCCTGGAATTCTTTCTTCTTAAATAGTACTTGAGTAAGGCTTGATTTATTTCCGCGTATGATCCGTGTATAGCAGTGTCAGTAAAATTGTTGTTTGAATTATACTGTATTTTTTTTACATAAATGATGTCCTGAAAATGTCCTGATTTTCTATTAAATTTTTGTCCTGAAATATTTATTGTTCCACTACTACCCCTGTATATACCTTTTTCTCAGAATCAATTGGATACTTTTAATGACATTTTTATTTGTTGTTAAGGTATCCGACTACCTTTCAAACGTTAATTTCGATGAAAATGTGCAATTTGTTTTATTTTATTTTTAGATAATATGAACATTTATCTTTTCAAATCTGCTTTTAGTTTTAAGCTCCGTTAAGTAGAAGCTTAGATATGTGGATTTCAAAATAGGCATAATTGTAAACCAAAACCGAAAGTAAGCTTAAAAAACAATTTTTTAAAAAAAATATAAACCATTTCTAAGTAATTAAACATAAAAACATATTGCTAGAATAAGGCCAAAATAAAATGAATAATTTTTAATTTCAGTTTGGCAACACTAAAATGTTTGCAAACAGTGTCTTTCTCGTATGCCTTTTTTGAAATTTTTACTTTGATTGCGTTTTCTGAAGAATTGTTTTGTCACTAACTTTGCCATGCCGCTTTCGCTGTATCTCAAAATGTATTCAATATAACAGTCTGATATTTTATATGGTGGTTCGTTATAGTTCAGAGAATGTAATGAACTAAAAGCGTGTATGTAGTTACATATTTAAAACATTTATTGATGAATGATTCAAAAATAACCTTGAAAATATTTGAATTTTTTATGAAAATTTACATTATACCCTGTAAAATTAAAGTTTTTTATAATATCAATTAGCTTTTAGTTCATTACACTTCTGAATATGCTGGTAATGTATGGTTAAAATTTAAATGAATTATATTGATAAACTTTTCTCCTACATTAAAAGCCGTTCCAGTAAATTAATGGTCAATTTTCACTAAAAATCGCTATTTTTGTAAAAAATAAAAATTTTACAGTTATAATTTGTGTTAAATTCATGTTTCAATAGTACATTTTACCTTTCCATTGCATTTACAGTTTATGATTTCGAGGTTTAAAAAAAGTGCACGAAAGGTAGTCGGATAACTATACTTTACTCTGAGCATTTTCTAAATTTTTGTTTGCTTTTTAAATTATAATTTTTAAGTGAAACTTATATTTTTCTCTTAAAAAACATTAAAAAGAAGAAAAAAAGTAAGATAGCTGTAGTCAAATCCTTCCAGCAGTTTTTCAAAGCCAACTTTTTAAATATGTATGGAAAATTTCAGGCTGATACTTACAGTAGATTTTGAGAAAAAGGTTCATGAACATTGATAAAGTAAGTTGTGAAGTAGACAATATGACTGGAATTTACCTAAACAACATTTGGTTAAAAAAATATTATAATGCCTGAAGGACTAATATTAGAGGAAGGATCAATCTCACTCACGAATCATGTTATAACATGTTTCTCTGATCACATGATTCCTTTAAACTCAGATTTTCGGAAATGTTGAAAAGTTAGGTAAGCTAACCCATAATCCGGAAAGTCTACCGGCGATGTCTGGATTAAATTTTCTGTACTGCATTGAATTGTGTGTATGGCATGTTTTCTAGGGAATTGTAAAATCAGAGTATTTTTTGGGAAAGTATCAGGGAAATCATGGAAATATCAGGGAATTTTTTTCCTAGGATTTTGTAACCACCCTGTTATAGTTTCTTAAATTTAATTTTAGGTACCTTTTTCATGAGAAGTTATCGCCATATTACCAAGAAAGAACCCACATCTTTAGTTCCTTTTTCTACCCTCGCCTTACCCATAGGCAAGATCGACCCCGTGGCGGCGATGATACTGCTAAAACGTAAGTCGTATAAATCCTTTTAAAAAGCCTATGTAAAATTTAGTTACAAATTGATAAATAGCTATAAAAATTTACACAAAAATTTGCATTATTAATAAGAGTTTAAAAAACACACATAAAATGAAAATGTAAAGATCTTTAAGAAAACATACCACTGTTTCAGAACTTGTCCAGTTTCAGTGGCACGTAAAAGCAAATAATAAAAGAACCCAAAATGCTAACATGCCTTTCTAGAAACAAAAAGAATTTAAATCCAATGTCTTCAAACAACAAAAATTTAATTCAGTAAAACTTCTACAACAGACCAACCTTCTTCGCGAACTGGCAATTTTTCAAGACACTGATTTCCCCCTTTGCGCTTAATGTTAAAAATACATCTCGAACAGACCAGATCAACCTTCGGTTACGACCACATCCGTTATGTACGTCGACATCCCTAGCCAAGTAACGCTTGGACACACTCTTTCAAAAACAAATCACTAGGGTTGTCAGTTGTCATACAAGTAAGGGGCTAACGCCGATGGCAAGGAGTTTAAGAAACTCACAGAATAGAAGAATTCCAGTGAATGTTAAATTTGCGAAACACAAAAGACGTCTCAATAAATAGCCTTTTTACAGAACTTAAAACAAATTGAAATATGAGGTACTTTCTGAAAAATCGAAAAAAATTAACAAAAAGATATTTCTTCCTATTTTAAAAGATTGTAACTTAAATGTGTGTTGATAAAAATAGGACCTTGTTTTCAGATATAATTAAAATAATTAAATAAAATTATGAAAATCGCATACTTTTATTAAATTTTACTACTAAACCATTGTTTATGAAATTGATTTGAACATTTAAGCAGCTCAGTGATGAAACTTCTCAGAGACCACCCTCCCTCAACAACAGATTTTCCTCAGAACAGAGGGTGGTCGCTTCCAAGAAGTTTTACTGTAGTTGTGCTCAGACACTAGAAAAATAAAGTGCTGGCTATGTCATTAATGAAGTAATCAGTATTAAGGAGGTTATGCTTTTCATAAATACCAGAAATCTAGGTCAAGGTCCTTCCCATCTTGACCTAGATTTTTGGTAAGAAGAAAAAAAACTTAAAAACTATGATTGGTTGCCTCATTGAACAAAAAAAAATATCACTGTTAAATTTTCCAGTATGCCAGCCAGACGTCATAATCAAGTCAAGACTTGGACCAGGCACGTCGACATCTTCTCAAAGGACTACATAATAATTCCAGTCAACCAAAATGTCCACTGGTTCTTGGCAGTCATCTGCTATCCTAGTCGAGTGCCGGACGCCCCAATTGAGCAAGAGACCAAAATGAATGACAGTGCAGCTCTCAACGACAGTGTGACTTCCACCAATGAGCATGATCATAAAGTCACTATCAAGGAGATAACTAGTAATGGAGAAGGTAAGCAGAACAATTGATTAAGTTGTGGACTGTTACAGTAAAAACTCTACGACCGACCACCTCCATTAAACGACCACCACGACTTACAACAGTGTGCATTTTATGTTGCATATTTATTCCCCCGTAATATATTATTAATAGCACAGATAGTTAAAATAGGCAATGGCAAATACTAATTAAAATTAAATTGTGGTTTTCATGTATAAAGGGTTAAATCCTAAAACTTAATTACTATTTTTTTTAAAATGTGTACTTCTGCTATACAGATTGTAAGGAAAAAAAATGATAGTAAATTTTTTCATTAATTTGCTGGCACAGCTTAGTTAAATCTGGCTATTGTGTCAGTTCAATAATTTAATTTTTTTCTGACATGATCTTTGTTTGTTCTAAATTCACTAAGAATTATGAAATTTCCTCTCTTGGCCTTTTTAATTAAGAATAGTAATAGTAGTATAAATTTAATTTTTATGTTGCATTATGATTGTTTTCTCTATTTGGTTTACCTTTCTATCAAAACCTAACCTCTATTTAGTCTATACAGTAAAACCTCCGAATACCGGACACTCGCCGTGCCGGGCATTTTGTCCGTTATTTGGAGGTGTCCGTTATTGGGGGGGGGGGGATAAATTTTTATTTTTGAAAAAAAAACCATCACTGAACGTAAGGTTAAAATTGCTACTTAATCCAAAGGAAATAAATTTAATAGCTTTGATTTATAATTAAGTAAATAAGTACATTTTGATAGCTTTGTCCGGAAAGATGCTGTAAAAAAACCAGTCTTATCACAATTAAAAATGTTTCGAACGTACCCTTCAAAAAATTGAATCGGTTCGGTGAGTGCAGAAACCACTTCAGTAAAAAAAATCCGAAAACCCCTTTTCAAAGAAAATAAGCGTAAAAAGGCAAGATGCGTGTTGGGTGCAAAAACTACGTTAGTCTTTTGAGTAGTTCCGTAAATACAGGACGTTTGTTTCGAGTGTTTAGTGCAGAAATAGAGGAGGAGTTATTACGTTATTTCTACCTCCTGAAAAATTTGAAATTTGTGACTACGTTATTACTGCACTCATCTATTCAATAAGTCTTTTGATCCAGTCGGCAACTTGAGTGGGGTCCACAGACTTCTATTCGCCGCTTACTGCTTTGAAAGAAATATCACGGCTTATCTGCGTTTTTCCAACTTTAAAACGTTCTGCAGTAGATCTCGCACGTAGTTTTTCTTTTTCAGCAACATCCATTTTTTCTTTTAGCGTTAACCTTTTTCTCTTTAAACAACATTACATACTTAATCTAAATCAGCTCTCGTTACTTATTAGCAACTCGACTTTTTAGGATTATGAGCAATTAGAAGTTGGACACAGCTCCAGGCAAGCGGTCAAACAGTTTCGCGAAATGGATAGGGGCGATTGCACTCACTCCCTCTCAATTCTTGGAAAGAGAAGGCTTCGAGAATAATGGGGGAAATTGACATGGGGCATGTAGAAACCATTGTTAAGCTATGGTGGTCATTCTAAGGTTACTAGAAGGTCATAGAACGGTCACCAATACGTAGTTTGACGATAAGAAAATGAGGGTGCAAAAATATTTGGATGCAAAAATGTGTTTTATTGGGATTGATAGCCGAATTAAATAAAAAAAAATTAAAAATTGCGTCCGCTATTTAGAGGGTCCGTTATTTAGAGGGGATTACATCAAGTAATCTATGTTAAGGGACTGGGACTTGAGAAAATGTCCGTTATTTAGAGGTGTCCGCTTTTCAGAGGTGTCCGTTAGAGGAGGTAACACTGTATAATTATTTTTTGACACTTTAGATTGAGATAGACGTTTTTTGGGTATCTTACTTTTTATCAAAAATATCCTACTTTTTTAACCTCAAAAACCGCTGGGACCCCCTGTAATACTTTCAAACTTATATTTTAGTTGGAGACTTAATAAGTTATAGCTATATGAACAGCTTTATCATTATTTATATTGTTATGAAGCAGATATATTGCTTTATAACTGTTAAATTCAGGGATGCCAGTCTTCCGCTTTTTAGCGGAATTCCGCTTTTTTGTTTTTATTTTCCACTGAAAGTTCCGCTTTTTGTTTTCTTTCTCCAAAAACAATTTCCGCTTTTTAAAAAAAATCCGTTTCTTTAATGTTCTGAGAACAATCGGTGTTTCATTATTTTTTTTTTATTCTAAAAAACTAAAATTGCATACTGCTTTTGTCCCCTAAATTCAGCATGCCATTATGCCATTAGAAGTTGATCGCTTCCCTGCGCCATTTCCCCCTTGCAGCAAATAATTTAGCCATCGTCAGCTACTGTAGAGAGGGTCGAAACCAGGATTCGGTTTAAGCTGTATCGCATTTGCGATGCATTTTTTAAAACAATTGTTTACTTTTTCTTTGCATCGTACTCGACTGTGGTTCTAAAATACGACGCCCGTTCCCAATAGCCCTCGTGTAGCTCTAGTGCGACGATAATTTAAACCTAACATTTGCACCGCAATTCGGTGAAACTAAACCTAAATTTCAATAAACTGCTAGTTAAAACAACGGTTTCTAATAAGGAAGATTAAATTTTCTATCAAAATAGGAAGATGAATTAAGATTAGAATACGCAAGATGTCTTCAAATCTCGGCCACCAGTGCAATCTCCTAATAGAAGAAACTCTATATTGATGAAAACTAAGCTTAAATATTGATAAATAACTAGTTTAAATAATGGGTTTTAATAACAACGAAAAAATTTCTATAAAAAAATGGGAAGAATTAAGATTAGATTATACTAAGATCCCTTCAAATCTCGGCCAGCCAGTGCAATTTCCCATTAGAAGCTCTATATTAATGAAAACTAAGCTTACATTTTGATAAATAACTAGTTTAAATAATGGATTTTAACAATAAAGATACAAATTTTTATTAATATTTGAGGATGAATTCAGATTAGATTACATCAAGATGTCTTCAAATTTTGATCAACGGCAATTTTGATCAGTGCAATCCCCATTTGAAGATGATCATTTACCGTGACCAAGAATGTGTAGTCCAATAATGCTTCCTGATTTGTTTATTTCGACGCCTAGTAATTTTCATGAAATCTGCCACTGACTTCACATTGCATTAGAATGATGGACAGTTCTGTGGCTCTGCGTAATCGGAAAAAGTATCTTTTGTAGCTCCGGTTCAGAGGCCAGTCGGACAATCACAATGTTTTTTCTGATCAAGTGTCCGTGAGTCGTGATCACAAGTGCAGCTTGAAAGTTAAAATTCTTTTTTTTTTTTACGTTTGAACCTTTTTTCTACTTCAGCCTGTACTGTGGTTTCTGATTGTAGACAATTTTTAGTTTTTTTTTTTAATGGAGTGCCGTCTTATGCACTCTATATAGATGTAGATTTTATGTTGCTAATATATTTCTAGTCTTTGAATTTTTCTGGAAAAGTGCTTGAATTTTTTTTAACCCTTTCAGTCCCAACAATTTACTACACTACAGAAACATCTGATATTCACAAAATAAGCTTATTTTAGGTCAAATATACGAATTCCATAAGAAAAAAAAATTCATTTAAATTTTTTATATGGTTTTTGAAACAATGCCAAAATTTGTTAACTGTGGAAAACAACAAAATAAAAATATATATATTACCTAAAAACAATTCGAGTTATATATTTTTAGATATCTGACCATATTAAAAAAAAAATTAGTAATTATTTTAACCGAAATAGTTTAAATTGTGTTTTAAATATGTGGAACTGAAGTGAACTTATCAAAAATCAGGAGAAACGCTTTTTGACTATTTTCTAAATAAAAAAATAGTAGTTCTGACTTCTATTGAGATTAATGTAAAATATTGTCTGATAGAACAAAGTATGAAGAATCGAATGATGTGTGTCTGGATGTCATAACGGGACATAAAAATTTTGAAAAAATATTGAAAGTGATGATGCCAAATGGCATCACTGGGACTGAAAGGGTTAAACAAATGTATAAACTATATGTTAATGATAATGTGCATTAAGAGACCAAATGTTGGGGATTTCAATCCCAAAGAGGCAGTCAAGATTATTTTTTTGGCAAAGCCCGGTGCCTAAATTTTTAGCCTTATGGAACTTCCAAACTACCAAAACTTGATGGTGATACACCAAATGAACAACAAAACATATTCACACACAGAGACAAAACTGATGATGAACCCCTCCCCCCAAAATAACATAAAACTAAATTTATTTATTTAAAAGTGTTTATAAATAAATTAAAAGTACATTTAGTAGTATAGTATCATATAATCGTTAAATTAACATATGTCGTGTCATGATAATTGTTTAAATTCCAATTTTATCAGTCACACTTAGTTCAGCTTTTTTGGTTGTCCAAGCCGACCATTTGGTTTGGATTTCAGCTTTTTTGTTCAAGAAGCACTAACATCACTGTAAATTCTTTATTTTCTAGATGATAGTCAGAACCTCGAAGACTCTATGAACAGTGGTGCAAGCTCTCCATATGAAGTTGAAGAACCTCCGGATTCTGACGACTGTTCTGAAGCTCCGGATAGCACTACAAATCCAGACGGAAAGCAGAGGAGAGAAATGTATGTAAAGAAATCCTTAATCCAACATTCGGCATTGTTTGATTTGATTGGGTATGAGGAGGCTGGGGAGCCCAGTCAGTTAAGGCATTAGGCTGGCATGCGGAGAGACCTAGGTTTCGGGTCCTGGCATCATCTGTTGATGGTGGGAAAATACTTAAAAATCACATAAGATGCATTTGTTGTTTACTTTTTCTTTGTGAAGTGTAAAAATACTCTGAAAATTTGTTTTGGTCATAACTGAAACTAATAAAGAAAACCAAAAGAAACGAACTCCTGCCAAATTTATATAAAAGAATTAACAATTTTTAACTAACACTCTTAAGAATAGTTCGGAAAGCAACTTTGAATGTTATGTCAGATTTTGCAAATTTAAGTCAGAAATAGATTTACTGGAATTTTTACTGCATTTTCTCTAAATTTTACCTTGATTTTTTGCAGGAGTGAAATTACTTGATTTGTGATTATAATTGCCCCTTAATTGAAATTAATGCATTATCTAGTAAAGTTTACATACTGTACTTTTTTGTAGTGATCTTATTTATTTTTATTCTAGGCCCTGTATATGCATTTTCGATTCTCTCAGTGGTCCAAGTCGAGTTAGAATAGCTACTGTGTTAAGAGAGTAAGTGAAAATGACGTATAAATGTAATCATTCATTCATTTGCATGATAAAACTAAATTTTCTTTCTTGTCTTACTACATATACACTGTGTTGCAGAATTTTAGACAATGACTTCATTTAGCTGTAAAATTTAGAATTGTGATAGTAGAATTACAAAGAAACCCTGAAAAGATTAAAAAAATATTTTGAAGGGCTATACTTGATACATACTTGTTTGATTTGCTATAACAATAATATTCTTCATGAAATAAAAAAAATTTTAATGCAAAAGTTTCGACACAAATACGAGATTATGCTAATTTAAAGTAGATAATGGCCTATTTTGAAATTTTGTAGATGAATTTTATTTTCCTCATATGATAAATTTTATAAAACACGATATCTGGTGAACTGAACAGACAATCTATCAACTTTAAATCTTTATTCAAATCATATTCACTTCAAATGTACAATTTAACATCTCTAAACGCAAACCGAATGCCTACCAGTCCATCTTAAAGTTTTGGCACAAATTCGTGGATTTAGGGACATTGCTAAAGTCGGCTCTAAATGACGCACATATAGCACTTCGGCATTCAATACAAAATGTTGCTTTTATATAAACACTTAGATTTTTGCCAAATACTTCTATGTTTTCTTCTGATATAGTTGGCCATAACACTGGCGTCGGCCGTATTTCGAACGCTATTTTATTTTAATGCTTGATTGATTTAATAGGTATAGTAATCAAGGCATTATGATTAAGGATACTTGAAAAAAAATTTGGGGAGTCCTTGAAAAGTCCTTAAAAACTCCTTGATTTTTATTTTGAAATAAGAGTGGGAACCCTGTTGCTTTATCTTGCCTTTATAATAAAAGCTCCAATTTAGTATTATCTTTATTACAACCCTCTTTTATTTGAATATGCTATTTTTTTCTCTCAATAGATACCTAGAATTGGAGTGGAAATGTAAAAAGGGCACCAAAAAGGTGTTTAACAAGAGTACGATGCAAGGATTTGTGATGAAATGCCCCCAGCAAACAAACTTCAGCGATTGCGGCGTCTACTTGCTACAATTTGTCGAGAGCTTTTTCGAGGCAAGTTCCCTCTTAACTTATCAAAATTGTGTTTTTTTATAATTGCGTAAAAAAATCATAATTTGAACATCAGATGCTTGCGTAAAGTTATACTTTTTAGAAACAGTGATGAAAATTTACTTTTTTTTTCACCCAAAAGCAGTGGAAAAAAGTACCTTTTTCACTCATTTAATAAGATGCTAACATTTCAAGTAAAACTTGAGTGTAAAAAATCAAATATCATTGGTTCAAAAATAATTCACATGCTAATTTTTTTACCTAAAGAAGATCAACATCAATAAATCTCTGGAACTATACAAAAGGCAAACTTATTTTTTAGTTTAAAGTAAAACATTTGAACTTGGATACTGATACTAATTTGGGCTTCCATAAAAGATAGAAATAGCAGCCAATGATGTTACTTTAAATATGCTCTCAGAAAAATAAAAATTATGAAAAGGCGTATGAAAAGTTTTCTCCTGGAAGCTCAAAATTCATATCATCAGTATCCATGTTCAAATATTTGACTTAATACTAAAAAATAAGTTGCTTTTTGTAGTTTCCAGAGATTTATCGATCTTCTTTACATAAAAAAATTAGCACGTGAATTATTTTTGAACCAATGAGATTTGATTTTTTCATGTAATTATAAAAAATAGTGTATGAAACACGTGCAAAACGTAAACTTTTCAAAACACGTGTCATTATTCAATAAAATCGACTAGTTTTAACAAGCGTTACTTTTTGCACTAGTTGCATAAATGACTATAAATCTGATATGAATTGTATTTCAATGCACATGTAATATTTTTGTTGCATTCCTATTGAAGACAGACTATGTTAATCAAGTACACTCTGTGTTGTAGTTCTAGTGCGACGTTGTTTCAACCTAAATCAAACACTTTAAGTTGTTTGTGATTGTGGAACTAGAGCAACTAACCTATAAAACAACTAAAAAATCATACTTTTTTGATATTATCTTGTCATATTTGTGCATTAAATAACTTACATATTCTAAAAATACAATTCCATAATTTTTACTTTTTTGCACTGTTGGTATAAGATTTTGTATATGATTCTTTTGATTGAGAATTTTTGCAATTTTCAGATGATTATTTTCAGTAAGAACCACATTAAAAAGTGTATAGTGTTTTTAAAATAAAACTATTCGCGATTGCTGCTACAAAATTTATTTTGAAGTCGCAAAATTGAGGGATTTAGTTGCACTTTGTGACTGTTTGGGGCCCAGTGGCCTTTTGGTAGTGCTTTGCTTTGCCACGCCAATCGAGTCCCAGACTGAGTGAGGTTACCTCAGCCTTTCATTTTAAGTGGGTCGATAAAATGAGTACCAAGCATTCTTGGGAACTAAACACTGGGGGTCCTGCATGAGGCTGACCACCTTACCGGGACATGCCTAGCATACCAGTGCCCTTGGTCATGTAAGCTGGAATGGGCACGGCAAGTCTTGGCCCTCTAACGGGCTGTTGCCCTGAAGAGTAGTTGTGACTGTTAATTTTAACCCCTTGTTATACCATTTCTAGCTCGAATGTAAGGTTCGAAAAGACTCTTCCCCAATCCCTTCACTGGGCTTTTTAGGAAAAGGGGGGAGCATCGCTTATCTAGGGGGGGGGGATGTTTTAGAAGCTTGCATTCTAGATAGACCTACTATAAAAGATATAGTAAATGGATTATACAGTATATTATAGTAAAACAGATTATGTTTTACGAATTATAATAATAATAATCTTTATTAATATCAATCAAGAAACTACAAATAAAAAAAATACAAGAGCAAAATCATATCAGCTGCTTAGGGGAACATTCCCATTCAAGCAGCCTAGAAAACTAGTTAAAAGTTTTAACAATGTACAAAGGTGAATTACATTGAGAATTTAAAATTTTAAAACATTTATTTTGAATTGAAAACAAAGGATTTAGATTACTTATATTCCCCACCCCATATTATAATGCCACAATTTAATATAGAGTAGAACCAAGAATAATATAAAGTTTTAAAGAAATTTTTGTCAACTTTATTTTTAAGGTGATAGAATTTAACTAATATAAAACAATTATAGTAAAATATTTAATTTATCCATTCTTTCAGCATCCCATTCCCTTTTGCAATCCAATGCCCGACCTCACTGACTGGTTCACTGAGGAGAAAATAAAGCGGAAGAGACAGCAACTCAAAGACCTCATTCTGAATCTGCGCGAGAAGCAGGAAGCCATTGCCGCTCGCAAAAGCCAATCCTCATCTGGGAACTCGCAGCACAGTGATAATAGGTGAAAATACAATGCCACAGTTTCCATGTTCATATTTTCAAGGTGTACAGACTGGAAAAAACTATCAAAACATTTGAGGTGATTTGAAGCGAAATAAAGTTTTATCTATGAGGAAGAGTACATCACTTTTTTTTTATCAGTCTTTATTTTAATGTTATCAGGAGACACCACTTTAAAAAAAAAGTTTTAATTTTGACATCTCGCTACAAAATTCATGTTTTATTTGTTTAACCTATTTTTAAAAACAATATACAGTAAACTCCCGATTATCCGCGTAATTGGGTGGCGCGGCACCCGCGGATAAGCGAATTCGCGGATAATCCGCAAAAGTAAAGAAAATATAGGGAAATAATGGAAAAATAGTAAATAAATAGAATAGGGATCACAAATTTGAATAAAGCTGCATTATATGTTCTTCTGTTGGATGTCATAGTTTTTCTTTTAGTCAAAGAGGTCGAACAGTCGGATGTGGATGCAAATTGTAAGAGTTTATCTTTTTGCTTCAAACTATCTGTCACTGTTCTCCTATTCCATACTGGAAACGCATTTCTTTTTTAGTGCATCCTTTTCCTACCTTCTTAATCAGTTGTACATAGTAGCGAAATAAGTGAGAAACGAAAACGAACGATAAAAAAAAATCACGCAAAGAAGTTCAATTAAAATCGCGGTCAGTTTATTTTACAAGTGACCCTTTTCGTCAAAAATCTGCATTTTTTTTTTTTTGCACCTGGCCGAATCATTTTGGCACACATCTAGTTTCCTATTGTCATTCTTATTGTAATGTATTCGTTGTTCTTATAATGTCAAGTTATTTAAATTAAATGTATTCGTCGTTCTTTAAATGCGTTCGTAGTTCTTAAAATGCATTCTTCCGAAAAGTTTTGAAACAGATACATTTCATTTATCTGCGTTTCGTTAAATTATTATTTTTGCTGAGGAAAAAAAAGGTGGGGAGATAATGAATCGCGGATAATCCGCAAAGCGGATAATCCACCCGCGGATAATCGGGAGTTTACTGTATGTCTAAACAATTTAATCATTAATCTAATTTTTAAGTTATTAAATTAAAAAAAAACTTTTTTAAAATGCTGAGGCTTTTTTAAATACAGATATTTTATTCCATTTTTTTCTCAAACTTTAAACTATTTTACATAAGATTTGCATCCAAAATTGATTTATCTTCAGTAGTTATTTTATGAAAAATATTTATCTAAAAAATCCCAATTTTTTTTTTAGCATCTTGGAATTTTTTTAACTTAAGTATTTTTTTTATGAAAAAAGTGTTACTTTTGAAAACAATTTTAATGCCAATTCTTAATGTCAACATATTTTGCAGACTGCATGCAAAATTCTTTAGACTTTTATAAATAATTTTAAAAAAAGCCTTAGCGTTTTGAAAAACTTGTCATCTATGACAAATGAACACCGAGAAAAACATTTCAAGTTTTCATTTTGTATTTTTATCGTACCTTTACGAATAAAAATTGGAATAACTTTTTCAAAAATACTTCTACAATTTTAAAACTTGGTACACTTATTTAGAAGATTCCAAACTTTAATTTTAGTAAATAAACACAATTGTTGCCATTTTTAAGGTACTGTGTCTCCATAAACTGCTTTCACAGGAAGGGTTCTTAAAATACCTAGAAAATTTCGAAACTTTTTTTTTACTGGCAGTAAAGTGCTTTTCAAATTTTGTCGTTAAAATCTTTATTCTTACTCAGCATAAACTTATTCATTATAAATGCAACTAATTTGAGCATTGGTGTTTTTGTAATGTTGCTTTTATAATAGTTGAGATACAAGCTTTATTTTTTATTAATTTTTTTTAATTGCAGTCATCTGTAAATCTAAGTATTAGACCATGCGAAATTCGCATTTGATAAAGTCCTTTTAAAGTTTGTTTTCACAACATAATTGTACAAAATTCTGTGTTAACAGAAATTAAGATACTTTTAAGCATCAGGAGACTATTTGAAGTTTAAATATCTTTTTACATTGTTTAAAAGAAATTTTATGCTATATATTTTCATATGTCTCACATGGTATGATTAAAAAAAAAAAAAAAATCTAAAGGTTATTAGTTTCTGTAATTTTTTTTTCTCATAATTGTTTAAAAATCCACAAAATAAAGACCCTGCAAAAATTTATTTTCAAGTTAAGAGTGTTGCATCCTTCCTCGTAGATATTTCATATGCTAAGCACTTCATATAACTAATATTATTTGTCGGGAGGGACTGATTTTCTGCCGAATTCTCCATGTACATAGAGCCACTATACACTGTTTTCTCCTATCATTTTTTCTTAGTTTTTCCAATATCGTCTTTTAAGTTATCACACTGTCACTGATGATTTGGTGGTGATGCGATTCCTGGTTATTACATGTTATTGTATTGTGAAATACGAGTTTATGTTTATCAGTTTATTACCGTGTGTGCCTGTTCTTTTATTTTCAGTGTATGTATTACAAAGAAAAGTATTGGGAAAATTGTATAAGATAAACATTCATTGTTCATTAAAGTTGATTTTTAAAAATGGATTTGTTGTGTGAATTTTTATATTTTGATTTTTTAATTGTGTTCATAGGAAAAATTATATTTCTATGTATGCATTTTGTTTGTTCAGTTTAATGGTTTAAAACTGAATCAATAATTTGTTCTTTAACATCCCTTCTAGCTAGTAATTAGTGTCAGAGGCTACCTTATGATGTGACACTAGTCCTAGACAAAAATATTCATCACAACAATATATTGACCTTTGTTAGGTAGAGGCATCTGCAGGTTTCCTATGCCCCTTATAGGATCAAAAGGTCTTTAAAAATTAAATTCTAATTCATTCATGGATCCAGGACATTCATGCTGTTTTCCTGTCTTTTTTGTGTGGAAACTAACTCCAGTTTAATAAAAATGAATTTTTTTACTTCTTGTACTCAAAACTCCCCTTAAGACATACTTATAGAAAAGAAATTCAATTATCAAGCAAAAATGAACCTTTACCCTGGGTGACTGTAAGGAAGGCAATAAAGCCTCGCAGCTCCTTTTACTGAGTTTTTTTTTTTTTTTTTAGCTTTAGAGCTAATTGATAATATGTATAGCAGAAAAAATGCGCTACTAACTGAAATGTGAATTTTCTGCAGTACAGTTTTCGCGATTGAAGAATCACTGTAGCTCCATCCAGTGCCTCTCTTCACTTTAGCAATGAGGTCAGTGAATGTACCAAAACCCAGGGACAAAGTTAGGAGACGAGAAATACACATAAATATTAAAAGTCCAAATTTTATGGAAGGAATTTGTTGGGATATAGTATTAATTAGTCCAATTCAAAATACAAATGAATGTAATTTTTAGCTCAAAAATGTGTTAGTTTGAGCCCTAAACTAAAAAATTGACATTCGGGACATACGACGGTAAGGAATTTTCTGCATTTGTTTTGTGATCTAAAATTTTTTGGAGTGTCTTTGCTTTAAAATTCCGTTTTGCAATTATATAAGAACCAGTCTGTACAATGAGAAAATTTATATATATTATAAATATATATATATATATATATATATTATATAATATATATATATATATATATATATAATATATATATATATAATATATATATATAAAATATATATATATATATAAATATATATATATATATATATTTAAAAAAAGTTATGCCAAAGGCACATAAAATTAAAAATTATGGTAGAATTGCTCATATATACTTAATTATAAAGCAGGAATATTTTAATTTTGTAATTGAATGATGCTTGTGTATAGCATTAAAAGAATTTCGTGCTATGAAAAAGCTTCTAAGTTTTGACTTAGAATTGCGAATCTGTGCAAGTGATTTTAATGTCCTGTCATCGCTAAAATAATTGCTGACCTGTGACGGACCATACAGCCAAAAATAACGAATAATACACCGTGTAGAGTGAAGACCTGTAAAATATGCTTTAAATTGCCGGTGTCGCCGGAAAAAGTTGTGTTTGGTAACTACTCACTTGTTCGCTCGTCACTTAATTGGGAACTTGGTTTTTTGTTCCGAATAATCAATTTTTGGACACAAATCTTAATAAAAATAATATAGTTCTTTAACTCTGCCGTAGGCAGGTAAACTGCAATAACTAGCCTTATGACTTGAACCATTGTTGCAAGAACTGAATGAATTAAAATGTAACTTGCAGCAAATTTGGAATTGAAGCTCAGGTGGATATGGCGTGAATGTCCCCCATTATTTCCGAGCAATTAATGGTTCAATTTATTGTTGTGAACCTGTGCGCCGCTTGATGATAAGAACAAAGGCAAAACTAGTTTCTTCTCACCAGTTTAGTCGATGACTCGCTATCTTGGCCAAGCAGACCTGATGCAGTCAGATTCTCAGGAGATGAAGAAGACCACATGTACACTTCAGATATAAATTTTCGCCACTATTCCTCTTATATATCGGGCGACATTATTTAACTAATTATTAAAGTATAAATCCAACCACAACTACATAAGAAAACGATTTAGTTTTTAGTCCACTTTCTAAACACCAATTTAAAAATTTGATGAAAGGTTACCAAAAAGTTTAAAAAACTCAGGTTTTTAGCGAAAAAATAGCTTTAAAAGATTGTTTCTTACAAAAAACAATATATATATTTTCGTTTATTATTTTTTTTACTTAAATGAACCATTTCAAAGAAATGTGAAGTGAAGCGATAGCTTGTTTACAAAATAAAATTTTTTAGTTCTGATGTCATGATGTCACTTTAAAATTTAGCAAATATTACTGTTATTTTACTTTATTTCCCATCAGTTTGAATCATTTATTGATGATTGATAAGGAGTTTACTGTTTGTTGGTCATGAAGTGTTATTTTAGTGTTGAACTAGGAATGTCTTGATTGAAGATATGGGAAATGCGTTTTCTAACTGTCTGTGTACTAAACATAGAATTGGATCTTTAAGGTAAGGACAATTAAGTTAAATTCTGAAATATTTATTACAGTTAAAAATCTTTAATATCCTTTTAAGCAGCTATTAGCTCCATTTATTTTAATTTTCTATAGTTCTTAACCTATGACTAATAATGAGTCACTTGAACACAATGCACTATTTATTCATATTTTAATTGTGCATATAAGAAGCCGGTTTGCATCTGTTAAATAACAGTTTTTTACAAAATATATTTCGAGTTAAAAAAAATATAGCGCCTTTTAAAAAATCTTTATTTCAGGTAGTAATTTTAGGCAATTGTGATCTTGTATGTACCATTACTTCTAAACCTATATTAAAAGGTTTTAAACTTGAAGTATAAACAAAATTTGTTCAAAGCTAGTAATTGTATGAATGCAGAATAAAAACTACTTTCGGTTATAAGAACGGGTCTAAGAACAGTTATTTCCCCCCTTAACTGAGAATGCCCTGAAGTCTTATGTGAGACTAATCAAACCTAATCTACCTAGCAAAATGATAATAGTCATTAATGCAACATGTGTAAAGTAACTTTTAAAAAAAAGGGGGGATGATGGATTAAAGGAAAATACAGCACATGTTTTGTATAAAATCTAATTAAATTGTTTAAATAAACTTAGAAACCAAGTTTATCTCTTTATTTTTTAAGGGGGGCTGGGGAGCCCAGTCGGTTAAGCACTCGCTCAGCATGGGGAAGGTCCCAGGTTCGGGTCTGTGCAGCGCCAAAATAGTTGCCGACCAATAATACCCCTTGTAAGGGAGTACACGTTAAATATCCTTCAAAGTCCTAACGCTGCATAAGATGTCGCCCATAATGGTTGTGTTGGGTGCCTATTCAGGTGTTGGCTCGTCACCTTACTGTGGTTCTAAAATACGACGCCCGTCTCCAATAGCCCATGTGTAGCTCTAGTGTGACGAGAATTTAAAACCTAACCTAACCTAATCTTTGTTTTTTAAAGGGAAATAACTTTATTGATGATTGGACTGGACAATGCTGGAAAAACATGCACAGTAAAGCATTTGCTTGGTGGTAAGTATTTTTTTAATTTTTTAAAACATTTAATTTAATTATTTTTGTATTCAATTAAAGTATTTTTTAAAAATTATTTTAAATATTTTTAAAACTTAATTAATACAAAGTGTTTAAATTTAGTTAACTTTCATTAATTTTTTCATTTAATTATTTTTCATTTAATTAATTTTTTCATTTAATTAATTTTTTCATTTAATAAAAATTAATTTTTTGAATATAAATTTAGCTTTAATTTAATTTACCTTTCTAGAGTCCACAGCCGATGCAGTTCCCACTATCGGGTTCTCAAGCATATCCTTAAAGCATGGAAAGTATAACATAACAATTTATGATCTGGGAGGAGGCCCTAAAATAAGGGGCATCTGGAAGAAGTATTATGCCTTAGTCCATGGCCTTATATTTGTGGTAGATGCTAGTGATTCCCAGCGGCTTGAAGAATGCAAAGCTGAAATAGTGAGCGTTTTAAAGCATGATAAAATTGCTGGAAAGCCAATGTTAATGTAAGTAACGATTGTAAACCTTCTAAATATTAAGGAAATAATTAATAAAATGGTTGTGGGGTAGATGAGAAATCTTTGTTTGTATTGTTTAGATATATTGATGCAAGATACTTTCGGATTTTATGAAAAGTTTGTATTGCTTTTTAATGAGTTATTTTTTTTTGGTCCATTTCGAATAAGTTAGAGATAAAACTAAAATATGTATTCATTTAGCTTTTTAATGTCTCAAAATGTTTTTATTTAATTTTAAAAAGTAAAAAATTACTTGAAAAAATCTTAACTTGATATGGTTTTTAGGTTTAAATTACAATCGAAAACTAGGATGATCCTATAATTTTTTCTGGTCTTCAACGGATTAAGTAGAATAAAATAATAATAAAAAATATTTTTGTAAAATTTTAAATTTCTTTTGTGGAGATCAACTTCCTAGACGTGTATCTTACTGACAGCAAAATTGTTGAAAGCTATTAGAGAATTTATCTAGAAAATAAGGATTTTAAACTCGAACTTACTTTTATTTAATGTGCTGCATTTTATACATCTCTTAACTTTAACTTTATTATATAGGGTTTATACTACATATTTTTCATCACGTGTGCATAGTTTAATTAAAAAGTATATTTTAAAGTAAATACTTATGTAAACAAATCACCTTTTCTTTTTAGGCTAGTCAATAAACAAGATGTTTCTGGTGCTATTGATGAAACTGAACTTGTCAGCCGACTTGATTTAGAAGTACTAGTGAATGAACAAAAGTGTCCAACAAGAGTGGTAAGTTATAATTGAGTATTGCAATTTTGGACTGAAAGCCTCCTAGAATTCCATAGACTGAAATCTTATAACCATTTCATAAATATAATAGTTTCTTTTGGGAAGCTTTCTGTGTCGTTTATGCAATGATTATTTTAGAGTTATATGTTGGCTGAGTAGTGGTGAGGTATTACATGCTACCTTCGTAAGCCCATGATCGCGGGTATGAGCCCAGGCTGGAACACAGGATTCAAGATAGGCAAATTGTTGACTTGCATGTCGTATGATTATGTGGCTTGTAAAAGTTTCCTTGAGTACCCATTTGGCTAGGGTTCTAAAATAGGTAGTACTGGGGATTATGTTAATGCAGTATTCAGTTTCAAATCATTAAAACAAATTATAAAAATCATATTCATTCCACAAAATTTTGTTTTGGTCAGTGTAATTTAGTAAAAAATAATAAAACATAAAATTTATTAATAGAAAGGAGGAAAAAAATATCAAAAGTGCATTATATTACTAACTAGCAGTATGGTCCCGCCTTACTGGGAACCCGTTAATTTCGCATTGCTTCCTTTTAGAGGCATGCTTACCTTGTGAAAATACACTCAAAATTAAATTCGTGTTGGCGCATGCGCACTTAAAAAAGCAAACACTAATGTAGAATGAAGCAGCCTCAGGGCGAGTGCATATCTCAACCAAACTTAATCTAATCAAACTAATAGAGGATGGCGTCAAGACCCTGTTTCGGCCCTTATCGATTTATTTTCAAGCCTTGTTATGGTCCCGCAATCCCACGTGGATGACATTTTTTTAAACTAATTATATTAATTAAAAGTGACAATCAAATATGAAAAAACTAAGCCTCAGGTGCACACGTAGGCATTAAAAGGAGTCTATTCTAATTTTTTAGAGCAGTCTAAGTAGGTCTCTTGCGATCCACAAACATACACACAGACAGACAGACTCTTTCTTTTATTATTATAGATTGCATAGATAGCTTTATATACAGCAAATAGCAACAGCAAATAATTTAATATTTATTTCAATCATAAAGGGTCAAGAATTTGTGATTTCTTCTTAGGAAGCCTCCTGCGCCATCTACGATGACTCCAAAGTCAAGGATCCCGGGATCCAGGAAGGCTTCAACTGGCTCATCGGCATCATTTCTCGCGATTTCAACGAGCTGCACAGGAGGGTCGAGGAGGAGGTCAAAGAGCAGAGGAGGGAGGAGGAAAAGGAGCAGGAGGAGAGGATGAAGAGGGTGCAGAAGATAAGGGAGGAGAGGTAGGGTGTGTGGAGTTGCAGGGCTGCCTACAGGGGGGGTCAACGACGCAGACTGCGTCATTGAAATTTTAGGGGGGGGGTCGAAAAAAATTAGAAAATTTCCGGTGTAAATGGTTTGTTTTTTTCTAAGTTACAAATACTAGTTCTTTCTAATCATCACCCCCCCCCCCAGACACCAAGGGAAGGGGGCATTAACCTGCCCCCCCCCCCCAACCTTCAAGAATCAAAAATGGTAACCAAAATCCACAAGAACATTACGGAAAGAAGATCATAGATAATCGAATATCGCGTCGGCCTAACGAATCTTTCAGACATTTATTACCCATAAACAACTCATCATTTCTTTAAACAAAACATTTGCAGCTGCCACTCTCTGTATAACATATACAATTCGATTAAATGATGACCGAATATTTCTTTTCACCAATGACACTCGTGCAATTTTCCCGCTCGCTTTGAAGTGTTGTTAGAAGGGTTTTTTTTTTGTTTTTTTTTTGTAGATGTGGATTGTTCATTTTGAAACGGAGGAGGGAGCATCAAAGATATATCTTTATTAAATGCACCTATTTGATCTATTTTAAACTACATGAAGTTAAAATGCACTGCACTATAAATACTCCAAGAGCTTATTTTGAGCAGTGATTCCGGTAAGATTTTCGTCGTAATTATATAATTTGAATATATTAATCGTGTTAACCCTCTGAAAAAGCAAATTGGCTGAAATGTAAACTTGTTTTCACTGCTTAAGATTTAAAATTTTACCTGAAAATTTAATGTCTCAATTAAAAAATTATTTTTCTGTAGTAGGTGGTTATAAATGACTCCCCCATGCTTTAAATTTTGGAATTTAATAAAATTATTAAATTGATAAAACTTTAAAAAATTTCTGCGTTGCTGGAAAATCAGTCATTTGACGGGTTTATACGTCTGTATCCTTCAGAAGGCTAGGCAAATAAAGAAAGGATACTGAAGAATTTTTAATCATACAAATACTGAGAAGTTAATTATATTTGATATTACTACAATAATTTTAGTTTCAAATTTTACACTTTCAAACATTTATCGGCACCAAAAATATTGATCGATTTTTTTGTAATGAAACATTGTTTTCTTATTTTTTTAAATACACCTGAATCTTAACTAGGCTTTTTTTAAATAAAGTCGACTAAAGACATGAAATTACATAAAATATTTTAGAGTGGCGGGATTTTTTTTTAACAGTTTTACCTCTAAATCTGCAAGAATAGATGACAGCTTTCAAGAAATTAGATTTTAAAAATGTTAACCCCCTTCCCTTCATTAAGCCCTAGAGATATTAATATTTTTTATTATCAATTTCTAGATATTTATTTGGAGATTACTATAAAATTACTTGTTGAGGTTCAAGCTGGTCAAGCTAAGACGTAGCCACTTAAACCGCAAGGAACGAACGGGGCCTTCTCCTAATTAGTGATCCTATATTGTTGATTTTATTAGAAATTTTTTGCAATGATAACAGAATTGCACTTCTTAATAATTAAACTCACATTATAAGTTATTTAATTGAATAAAACCCTTAATTTCATACATTACGCACTTAATGCTCTAACTACATTAATCGCAACTAAAATCTTTAACAATATGTCCCGGCGTCGAAGAAAGCCATGTGCTGGCAATTATTTCACATCAACATTTCTTAATCATTGTTATAGCATTTGAAGCAGGCTGTAGTGAAACACCATAAATTAGCATCCCACTTTATATATCGGAAGATGTCACGCGCGCAAATATTCATTTTATTGTCTGTGTGAAACATAATTTGTAACTTTTGGCAACAGTGTAAAATGTAAGTGTTTTTTTTTTTCTTTAAAAATAAATTTTGTTGGTTTTTTTCTGTCGTTAAAACGTTTTTTAGCTACTGTTCCTTTTACTTAAATTTTGCATATTTGCGACATTTGGCATCCCTGCCGGGACTCGAGCGTGTAAGGTCTCGGACGAACTCTAACATTTTTTTGCTACAAGGTAAAAACTATTATTTAGTTGCTACAAGATGGAATCTGTATTCAAAGTGAAAGGCTTAAAGAAGGACGATTTGAAAACAGTGGCCGAAGCGTTAGGAGAAAATGTATTACCGGAGATGAATATTGGCGATATTAAAAAGAAGATTTCGGAAAACCAAACAACAAAAGATGATCCGGGATTTGTTCAAGAGCTTTTGACGACAGCGGTAGCTGAAAGAAAGGAAGAAAAGGAGTTGGCATTGAAATTAGCGAAAGAAAAGGAAGAATTGGCGAGAGAAAAGAGAAGGAAGAATTGGCGAGAGAAAAAGAAGAAAAAGAATTGACATTAAAATTGGCGAGAGAAAAAGAAGAAAAAGAACTGGCGTTGAAATTGGCGAGAGAAAAAGAAGAAAAAGAACTGGCGTTGAAATTGGCGAGAGAAAAAGAAGAAAAAGAATTTGCATTGAAATTGGCGAGAGAAAAAGAAGAAAAAGACAGGGAGTTTGAATTGCAAAAGGCCAAGCAAGAAAACGATATGAAAATCGAGTTGGCGAGAATACAAGCTACCCAAGGTGCCAATTCTAATCAGTTTAACGCTCTAGCTTTCCCAAATGAAGATAATTGTAAGAGAAAATTTACACTCCCGAAATTGGAATTTAGAAAATTTGGAGGTGACATCAAGGAATGGTTGCCGTTCTGGGGACAGTTTTCTAACATCCACAATGATGAAGATATAGCACCGGAAGACAAGTTCCAGTACCTAGTCCAAGCCACAGTTGTTGGATCAAGGGCAAGGGAAGTCATAGAGAGTTTTCCACCGACTGGGAATAATTATGTCAAAGCTGTGGATTCCTTGAGAACACGGTTCGGGAAAGAAGACCTTCTAATTGAGGTATATGTAAGAGAATTGTTGAAACTTATTATTTCCGTGCAGACTCAAGAGAAACCGTGCATCACTTATTTGTACGACAAACTTGAATCCTATATGAGGGCCCTTGATACGTTAGGCGTAACTACAGATAAATGTGCCTCAATACTCTATCCAATGGTAGAATCCTGTTTTCCCCATGATTTTTTAAAAGCTTGGAATCGAAGTGTCACTTCACATTCGAAGAAAGAAGCTAAAGACAGGCTGGATGACCTAATGAATTTTTTGAAAACTGAAGTTGAAGGTGAGGAACGAATAAGTTTGGCTATGTCCGGTTTTGGGATAAATAAAGATAATGAAACGAAAACAAAGAAAAAGAAATTTGAAGAAAATTCCAACCGCGTACCAACTGCCTCATCTTTATTGATTACGGCGGATAAAGGGCCAGTTTGTATATTTTGTGAAAAATCACATAAAAGTCACGAATGTAAAGCAACCTCTAACATGTCTTATGATGAGAAAAAGTCTGTTTTACTAAAGAATAACGCATGTTTCAAGTGCTTGCGACCAAATCATCATTCACGATCATGCCCAATGAACATCAAATGCTTAAAATGTGGGGTTCGAGGACACAATACAGTTATGTGTTATGGAAAAAAGAATCGACAGAATGGTTCTAAGGATGCGTCCAACGAAGTCACAAATAATAGGCACTCTGAAAACAGTGTTTTATCAAACCAAACGGATGAAATTGATGTCCTTCTGCAAACTCTTACTGTTAAAGTGAGTAATGGCGATAAAGAAGCGTTAATAAGAGCAATGATTGATACAGGTTCTCAGAGGTCGTATGCAACCAAGGAAATAATAGACGTGATGGGTTTTGAGCCAATAAAGGAAGTTAAAATTATACACACATTATTTGGTGGAGAACAAACTGAAGAAGAGTCTCATAAAGAATATATTTTGAATTTAAGTGATTTTGAAAGGACCTTTGACTGTCGCATTAAGGTATTGGACCAAAAGAAAATTTGCAATGAAATAGCAAGAGTGCCATTTGGAGAATGGATCACTGAAATGGAAGGCATGAATATAAGTATTTCAGATAGAGAAGACAAGTCTAGACGTATGGACACCAAAATACATTTATTAATTGGAGCGGATGTGGCAGGAAAATTGTTAACAGGGAAATTACATTCCTGTAAAACTGGGCCAGTAGCTGTTCATACGAAATTAGGTTGGACACTGATGGGAAAAATTCCTCGAGCTCAGGCCAGAAATACGAGCGACGTGTTAACTGTTACTTCGCTTCTCTGCAACAATATAGATAATTTGTGGAAGTTAGATTTGATAGGCATTTCTGAATCACCAAATGACAAGAGCGAAGAGTTAATACGAGAAGAAACAGTTGCCTACTTCAAACGAACTGTTAACAGAGATTTTGAAGGAAGATACGAAGTTGCGTTGCCATGGGTTCGTGAAAGGAGCAATTTAGGCAGTAACAGAGAAGGGGCAGAAAAGAGGCTTTGCACGACGAAGAAAAAACTGGAAAATTCGGGTCATGTAAATGAATACGGAGCTGTTTTCCAGGATTGGTTGTCAAAGGGAATTATAGAGCTGGCACCTGATGTTTCGAACAAGGGAGTGCATTATCTTCCACACAGAGCTGTGATAAAAGAAAGCAGTGCTAGTACGAAAATTCGACCCGTATTTGATGCTTCTGCTAAAGGAAAAGGAATGCTCTCACTCAATGACTGTTTGGAAAAGGGTCCAAACATGGTAGCAGATATACCGTCTTTGTTGATCAAATTCAGATTGAAAGCTGTTGCAGTGACATCAGATATTGAGAAAGCCTTTTTGCAAATTGGAATTCGTGAAAGTGATCGCGACTTCTTAAGGTTTCTTTGGTATGATGAATCACAGAATGTAGTAGAATATAGACATAAACGAGTTGTATTTGGTATTACCTCGAGTCCATTTCTGCTAAACGTAACTCTGAATCATCATTTAGATGCCTCACCCGTAGAACTGCGAAGTACTGCACAGCACTTAAAAACTTCTTTCTATGTGGACAACTGCATCGCTAGCTTCGATAATGTGGAAGAAATGGAGAAATTTGTTTTGGAGTCTCGCTTTCTTTTGTCTAGCGCTCAATTTAATCTACGAGATTGGATCAGTAATGTCGACTCAAGGGTTCTAGATCACACTGGTGTAGAGAAGACTAATCTGCTAGGCTTGAATTGGAACATTAGTGATGATACTTTGTCTTGCGTTGTCAAGGACTTTGATTGTGAGGAAACTTTGACGAAAAGAAAAGTCCTTTCTGTATCTAGCAGTATATTTGACCCGATTGGTTATACAAGCCCTGTGATGCTTATACCCAAGATGATGTTGCAAAAAGCTTGGACTTTAAAACTATCTTGGGATGCAGAGTTACCAGAAGACATGTCAAAGGAGTTTAGAAAATGGTGGAAAGCCTTAACAAAGCTACAAGAGATAAGAATTCCAAGATGGATTTTACAAACTGACAGTAAACTTATACAATTGCATGTCTTTTGTGATGCCTCTCAAAGTGCTTATGCGACATGTATATATTTAAGATACGAAACTGCAAATCATGTTGAATGCTCTTTAGTACAAGCTCGAAGTAGGGTGGCGCCTCTCAAGAAAGTTTCAATTTCTAGGCTCGAGTTGTTAGCATGTCTCATAGGTGCAAGACTTTCACATAAGGTGATTATTGATCTTGGTTTCGAAAATGTACCTATCACCTTTTGGTCGGACTCCACCAATGCTTTGTACTGGATTAAACGCAATGAAAATTGGAGTGTTTTCGTTCATGAACAGAGTTAATGAAATTAGAAAGTTTACCGAACCTGACTGCTGGAAAACATATTCCCTGGCGTCGGAAAAATCCAGCTGATTTACCCTCTCGAGGATGCTCTGCGAAAAAAAAAGAAAGGTTTGCTCCAATTAAAATGGTGGGAGGGACCTCAAAGGTTGCGGAATCCGGAAGAAAGAATGGCCTACCTCTCATGCCCTTCCAAATATGGACATAAGTACAAGCGACTAACAAGCAGAGAAGAAGATAAACCATTGTTGCTGCCACAAACGTCACCACTGTGAAGTTCGAGGATTTTCCTCAAGAATATCTTCATTTAGACAAGATCACGAGAGTAGTGGGCTGTGAATTCTGCGTTTTCTGAAGAATTGTAAAGAACCAAAGGAAAAGGTTCGAGGAGAACTGTCAGTGGAAGATAATATAAGAATATGCAGAAACAGTCATTTGGAAACAAAGTTCAGAAAGAGAGTTTTTTATAAACAAACCTTTAACATCCAGACCTATTTAGATGAAGATAGGACTGATAAAAGTAAAGTCGAAGAATATCTATGAGAGAAGACCTCAAGGCTTTTCGATATCCAGTGTATTACCGTCTGGGCATCAACTGGTAGAGAACTAATCTATGCAAGAACATAACGCGGATAATTGCCACGCTGGAATTCAAGTCCTTATGACAAGATTACGAGAACGTTATTGGATATTAAAGAGTAGAAAGACCATTAGGAAGGTTTTTGAAAAAGTGCATAAAATGTGCGAGGTTTCACGACAGCTCCAATCAAGATTCCAGAAGCCCCCTTGCCAGAAGATCGTGTGCGGGAAGCTAAAATATTT